>PVIW01003008.1:12398-187558 GCA_004026585.1 Noctilio leporinus | reverse complement strand
TCCAATCATCCACTGATAGGCACTTAGGCTGTTTCCAGCACTTGGCTATTGTAAATAGTGCCGCTATGAACATAGGTGTGCATAGGTTCTTATGAATTGGTGTTTCAGGATTCTTTGGGTATAGTCCAAGTAGTGGAATTGCTGGATCAAAAGGCAGTTCCATTTTTAGTTTTTTAAGGAAACCCCATACTGTTTTCCATAGTGGCTGCACCAGCTTGCATTCCCACCAACAGTGTATGAGGGTTCCCTTTGCCCCACATCCTCGCCAACACTTGTTGTTTGTTGATTTGCTGATGATTGCCATTCTGACAGGTGTGAGGTGGTATCTTATTGCTGTTTTAATTTGCATCTCTCTGATGACTAGTGATGTTGAGCATTCTTTCATATGCCCCTGGGCCCTTTGCTTGTCTTCCTCAGTGAGTTGTCTGTTCAGGTCCTTTGCCCATTTTTTAATCGGGCAGTCTGTCTCCCTGGTGTTGAGTCACATTAGTTCTTTATATATTTTGGAGATCAGACCCTTGTCTGAGGTATCATTGGCAATTATGTTTTCCCATACAGTCCATAATCTTTAAGACTTGCTTCTTGGTGAGCTGTAAGGATTACCATGGGAGATAGTGAGTGCCCTCTTCAAGAGAGGGTCTTCATTTCCTGCTGGTTTTGCTTGAAATGTTTTCCACCCTCCCTCGTTAGGCCACAGCGCCCAGCTGGTGGCAAGCAGCCAGGGAGTGAGGATCAAGGTGGGACTGTGTCTCAGTGGTCTCTTCATTGGGGCCTCTCTGCCTGAAATGTCTCTCGAGGTGGAACCACAACACAGAACAGTCCCCCACTCAGCAGAGCCAGCTGGGCCTTTCACTGCTGTTTGCTGCCCTCAAGAAGAGACTATTCTGTCCAGCGCCCTCACTCTGTTCATCCCCTGCTTTAGTGGTGTGCAGTGGAAAGCCCACAGGTTTTCGTTTTCCCATGTATCAAAATAGATATGTTGGTACGTGATTA
Source organism: Noctilio leporinus (assembly GCA_004026585.1). Classification (NCBI taxonomy): domain Eukaryota; kingdom Metazoa; phylum Chordata; class Mammalia; order Chiroptera; family Noctilionidae; genus Noctilio; species Noctilio leporinus. The sequence goes on along the minus strand of PVIW01003008.1, from coordinate 186,565 downwards.
ATTACATCAACTTTCTTCAGTGGTGGTCTTAAAAACATTCAGGTTCATTTAAACTAGATTTTAAATATTGAATTAAAAGTTAAAAAAAAATCGACTGAAGCCAATTATTTACATGACTGTAATGTTTTCTGTTTCAGTAATAAGTAGATTCACACGTCAGACTCATGTAACTCAATCATGTGCAGTAAGGTAGTAGAAACATTTTGATATATTATTGTGTAAATGTAAATTGCTTAGACTCAGAATCCCAAATTAAGATAAGCAAGACAGCGCTGGCGCCACTGAGGTGTACTCTATAAGTAGCCTAGAGGGAAGGTGGATTAAATAGTATTACCCTATTAAAAGTGAAAGTGTAAGCAATTGTGCTTCATAGTTTCTAAAGGAATGTACCCCATACATCATGGAAGGCTTTAGGAACTTTCAGACACAGGAAACCGGTTTCATATCTTAAAAACTTAATTTATGGTAATTTTAGTAGCATCAATCCAAAACTCATAAATCCAAAATATAAAATGTTTAATAGTATAGAAGGGAAAAAAAGAGAGTTAAAAATAAGATTGCTTCTAAAATTTAAGAGCTGGGGGAAAAGTGAAGAATAATAAAGATTAAATGCCTGTTTATTTTTTTTAAGTTAATTTAGACAGAGGCTGGGCTTAATAGCACAGTTTTCAGATTTGCTGACACTGAAATTTTACTTTATGATGAAATGAATGTTGAACCATAATAAGCACATCATGTTTTTAGTATTGAGACATCTTCTTAACAACTAATGTAGTAGCAGGACACCCAAATCTGAAGCAATAAGGATTTTTAAAATTTACACAAAGATGTTATTAACTAAACACAAGAAGAAAAAGGCAAGAAAAGAAATGAAATAGTGACGTTCTCAGAGGGGAAAGAGACTATGAAAGGTGTACCAAGACATAAATGTCATCATCAACAAATCAACAAACAACAAGTGCTGGCGAGGATGTGAAGAAAAGGGAACCCTGGTGCATTGCTGGTGGGAATGCAGACTGGTGCAGCCACTATGGAAGACAGTGTGGAATTTCCTCAAGAAACTAAGAATAGAACTGCCTTATGACCCAGTGATTCCACTGCTAGGATTATACCCAAAGAATCTTGAAACACCAATTCAGAAGAATCTATGCAACCCTATGTTCATAGCAGTGCTATTTATAATAGCCAAGTGCTAGAAACAGCCTAAATGCCCTTCAGTGGATGATTGGATCAAAAAACTTTGGTACATTTACACAATGGAGTTCTATGCAGCAGAAAGGAAGTGAGAACTCCTACCATTTGTGATAGCATGGATGGAACTGGAGAGTATCATGCTCAGTGAGATAAGCCAGACAGCAAAAATTAAATACCGCATGTTCTCATTTAATACAGGAGACTAATGAACAAACAAACAAGCAAACAAAACAGAACCAGATACATGAATACAAGGAACACACTTTCAGTGTGCAGAGGGGAGAGGGTGGGGGAGAAGGAGGCAAAGAAGGGGAACAGTTTAGTCAAGGAACTAGCATCAATGACCCATGAACATGAATATGTGAGATTGACTGTGGGGGGGGATGAGGATGGGGAAGGGGAGAGCAGAGGGAGAAAATGAGATGAATGTCATATAACAACAATAAAAAATAAATTAAAAAAAGGAAAGATGTTGGGTCATTTTCCATCGACATCAAATGCAAGGCAGGCTCTAGCCTCAGTGGCTATAATGAGTAACAGTGTTTCAAATGCGATTCTCCAAGATAGTCACCAGAGCAAACTTAGGCATTAAAGAATAGGTGGGCCCTGGCTGGTGGCTCACTGGATAAGGCGCTGGCCTGCGAACCCAGAGGTCACTGGTTCAATTCCCAGCCAGGGCACATAACCAGGTTGCAAGCCTGGCAGGAGAAAGGCAACCACACATTAATGTTTCTCTCCCTTTCTGCCTTTCTCCCTTCCCCTCTCTCTAAAAATAATAAAATCTTAAAAAAAAAAAAAAAAAGGATGAATAGGTGGCTTTTTATCCCCCGTAAACTCCCATTAAAAACAATTGTTTAGTTTTTCTATCCTTGAAGATTGTCCTTTTCTCTTCTCTGTCTGGCTTAACCTACAATGCATGGTCCCTGTGGGTCTTTTTCGATCTGTCCTTACTACTTGCTATACTGGTTCTAGTCCCTGTCCTGTAGTTACAATTACCTGTTACCACTTTAAATACCTCCTCTTTTCAGGTTGAAGTTCAAACCACTTAAGATATCTTGAGAAACCTCCATTTCATTTTTTTCTCTTTAGCCCCCTATAAGTACATATTTTCTTTCTTTTAGATTGTTTGTTGTTGTTATTGTTGCTCCTTGCTCTACGTTTAATTTTGTGCCTTTCCTCAGTCAACGTTTGTTTACAATGCACCGGGCATCTTCCGTTTCCTGCTTTAAATCCCTCTAAAACTCCTGCTTTCCGAAGGGAATCGCTATATATAACGTTTTAGTAGCCAGAAAAGTTTGTGTTTATACAAGAAATGTTAGAACATTTTATTAACTATAGCGAAAACAACCAGATGATTAACGTTTTTGTTTTTCATCTAAACAGCTTGTTGTTTAAGTATGTCCTCCATTTCTAGGCTGCAAATTATTTTTTTGTAAATGTTTGTAAGCTTTTTCTGGGCTTCTAATGCTTAATGTTTTCATGACTTTATCAAGCCTGCTTGTATTTTGTGAATACTCACATGTTACAGCAGTGCTGCTGAAGGTAACAAGTACCCTGAAAGAGCCTCATTGTTGAAAGAGGAACCTAGTTGTCCAATAGCTGGAGCTCTTTCTGCTACTGCCATCTAGTGGTCCTCACTAGCTGTATCTCCCAGAAGTATTTCTAAAAAATTGCATATAGCCAAAGATCTCTAACTGGAAATCACAAGTTTTATTTCACATTGTATTGGGGGGAGGGGGGGGGGAACAAAACCCTCTCTAATATTACCTAAAGAAGAATGGAGAAAATACTTGACTTTTTCCGTGAAACTAAGACCCTCACAACTTCTAGTTGAAGACTAAAAAATATTTCACACGCTGATGCCTAAGGGATGTGACATCAGAAGTGTCAGGAGCTCTTGTCCACCCACATGCCTCTCACCTCCAGCTGCAGTATTAGCCAGTGTGGTTCATTCAGCATCCCAGCACCTGCGGGAAAAGCTGAGCCCATGCACCTGGCCAGAGGTAGACAAGACGCAACGCGCATTCCTGCTCAAGGTCTGCTCCTGCTGAGATCCGAAGCGGCTCTTGCCATTGACACATTCTGAACTATGCACAGTGGTATGAAGCGGAGAGAGTGTTAGGACAGTGCACTGCCTCTCTGCCCACCTCTGCGCACGCATCCTGTGGCCTCTGAGATGGGGAGAAGCGAACCAAGTGAACAAATGCTTTGATCAAGAGTGGCATCAAGACCCCCATAGAGCTGATAATCTAGTTCTTCCTTATTAAACTAACTTACGGACATGTTAAAATGTTTCTCATTTGCGGCAGATTTCATTCAACAATATTTCTCTAGCACCTAGCACTATTCCTAGTAGACAACAAGCACTTAAAATATTTATTGAATGAATGAATTTAACAGACAGGAAAGGTGCTGCTCTTAATAAGTAAGAGTTTGCTGAGGCTATAGGTTTGATCTTTCCATGTCCATTAACCCTGCACTTTTCCATGTTTTTTCAAGTGATGAATGAAACTAATTTTGAAATCTGGCATCTTAGTTTGGATTCTTTTTTGCAGGTCTCTACCAAAACCCTTTTTGCCAATACAACCTGTATCGCTTATATATAATCTACCATCTTCCAGGAGTAGAGTTGCTTGACCGAAATCGTAAGGACACCTTTTTCTTGCAGAGAAACGTTTAAGAGGCAGTCTTATAATTCAGTGGTTTAAAGATGTTGAATATCTTTGAAAATAATTTTTGTGTAAATGAAAGTTTGAAAATTATTATTGAAACTTTTGTCCAATGAAATTTGCCCTACTTTAGGAATGCATGCCTCTTGACCACTGTCTTGGACAGGTCACCTAATTGACCGTTAGGATAGATTCCCAGACTCCGTTTTGGACACTAACAGGTTGAAGGCCAAAATCATTGACCTGCTAGTACTTTAGTTTCTTATTTTGAAAATGTGAGAATTGGACTAAATCTCTTAAGATCTATTTAAGTTCTAAAAATAATAGTCTGTGAAATTATGTAAATACATATTAAAATATATAATCAATGATAACTTCTTTATGAATATGTATCTTTAGACGTTGTAGATAAACTAGTGTGCCTGATTCATATAAGCTACAAAAACAGTGCATTATAGTTTAAATTTTTTGAGGTCTGCTTTATTATCTATCTGTCTACTTATCTTTCTATATATAGGGTTGGACATTCTTAATAATTATTGGGTACCTTCTTAATGAGAATATATCAAAACATTATGTTTATACTACCTCTTTCTCAGAGCCTCGAGGATATGAGGGACGTATCATAGTTCTGACTTCAGTCACCCATGGTGATGTGTTAAAAGGGTATTAGGATTGATCTGTGCCCATGACCTGACAGGCATGTATGGAGCACTTGTAAGATTTTGGGAGTAACTGTGATAGCTCTTCACAAATTAGTTTTAACAGGATGTTTATATAAGTTTATTTTTGAAGATGTTCAATTCTGTTTTGAGCTACTCTGCATACCTATTTATGATGCTATATAATAATAACATTACTTTTTGCTAATGTTATTTATTAGAAGTTACAGAAAAAGAAAGAAGATCAATGATTACCATTTTTAACCATAAAAAGGCTCATATTGTTCAATCAATAGCATTCAGAGGAAAAGTAGATGCCTCTTGGGATCCTAGATCACCATTTAAGCAAAAACCAGCCCAGAGAGTCCCTTCAGGTATTTTGAAAAAGAAAAAAAAAAAAAATGAAATCACAAATTCTCAAACTTTTGGGTAATTTGATGATATTAACTGCAATTTATAATAAGCTAAGTACCCTACATAGTGAAATAAATATCCTCTAAATCTATTTGTCAAATTAAAGAGATATTCAACTCTCATCTTTATTTACATATATTAAATTAAACGGGGTAATGTGATAGTAATGAAATATTACATTGAAGTTCTTACCTTAGTATCTAGCAGAGTACAAAGGGGTCAGTAAGTAAGCTATAGTTGTTATTTTACCACTATCACCAAAAAATTTGACCAATTAAGGCTGTAAGTTTTTGATACGGAAAATATATATTCAGAAGAAATAAGGGCCATATTTAGTTTCTCCACACAGAAATAAGCATTGTTAAGATTTTGATCATTATATGCAAATTGACTATATTCAGATGTTTCATTAATTGGAATTAATTTATGTCACAGAAATCCAATTTCAGTGACTTACACAAACAGAAATTTATGTTTCTCACATAGTAAAGAAGCACAAAGGTAGGGTTCCAGTGCAAAGTTCATTGATGTCATTATTGTTCAAGAATACACCTGTCTTTTCTTCTGCCCTCCTTAATGTGTTTTATGGTTATAAGGTGGCTGATTGCACCATCAGGCATCACAAAGAGGAGTTTAAAAAGATACAAAGACAAAATCCTCTTCCTCATGACATGACACTCCACAAACATACATTTGAAAATGAAAGCACATTTTAGAACAGATTTTCTAGAAATGAAGGGGAAACTATTAAATTGGAAAATACGTTTGTTTGAAGAAATTATCCAGAATGCAACATAGAGAAAGCAAGATACAGAAAATATCAATAAGCTGTTGAAATAAGGACATATTAGAAAGATAAGGTTCAATCTAAGTTTAGTAAGTCCTAAAGGGAAAAAATAGAGAAATTGGGCAGTAGATGATGTTTGAAGTAATAATGGCTTGGAATTTTCCAAATTGGTAAATGACAGAAATCCTTAGATTCATCAGACAAAATTAATGCAAAGACATAAAAGACTGATAACAAAAATCCACACCAAAGGCAAAATGATCTTTAAATAGAGAGAAAATGCAAATTTACCTACAAAAGAATAACCTGCAGATTCACAATAAACTTTTCATCTGCAATTACAGAAGTCAGAAAACAATGATCCAATATCTTTAAAATGCTAAGGAAAAGTAAGAGTCAACCAAGAATTTTACAACCAACTAAGCTATCATTCAAGACAGAGCAAGAGAAAACAAATAAGGGCAAAATTAGGACTTTTCCTTTAATTTTTTATTGTGAAATTGTTCTAAAATAGAACAAGTTGGGAGAATATTAAACACCTGTCTACACCCATGTATAGTTAATAACAATATTCTGCCACATTCACTACTCTTCACTGAGATGTTGCCTTATGTAAACTGAAAAAAACATGAAAGTATTGCTGAACCAGTTAAATACTTCAGTAGCAGACATCAAGACACTTCACTCCTAAAGAATTTGGCCTGTAGCCCTGGCTGGTGGCACAGTGGATAAGGCACCGGCCTGAGAACCCAAAGGTCACTGGTTTGATTCCCCAGTCAGGGCACATAACCAGGTTGCAAGCCAGGTCCCTCCCTCTCTGCCTCTCTCCTTTTTCCTCTCTCTGGAAATAATAAATAAAATCTTTAAAAAAAAAAAAAAGAATTTGGCTTGTAAATTTAAAAATGACAGTCTCCTATATAGCCACAATGCTATTATCACACTTAAGAGAAACAACATTTATATTATTGAATATATAACTCATATTCAGAATTTCCCAATTATTCCATGATGGCTCCCACAGCTATTTTTCAAACCAGAATCCAGTCAAGATTCATAAATACATTTGGCTATTTTGGCTATTTAATTGCTTTTAATTTAGAATAGATTTTCAAATTGTTTTCATGACCTATTGAAGAGACCAGGCCAGTTATACTAATGTAGGATTTGTATGAATGTCTCCACAAAGTGTCATTTAACTTGTTTCTTTATTCCTGTATGTCCCATCGAATAGGAGTAATGCCCTGCAGGACATGTTCTGGGTGCAGAAGTGTATAGTGTAGAGCAGAAGTTCGCAAAGTGTGGTCCCCAGACCAGCAGCAGCAGCACTTAATAATTTGTTACAACTACCAGTTCTTGCCCAAAGGAGACCTGCTTAATTAGAAACTAAATGGTTTCCCAGGAAGCCGTGTTTTGACTAGCCTATCGAGTGACCTGTGCGTAACTCAGTTAGAGAACAACCGGTATAGAGGCACAGGCTCATGCCTTGAGATCAGACTCCTCTAGATTTGCCCCCCACCTCTGCTAGTAAGTAAAAGTTTTAATTTGGACATTAATTTGCTTCAACCTTCTGATCTGTGGGAGGCCCGAGTCAGCCACTTGTGAAGGGGAAGATGCCATCAGCTCCTCTCTTAAGGCGGAGGCTGTGTGCTCCCTGCTGGTGTGGATTAGCAAGAGCTCCACTGTGGACATCGGTGGCCCAGCAGGTGCTTGTACATTCCTTTTCTGGTAGTCTGGCACTAGGCCTTCTGAAGAAGAAGCAAAGCAATGACAGTCTCTGCAAGATGCCACAAGAAGTCCAAGCTTTGAGGACTAGCCTTTGAGCGCCAAAGCTAGGGAAGATGTAGATTCTTGTGATCTAGGATTTGTTTATTCCGCTCCTTTGAAGTTAATGCCAAGAATCCAAATGGTTTAAACTACTTTATATATTTGTCCTCGTTTGGTCTATTACTCCATTTATAGACTCATGTACCTATCTTCAAAAACAAGGGATCAGTTTCTGCACCTGATATTCAGTGTATCAACTATAAAATTCCCACTTGGATTTCATTGGTAACTAAATTGCTTAAGCATTCTGTTCTGAGAGCTGTGTTTGTATTTAAAGATTTGCCTCAAAACCTAAGACAAACTTAAGGCACTATGTCTATGAGAAAATTTCAATTTGGGGTTTGGTATCAAGGCTTTTTTGATGGATTGAACTATACATTTAAATGCATGCCCCAAAATCAGAGAATTATGCTCTAAACTTTTCCTTTATAGCATTGTTCCATTGTTTTAAATGCTAAGTAAACATCAGAAAGATACTAATTTAGAAATCTATTTTATTTTAGATTTTGCATTTGCGAATAATGTAGACAAGTAAGTGGTTTTAACTTTACGTTCATTATTGAATTATTTCATAATAATGCTGACCCTCTAAATTATTCCCATTTCCCAAAGTAGATTGCAATAAGTTAAAAAAGTGAATAACTCTTCCATAAAGGAAAAAATTGCTACATCTTTCTGTGATAAGTGACCTCAAGCTATTGATTCATTTTTGACATATACAAATTTTAATGTTATTATTATAACCTAAAGTAAGTATAAGTGTGATTTGATGCATTAAGAAAAGTAAGAATTATTAACTATTACAAGTGAGGGTCTTTACCTTTTTTGTTTACTGTTCTAAATATGCCCAGTGAAAGCAATTATTAATATTTTATGTTCACTGGAATTTGCATTTTCAAAAGCAAATACTTCATAAACTATGCAAAACATATCAAATTCATGAATATTAATGAATTTTAAAAACCACTACTCTCTTTTAATTTTGAACTTAGGAATTTTTCTTTTGATTCAGTGTTGAAAAATATTATCCCCAGGCACATTTACAAAAAATATAGCATGATTTGGAAAATAATTTACTAATAAAGTGTATATAAGATACCAATGCAAATATGAGATTTAAAAATATTTTAATCATTTCATTTAACACTGGTTTAAAACATCAATGTATAAATATGTGAAATCTAAACAGTAATAGCTGATTCCAATTTGTCAAAAACTCTATTATTAAAATAAACAATATATAAAATAAAAATAGCATTACTTTTCCTGAAAGTTATTTGTCAGCAAAGCCCAAAAGTTGTTAGTGGCACTATACTAGCAATACCATAGAAAAATGTGGTATTAATACATCTAAATTAAAATTTCATTTTGGTTTAATTGCTTTTTTAAAAATATATATAATTGCCCTTTGTGCAGAACTGTGTTTGATGACCCAGAAGATGCTGTATTTGTAAGGTCCATGAAGAGATCAGTGATGGCTATTACCTCTCTGAACTGGGACACAGTTCCAACACGTGAGGAAAGATACCTTGAAGAGAAAGGCACAGAACCAGCTCAAATGCTCACAATTACACTGAGATAACCCCTGGTATTCCTAGGAATCCTAGTGGGTTTCAGTTTTATATTAAACTTCTCTTTGATTTAGCATATTGTATATTTATTACATTTGAAACACTTAAATACAAACAGGAAATTTAAAAATAATTCCTACGTTTTTTAATACTCACCCAAGGATATTTTAAAAACTGATTTTAAAGAGAGAAGAAGGGGGGAGGAGAGAGAGGCAGAGGGAAAGAAACATCTATGTGAGAGAAAAACATTGATCAATTGCCTCCCCAACACCCACTGACTAGGGGTCGAACACCCAATTTCTTGATGCACAGGATGATGCTCTAACTGAGCCATTCGGCCAGGGCAACAATTCCTATGTTTTGTGTTATGTTTTTGTTGAAGTAAAACATATAGAGAAAAATATGCACAAATCATAAACAGCTCAATAAATTTTCAAACAATGAACATTTATGTAACTGACAAGAAATCTATTTCTTTCTGACAAGAAATAGAACATGTTCTCAGTCCTATTATTTGTTACTTCCCAAGTTTCAAAAGTAGTCAGTCCTGATGTCTAAACCAGACATTAATTATGTCTACTTTGAAAAGCATATAAATGGAATCACTTAAGTTGAATTATTTTTACTCAATTCCCCAATGTTGTTGCTAATAGCAGTAGTTCTACTGTTCCTCCTGTGTACTATTCCATTGTTATGAGTATACTACAAGTTAACAATCTAGCCTACGTTTTGGAGGCATTTGTCATTTGTATGTGGGCTAATAGTCTAAGATGAGTATAGCCAGAAGGATACTGCTAGAGGAAAGAGGAACCCGGAAAGCTTCCAGCAGTAGTTTGGTTGGTACTGAGACACAAAACTAGACAGTGTGGTAATGCAAACACATTGCTGGTTTCCCCCAGCTAAGCTAAAGAGCTAGATCACAAGGTTATAAAAAGCAGGATGGCATTTCCCCTCTCTGATGTGCTTAGAACCAAAACACTGTTACCTAGGGTGGCGCAAAAAAGCAGGTCTACAGTTGTTCATATGGAAAATGACTCAATAACTAGGAAATAATAATATAAGAATCAACTATATTTTGTGTACTCAGAACTGTACACCTACGTTTGCCCACCCTGAACTGTGGAAGTGGGACTGAAATCGAAACAGGCAAGGGATGAAAGCTCTAAACGGAGTAGTGAACTGTCACAGAGAATCTTTAATCAGCTTTTACTGTGTGCACAGCCAGCCTCTGAAACACACGTACGATCCCTGGCAGGAGTGGCAGGAGGTTATTGCTGAGAGAGAGAGAGAGAGAGAGAGAGAGGTCATGGAATCAAAATGTTCTCTTGCTCAGTCCCCTGGGTCACTTGCTCTGCAGGAAGCCAGCCACCATTATGTGAGGCCACACAAGCAGCCCTCGGGGAGGGCCCAGTGGTGAGGAGCTGAGGCCTCCTGTCAACAACCATGTGAGTTGCAGGCCATCCTCCAGCCCCAGCGAAAACCTCCCATGAAAGCTGCACTGCACCCTCATGAGAAACCCCATGCCAGGACCATCCAATTAAGCTGTGCCTGTATTTCTAGCCTGCAGAAGCATGAGATCATGCTTCTTGATGCTTTAAGCTGGTAAATTTGGGAGATAACTGATTACATAGTAATTGATCAGCAGTACAGTAACCCAGTATAATCCATGGCGCTAGAACTATTTGTTGTGGGTAAGGTGGTCTTGTGAAGTCTCTGGCAAGCTCTGGGGGTCATAGTCCAGTCTTCAAGGGTTTTTGAATAAGACCACACCATCAGCAGCGGAGAGCTAGTCACTGTTCAGTTAGTCCTTGGCATGCTACTTCATTTATTCTGAAACTGAGAGCTGACAACTGACTATCAAGTAATAGTTTGGTCAAAGCTACTACTCATCATGAGCTGAGTGTATCAGACCCACCACACAGTAATGATGACTGGGTATAGCAACAGTCCACTGCATGATGGGAACATATATTTAAATAAGCTCAGGTTTATGCTGCCCATGAGTTGCAGAAAAAGTATTAATTTTTAATTAATTGTAACAAGGGCGGGATGTGTAATCTCCAGGTTAATCACTAAAAGAGAGGTAAAAGAATGTGTAATCTGGTATTTTTAAGCCTTCTCACTGAAAATGTTGAAAAATTTATTCCAATTACAGAAGTATGGCTAGGAAAATTTACTTAATCTCCCTTTTAGAAAACTAACGGGAATATTTCATTTCATGAAAAGATTTCCTTAAAAATGCACTCAATGCTGAACATTTTTAATCAATAATGAAGGGCTACTAAGTGTCTGAGATTGAAACACACAGTAGTAAATACCATATGAGGAAAAACACAAAACAGAGAAGACACGATCCTACTATGTAACCTAGAACTCTACCAAACGGAACACACAATCGAGAGGTGCTTTCAATGATCGGCTTTAGACAGCAGACACCCATTGTAAGTGGAAGTGTGTTTATTGCAGGATCCAGTGGGAGATTTCATGACTAGGAAACAAAAAACAGATACGAAGATCTTACAGGGTAGTGGCTACCAGCCAGGGCTCTGGAATTAGAGAGACCCAGCATAACTCTTCCAAGCACTAGTTACATTACTTGGGCAAATTATTCAACTTCTCTAGGCCTTAATTTCCTATTTAAAGTAAGAATTGTGGCTATGTTATGGACTCTCAAGGATTAAGTTAGGTAATATGTGTAAAGTGTTAGGTTAGAGTGGCTTTGTCAAAGTAAATGCTTAATACTATATTTTATAGCTAATACTATTCTTCTTATCCCAAGACCAATTATGCCACTTAGGGGCTATTTCTGTTGTCATAGACTGAATGTCTGTGTCCACACCGCTCATCTGACTCCCTCCCACACATACACATAATTTACATGTTGTAATCTAATCCCCAGTGGCATGGCACTTGGAGGTAAGGCTCTGGGAGGTGATTGGTCATGAGAGTGAAACCCTCATGAATGGGATTAGTGCCCTGGTAAAACAGCAAGACAGCCCTCTGTAAACCAGGAAGAGGGTACTCACCAAGAACTTGGCAGTGCCAGCACCCAGATCTCTTGACTCTCAGCCTCTACAACCGTGAGAAATACATGTTTGTTGCATAGGCTATCCCTAGACTGCATATACAGGCAAAATTTTAGTGCAATAAAGTGGCAAAATTTTAGTAAAACAACCAACATACCACAAAAGTATTGTATTTTGAAATAAATTTATTCTCATATGTAAGTACATAAAGTCATTATTTTTTTAATTGTTAAAAATAATAGACTCTATTTGCTGCAATAATAGACTCGATTTGACTTCAGAATCTTGAGCACACTTTAACTTTTCTTTATCCACTGACATCATGTTTTCAATCTTAGCTTTAACAGCCTCTTTATTGGAATGAGGTTGTTTATTAACTTCTCTCTCACAAATGCTCCATACATAGTAGTCTAAAGGATTTGCATCTGGTGAACTAGGCAGCCAGATTTCCTTTGACCAGAATTCAGGCACATTGATATTGAAATTCTTGCACTTTTTTGGCATTATGTGCTGGTACACCATCTTGTTGGAAGATAAATGATGTCCATTTGAGACTTGCTTCATCTATGTTACAGCTATTTCTCTCAAAATGTCAGGTAAACATCAGCAGTTACCTTCAAGCCTTGTGGAAGCAAAGGCGGAGTCATGGTATCTCCTTCATCGCTGACAACACCTAACACCATCACTGTAGCAGGAAATTCCATTTTCATGACAACTGGGACTTCATTAAGATTCTCACAGAGCCACCTGTTGTTTCTTCTGTTGACTATTAGGTCCTGCTGAAAATTCTTTTCAGTGGAGAAGAAAGTCAGAGGGTTTTTCCTTCAGGATTTTTCAATTTTTTAGCAGTGTCCTTGCTTTTTCTAAGGGCCTTTCCTTTGTCTGCTGTGTCATAAACTGGCCTCTTCTAAGAACACACGATCAGTGTCCGATATCTTCAGCAATAATCTCGCGAACCATTGCATCCGACACCTGCAGTTCTCTTGCTGTGGAGCACATTGACTTTCCTGGATGTTCACTGATGATCTCCTGGATTCTGTGTACAATCTGGACTTGTACAATCCTTGCGTACCTTATGCATTTTCCTTGTTGGTGTGGTGACATCTGGATCAGCATCATACACCTTCTTCACATTGTCAACTGTACATAAAGGGATGTTATTGAAGTCTACAATTTCCTTAGCAGTTCACCCTGCATGCAGTCCAGAAATTATGGTCGCTCTAACATTGTATTCCTTCAACATGACGGTTACTCTCAGAATTTTAATACTTTATATCTGCAACAATGATGTTAAATCATAACCTTAGAAACAGTTTTTCAAAATTAATAAGAAGCACATGAAATAAGGAGATGCAAAGTTATTGTCACTTTATCATGTGCACCCTGTAGAGAGAACAATTTCAGGAACTGGCTCAGGTCATCATGGAGGCTGGCAAGTCCAAAATTTGTCCAAGGGTGGGCTGGGGCAGACCAAAAATTCAGCCACAAGTTGGTGGTTCAGTCTAGATCCATGGGGCAGGACAGCAGACTGGCAGGAGTTTGTCAGGGGTTATTTTTGTCAGTAGCTATTTGGACATTGTCAGCTTCTTCAGCACCAAGACAGGGACATAGGAAGCAAAAAGAAAACCCAGAAAACAAACCAAGCATCATTGCCTAGATTCTGAGGTCTCTCTAGCAGGTCTGCCTTACTGTTTTACATAGAACGTCAGGGTTTCTAGTTTTACTTCATGGGAGAAATCGAGGGCAAAATACACCTACTCCATCTCCGCAGAAGCAGAAATGTTCAGATTCTTTTTTTTAAGTGTAGGTGATGTTTTGCTTTGTGGCTTTTGGGCTCAGTATCATATTTAGGAAGGCCTCCCTCTTGCCAGTCAACAAATCTGATGGTTCCTTCTAGGATTGATCATTTTTTTCACATTTAAACTTTACTCATTTGTAATCATCCTGTGATTCAGTAGTTTTATGAATTTGTGAATCAGTGACATTACCCCTGGATTTGCCAATTCCGTTTCTACCTGAATTACTCTAATCGAGTTTTCACCCTTTAAAAAGATGCCTTCATCTATTTGTGAAACTAGAACTTTGTCCTTCAAGATACAGAAACTGTGCTAGAGCTAATTTATGGGGGGAAAATCTGTTTATCTGCTGAAATATTTATTAGACGGAGGAAGAAATTTGCTTTTTACTGAGACCTTCCTTTCTATCTATGCAAATGATGCTTTGAGGGTACAAGATATGTTAGAATAGTTAATACTGTGCTAACCCTTCAGGCCCTATTTTTGAGAAAAGTTTCTTAATAGCATATTGAAAATAATTCTACATGGTAAAAAAAGTAAGTGGATGGCCACCTGTTTTGATGGTGCTTTGATGGAAACATCTATTTTAGGTAATTTATGACAAAGGAAGAAATTACAACCAGAACCAACTTCATTTTCTGACCACCCTTTCCCTGAAATTCATGGAAAATTTTGATACTGACACTGTTTATATAGGAAGTTCTTCTTGTCCAATGTGAAATTTCCTATTCAGTTATACTCATGTTAACAGTTCCAATTCATATCAGCATTCATTTCAGTAGAGGGGAAAATTACCTCTACATTGCCACATTTCTTGATTTTTTCTATTTCCCTTAGCTTTTTTTCTTTTAAAATAATTCTCCATGGTATCCAAAGACAGGAACCATAATGACATTACAGAATGATGTCAACACAAATGCAAAGAAAACAAGAAAAATCAGGGAACTCAGGTAAAAAATGCATTTCCAGGCAAGGGCAGCCTGGGAAGACTAATGTATTGTATACTATCCCCAAATAAATGCCTACCAGTGTGCAGATGAGGGACCTTGATGAAGGGAGGCTTGTCACGACAAGCTAAACCTGCCCGAGGGGACCCTAAACAGTTCTCACACACGCTCATGTGCAATGTTTCCAAAGCAGCTTCATATAGGCTGTTCAGAAGATGGATGTGTTGGGGACTGGGAATAAAGTCATTTTTCTCTCCTTTTAAGGAAAAAGAGAACCAGCAAGAGAGAATAATTGAACCAGTGAAGTGAGGTGAGATTTCTAGGTATTTTGATTTGCAACTGTACATATTAGAATAATTATTACTTTGTTCTCCAGTAGTACCCAAGTTTCCAAACATTTGTTAAGTTCTCTAATGTATGCCATCCCTGCCAGCAATGACGTATGAGGCAGGACATGAGTTGGTTATATTAATAGGCACAATTTATTTTACAGTCGGCAAAAGAAACTTAGGAAACGCAGCGCTATCTTCAGCTATCACACTGTTTAAATACTGCACACTCTAAAAACCAATCCAGAACATTCCGTAAGGGACAGTTTCTGAACAGAAAGGTCACATGAAAAGCACACAGGAAGATAAAAGTCGGCCTTTCAAGTGGAATACAACATGTGAATTAGCTGTACAGGATTGTGAAAACAGTATGCTTAAACACAGTTAATCAAAGTTTCATGACACATTTCTTTTAATGCACATGCTGAGATAACTGGCAATGCCTTAGTCCCTTCTGGAGGATCTGGCATTTCTGAAGGTACAAATACTGTAAGTAGATAAAAAACACCACTGCAGAAGTACATAAATTTCAGACTGCTCAGGGTAATGTCTGTACAAAACTATAATGAGCTGAACTATGGCAAAGGCCCTTGAACACAAAGCCTTTCTTCATTTTGTTACATCCTAATAAGTAGAACTTCACTACTGTAAATGCTATTTATATGTATTTTATTCACATGAGTTATGATTTTTTTAACTACCCATCTCCGTAACTGCAACATTTTCCTTTCTTGAAAGTCTCCTCTTTCCTCATACCTGTTCTACTTCACCCTTTGTTCCCTGGAGCCCATATTTCTTCAGCAAGGGGATTTTTTTCCCCTTTGAGAACAATTGCTGGAAAGCTGGCCTCAGAAAGGAAATAGAAATGTTTCTCCTGTATTTTGAAAAATAATTTTTCCCCATAGGAATATTTTTCCAATTATAGAACAGAAATCAGTGGAAATCATGCCATGGTGGACACAGATTTGCTGGAAAGCACCTACTCCAGCCACGGTGTCATGCAGGTGTCACAGCAATGGGGACAAAGTCACAAGTTTTCTACTGCTGCCCAGGTGAGGGCCATCCACACTGGCACGTACTCCGTCTTTCACTCCTCAGATGCCAGGGGACCTGTGGCATCCTGGGAGCATTCCGCCCCAGCAGCACAGTGAAGAGATTCTTTCTCCCCATCCAGAGAATCTTTAGGGCCGCCATCCTCTTGGGAGACCGCCATGTCGGTCCCTGCCTGCTTTTCGTTAACACAATTGGTATTGACATCGAATTTGCCATCTAATGATGAAAAGAAAAAACGTCATTTTGTTTTTATCATGTGTCACTTTTCTAAGTCTTTTCTGCTATTATTTCATCTTCATCACCACATAAGGTAAATTATCTCTATTACCATTATGAGGAACTATTACCAAATGAGGAAACCAAGGAGAGGGATTTGCCATGAATTAGCCGGGTGCCCATGGGTTAACTGTCTGTAAAGTTGTTTCCTTACCTACTAAGCGGGCGATGATAAAACCTACTCTGCATTCGTGGCAGATAAAGGTGCTTTTAACACTTAGAATAGTGTGTGGTACATGCTGATGTTTAACAAACAGAAATTCCCACTCGACTGGCAATTCTGTTCTCTCTCACATGACTTGTACAGAACATGACCAGCGATTATTCCCCACCCTTGACACAAGTTTCATCCAGCAAACAGGAGAAAACATGGCTGTCAGAAAGCCTGACCTAGTCTCCAAACAGTTTACTTACACACATTGGATTTAGTTTTGTACAAATTATCCAACCCCACTAATAGTGTTTCTCAACCAAGCGGTAAGGAGACATGGTCCTTTGAGGGGTGAAGGTACAAGTGCTTAGTATCAACGTCATCGAGGCAACTTGCCAACTGCAAGCCCTCTGCACAACGTATGCTCATACTCTGGGGTGCGGCACAGGGGTGCGGGTGGCTTCCCTCCCCACATGCAAATCACCGCTGAAGCAACTCGCTGTTTCTGACCAAAATGACTCATGTATTCTATGAAGGAAGGAGAGGAAAAATACCATGGAACGCACTACCCTGACACTTGTAGAAATAGAATCTGTGCACTATTAGATCTGCAATTTAATTGGAATTCATGAATCTGCTCTAGTTTCACCTGTAGTTTGTCAGTTAAGAAATTTAAAAGCTTTACAACCTTGAAATCTTTGGGTAGCCATTAGGAAAAATTTAATTATTCCCTTATTCAAAGACCTTAAAATCCTTTGTAACCAGAATGTAAGTTTATACGCATTAAGAGTCCCAGTTCTAGGGCAGCCAGAAAGTAGGATGTGAAATAAAATCACAACTTTGTCTTCTGTTTTCCAGCGATATCTATCTAGGCTAATTATGTCCTATACATTATCCCCTCCAAAAAACAGGGATTCAAAATAGGGACACATCTGAGATCACACATCAGTGTGATCCTTATGCTAGTCACCCCGAAGCTTCATTGGTCCCAGAGAAGACTCGGTGTCTGTGAGCCCTGTGTTAATATCATATATCACTCATCCCCCACTAAGAAGCAGTATCGACTCTGTTTTTATATACATACTGTTCTCCTCTTCACTCTTTTCTTTGGCAGCTTCCAATTGTTGTTTCTCATATGTGTCCTTAAGAGCCTTACATATTTTCTTATGTGCAAACCAATGTATTTTCTGGCAGGTTTGATCGCAGTATATTACCTGAAAGCAAATGGTAGGTCTGTTTTCATTTCAAGAGCTATGATTGCAGGATTCTTCAAATTATGACATTAAATCAAGAACTATGCTGTAAAAATGTTCAGTTTTTCTACACTTTATTTTGGAACCATGATGTGTGTTGGTGTATTAATTTATAGTTGTAATTTTTAGGTTACAGTTATAAAAATAATAGCTATATATCAAATGGGGTCTACCAAAAACTCGTAACAAATGACTGACCTAGGAACTTAGAATATGCCAGAGTTGGAACAGTGCCGAATGTTGTCCCAGAGGCTGACCAAGAGCAGGATGGGGCCGCATGCAGGGAGTCAGACACATACCCTCGTACAGGATGTAATGGCAAAGGGAACACACAGGAAGCATGACTCACTCCTGCTGCAGGAGTCAGCGAGCAAAGAAATGGGAAAAGTGTTCCTTGTGCAAAAAGCAGGAAAGGGGAATTGAATGACATGTTTAAGGACAGCAAGAAGTTTCTGTAAATGAAGTGTAGACTTTTGTAAGATTACATGCCAAGCATTTATCGTAACCCTTTGCACATGAATGGTGTTGTGGATTGTGTTATGGGTCCATTTCTTATTGTTCTCTGCATTCATATACTTCCTCATGTGATCGCAAAGTTCTTTTTACCAAAAGGGAGGAAAACTGACTTATAATTTGGCCACGTGGCTTGTGTTGGCCACAGGAATGAGGTATAGCATGACAATTGCAAGGCCAGACCTCCAGAGGCCTCGTATGTGTTTCTGCTTGTGGGCTGAGGCTCATGCCATCACCATGGGCCCACAGCTCCCAGAAGGATGGAAGGGACAAGGAACAGAAGTCCCCTGGCTGAGCCCCACCAACCACAAACATAAGAAAAATAATGGTTTTTATTTAAAAAAATAAATTTTAGAGTGTTTTTATATTGCAGCAATAAACATATACTGATGGTCTCACTTAAGTCTCACAACTCTAGCCCCATTTCACACATAAGGAAACTGAAACTCAGAGAAGTAAATAATTAAATGAAATAAAATGTGAGGTGACAGCAGAATGTATGGGTTACAGAAGAATATGCTGAAGTAGAGGCAAGGAAGGGGAGCAGCTTAGACAAGAACCATGGATATGGACAACAGGTGGGATAGACTTTGGGGGGAATGGGTGGGTGGGGAGGGGGACAGAGGGGAGCAAAAAGGGGATGGATGTGATACAACAACAATAAAATTTAAAAAAGAAAAGAAAACCTTAAAAAAACAATAGGGAGTTAACATTATCTAGAGAGTAAAGCAAATGTACAGACACAGTGCATGTATGCAGTATCTGGATGTGAGAAAAACAAATACTGTCAAGAACTATCTCACAAAGATAACTCTGCCAGAAGTAGGTAGTAGAGTCCAGAGAGCTTAAAGATTGGTGACTGTCAGAAGGGAGTTATAGTTTTACAAGGAAGAGTTGATGGAAGAGATTGTAAAGTCAGTATCAGGATATTTAAGATTGTCTTATTTATAAATTGTCCTATTCTAAGTTCTCATAACTGCACTAGCCTCAGTCCCCTATGTATGATCTTTCTCTTATTTTCTCATTCATTCATTCATTTATTCATATCCTTTCTTTATTTGGGTGGTCAGCACAAACATTAGGGTAGCCTGGGCGTTTGGCAAAAGATTGGGCATAGACCTACACTTACCCAAATTACTTTTAAGTATTAGATGCAATACTTTATATCTAATTTATTAGAATTCATAAAAAAACAATGTCAACCATTATATTTACAGAATATTAAAACTCAATTATTAACTTGGATGAAATCTAAAGCAGGTGTCCATGAACTTCAAAGAACCCATTCTTACCATTTTGCATACTGAACACCTTTTACTTGCTCCCTTTTCTCCACAGGTGGTGCAAAATTCAACATCCACAAAGCCCACCTGACCAGTGATAGCCTGAGTCAACACAGAGAATGCCGTGGGATCATCACCCTGCAGTGAGTATAAAGGACACGGAACACTCTGAAATCACATGAAATACTACTGAGATGACATTCCAAGAACAATGCTGTCTAGAAGCAAACACAAGAGGAAAAATCGTTAAGGCTAGAAATCACAGACTTATCTATGACAAAATGACAAATACCCTTTTGAATATACCTTTTTCTACACAAAGTGTACAGGTGGTAAGTTACGGCTCCAAATAGTCAAAGAGAAAAAGTTGGCCTTCTTCTACAATAATGGTATTTTTCAGCTAGGATTATCCAGTAAGTCCACAATGATTTCTAATATAGGACAATGAACTCCAAGTGGGATTTTCTTAGAACATTGCTTTGTACAGTTCTGTATGCTCAAGATAGTGAAAATATTCAAAAGATTTAGGAAGTGTTTTAAAAGTAGCACTCATTTTGAAATTGTTATGCCCCTCCTGAAAACAATGACTGGGTTTTCGCTCATATTGAAGTGCTAAGAATTCCTTTTGGAATGAAGATTGTATAATGGTGAAAAAAGTTAGTGAAATAAAACCTCGGATACTGGATATATTTAAATTCCTCTATTTTATAAGGAATGAAGCAATTATGCTCAAATGATGGTAAGCATCAGGGAACTTGTTTAAAACAGATCAATCTGCCATCCCACATCTTTTAAATTAGAATCTCTAAAGATGTGGTGGTCCGTGTACCTGCTTTACTACAGGTAATCCTGAAACATGCTAAAAGTGTGAGAATTACTGGTATTTAATGTGACACTAAATACTTAATAACCTATGTAAAAAAAATTTTTTTTGCCTCAAAAGTAGAGTACTGGATCAGCAAATAATCTGGTCTACAAATCAATAATTACCATATATCCAAAAGATTCATAATAATTACATTTTAATATACAAGTATTTTTTCACAAAAGTGACTGGGAATATTCAAAATTCCCTGCAATGGGGTTTTTGTGGGAGTCAGAATTTGGTTATTCTCACAGATACAACCAAAGATAAAACTAAAGGCTATTTTGCAGGAAGCATAGCTATTAATGTGAACTATTGCTTCAGAAAAAAGTTGAATGCACAGCTGAGTAACTACCTGGACTCTTCTTGTCACTACTGGATGGCAAGAACTTTCTTGCTGTATAAAATCTTGTTATCTGCTTTGCTAAGTAAGAATCTGGCCTTGGCTGGTGGCACAGTGGATAGGCCCCAGCCTGGGAAACCAAAGGTCTCTGGTTTGATTCCCAGCCAGGGCACATAACCAGGTTGTAAGCCAGGTCTCCAGCCAGGTCTGTAGCTGAAGGCAGGTGAACGGCAACCATACATTGATGTCTCTCTCACTCTCTCCAAAACAAATAATAAATAAAAAATCTTTAAGAACCTGTTTAGGTACCAAAGCTCCATCCATTGAACACATTTGGCCTAAAATAAACCACACGCTATGTTCAATGTATCCTATAAAATCAGAGACCTTACTTAGTCTTCCAGAAGTTAAATATACACTGAGAATTGATAAAGTGAATAGCTTTAACAGTATAATCTGTTAGAAGGTGGAGCAAAATTTAAGGGTATCCATGCCTCGCATTTGCTGCTGAACTCTGTGATAGACAGAGCCAGAGGTCCACACTAGGCAGAGGGGATCAAAACCTCTATGGCAGCCCTGGCCAGGTGGCTCCGTTGGTTGGAGAGCTGACCTTGTACACCAAAAGGCCGTGGGTTCAATGCCAGTCAGGGCCGATACCTAGGTTGCATGTTTGATCCCCGGTTGGGCACATATAGGAGGCGACTGATTAACGATGAATGTTTCTCTCTCACTTCTCTCCCCCTAACCCCGCCGGTGTGTGTGTGTGTATCAACAGGCATATCCTTAGAGTAAAAAGTTATTTTTAAGTAAAAAATTAAAAAGAGAAAGGACCCTTTGCAGCAGTCCTTGGCATCTGCACTGTGCGACAGGGCCAGCGGTGGTCCTCGTGGGAGCCAGCCAGACGATTGCCATGTGACAGGGAAAGGCTGCAGTATCACAACCCCATCAGGAAGTAAACAGTGGCTACCTGGATACTCAAATCCACAAGCATTCAGATCAAGTTTTCTAGAATGCAAAATATGTAACTCTTAAATACAAGCGTTCTTAGAGAGAATTTTTTCTAAAGTGCACAAAATCCTACTTTATCTTGATTATAAAACCATTTCTCCATGACTCAGATCACTAGGATGAACAATCATTGTACTCCGTAAACTAACTACAATATTCTGAGATACAGGGTTAAGATGATAAATAGCTGACCTCTACACGGACCCGCTTTAGCTGTTTTTAAAGTACTCTGGGCTGCTATTTGTAATTCTTCTGTGTTCCCTCTTGAATGCAGAATGTCAACTACCACCTGTTAGTGCTGGAGCTACCCCATAGCAGCGATTGCTAGATATTTCTGTTTGCCATTTCCCCAACTTCCTTACTAATAGAAGCACAGTTTTGTTCAGAACAGCGGTGTTTAGACCAGCCCAAAATACTCCTTTTCCCAGATACCTGTGCAACTAAGAGAGGTCATGCAGCCCAGGCAGAGGGTTCCTGGGACATCTTATACCTCCCAGCTACCAGCTGATTTTCCTTCTTGCCTGCTTGCAACTGCAATGTGGGCTAGGAGGAAGAGCGGCACATGCCTAGCGACCATGAGCTCATAAGCGAATATGAAAATCTACCAGCTAAAGAATATTCAGTAGGAAAATGTTTGGATCCCCCCACCTATTTACTTTGGAGCCACTGTGCCAGCTCTGATCTGCCTATTTTGGGGCTTCTAAGTAAATAAATAAATAGTTGTTTATTTAATTCACGGTTGGCTGTTTCATATGTGCAGCCAAAATACTTTCATAATTAATAAACCAGCCTCATACTTTGCTAACTTTAATCTTCCAAAACTTAAACACTAAGGAGCCGAGTATATTAACAGGGGTAAAACATCTTTATGGGAAATCCTGAAGAGTTCTCATGCATAAATCAATGCATGAGATCTTTGCTCAGGTCTGATCAATGCTTGGGTCTTACTTCATGGCCTCTGAACAGGTGAAGTCTCAGTGTATAGAGGAGGGCCTGGAGCCCATTTCTAGGCCTGATTTCCACACTGAGGATGACATGACACCCTAGGGGTGGCAGAGGAGAATGGACATCACCGCAGGAAGGAGGAAGCCATGGATGATGGACAGGACTAGGGACAGGATCAATTTCTTGCCTAATAGACGCAGGCTGATAAAGGATTTGATTGCAATTTTTAAAGCATGACTTACATAGAAAAGATGAACAGAAAACTATTCAAAACAGCGAAGGCAGGGAGTGTCTTATACAATACTGCTTAAAGAAAGATAGGACAAAAGGGCAGTAAATAATTTAAAGAGAAAATAAAGTTAAATCTACTTCCCACAGCCGCAAATTCTATTTTTAAAGAACAGAAAATGTATAAAGGCGAGGCAGTAAGCCGGAACGTAAGCAGCTGGTGCGAGCTTAGAGGCTGGTTATCCACACGGACAGTGAGCCATGACTCATCGCTTCTCACCTCCGCTGCCCAAAACCCACCCGCCAGGAGCGCGATGCCCGCCTGCCCCCCGCGGGCTCTCCACCAGCCGGAAGTGTACTTGCGTGTCTATATTGCACAGCAGATGTGTTCCCACCTGTACAGGTTCACATAAGTGTTTAAGATGCAAGTTTTCACTGTAAGCATCTACATTCCGACATAGGGACACAGGGTTTATGAAACCACGAGCTACATGAATGGATGAAAAGGAGGGAAATGGATCCACAGAAACAGGCTAATAGGCAGACTTCTCTCCAGTTGTTCCTGAAATTTTTCCCCCAAAATAATTCTACCCTTGATTAAGTAATGAGTGCCGCGGAGGGAGCACGAGCCTGTCATCGTACACAACGCGCTCAGGAGGTCTTGGTGAGGGAGGTAACCAGTTGCTGGGCACTCACCATCTCCACGGGGGCGATGCTGCGCACCAGCTGCTGCAGAAGGCTGGCTTCGCAGTAGGGAAACTTCCTGATGCTTTCGCGGATGAGCTTTTCCTGATACACCGGAAAGCCGTCAGAAGGCCGGCCTTTCAACAAGCTGGAAGGTAGTTTAAAAACGAACTGGAGTTGAATCACGAAGTATTTCCTCCCAGAACCCATGAACTTTTAGTAGCTTCTTCTTGGCTCCTTAAGATTTTCATTGTCTCTTCAAATCATGATGATTGACTCAATTCACACTACGATTCTCCCTCCGTGTTAGGCCAGCATTATTAAGTTTGGGGCCTGGAGAGGTATTTACAGAAGGGGCCCCTGCCTTAAAACACACCAAAGCGTTTATCAGATTAGCTACTTATTTCCAGGTCAGTTATTTGTACAAACAATAAAAACTCCCATCAAGTCACACCCTCCCATCTTAGTTTCACTGTCCTCAGTAAAACTAAAGGAGAGCTTGATACCTGGTAGTCAGAGACCAAAGGTAACAGACAGCTGTCCCAGATATAATGACAGAGACACTCCGTGTGCCATTATGAACCTAGAACAGGCAACTGTGGCATAGCACACCTGTTCTCCCAAGTGGACTTGGGCTACTCTCTAGCTGTAGTGTCTTCTGCATGCTATTTAACCTCTCCGAACCTCAAATTTCTCGCCTGTAACTGGGGCTAACAAAAACATTACAAAGAGCCCCGGCTGGTGGCACAGTGGATGAGGTCCTGGCCTGCAAACCCAAAGGTCGCTGGTTCGATTCCCAGCCAGGGCAACATAACCAGGTTGCAAACCAAGTCTCCAGCCAGGTCTGTAGCTGGAGGCAGGTGAAAGGCAACTATACATTGATGTCTCTCTCCCTCTCTGCCTTTCTCCCTTCCCCCTCTCTCTGAAAATAATAAATAAAATCTTTAAAAAAATTACAAAGGGTACAGAATAAAATAATCAGCCCACAGTCTAAGTATAAAATTATCCCCATTTTTTACTGTGGTCCCAACTATGACAAGTACTGATAAAACACTTATATTTTAAATCTATAACAGGGCTTCATATAATAAGACATTATCCATTTGAGTGTTTTTTATACATGACAAGGGAAAAACAGTACCTTTTGATCAGAGTATCCAGCTTATTCTCTCCATCTTTTAAGAAGTTAATACATTTCTGAAAGATGCAGCTGATGTAATGCATTTTCACAGCCAGTACTTCATTCATGTCTCTTTGCTTCATACATTTCTCACAAATCAAATCCATCACCTTGTAGCATTTATTCAGAGCTGCCTCTTCCACCAGCAGAGGATTCTCATTTATAAGCATTACGATCTAGAAGAAATTCTAGAGCTTAGAAATTCCCTGAGAGACTCTGCCATGTAAAAATTAGTCAGCTTTAGTTGATTTCAAAAGATTACCAAATGCACTATGGTCATTCAAATTAGAATGCAAATGGCCTCGATTAAAGGCCTCTGTATAAAAGTAATACAGAGGGGCCCTGATGTTGAGGAATCTCTTGGAACTCTGGACATCAGAGTTATCATGTGACCTGCCACCTAGCTAAACCAGGGTGTAGTGGGCTCCTCAGTCATGGTTTTAGTATCTTTGGTAAAAGTACTTTTACTAAAGATAAGGATGGCATATTTGCATACCCTTTGTATATAGAATCATAATCAATGAGCAATCTCTACTTTTAGTTAACATTACTGAGCTTTGGAATTGCATGGCTAGAAGAACTACAACTCTCATTAATTATTATTAATTATAAGGAAATGAGATAAGTCTAAAAATAAAAGGTGTATTACTTTATGATTAACTACATTTCTCTGTGGAAATTTTCCTAATACGTTTAATCATCCACAGTAATGAAAATAGATCAGAGGAAAGCAAAAACAGCTTTAAGAGGAAGAATATTAAAACTACTAAATGTGATGTATTATGAGTCTTAAACTTCCCATATATGCACAAATTAAGCTAGTGAGGTGTATTTATTATTATTTTTTACTGGCTTTGTTATAGGATAGGTTACCTGTACTAGGTCTACGTAAGAGCAGAAAGTCAATATTTGTTAACCAGTGTGTTACAGCTAAGCACCTATCCTAAGTAACATAAATGATAGGACCATAGGTAGCAGAGTTCATGAATTAGATCCTTTTCTTCAGACATCAGAAAAGATAACTTGTTAACTAAGTAAAACACAGGCCTAGTCTACTTGGAAGTTTTACGTGAACTAAGTGTTCTTGTGAAATTAAAATACTGTTTTAATCTATTTTTGACACTACTAGATTGATATATAATCTTGTGTTTTACTTAAAATATAGCACTTAATAATAAATTACTAGACTTCATGAAATAAGTACAATCAGAATCACCAAGGGTAAATTTGTTGATAACGTTACCTACTATAACATATCAAAAACTAACTGTGGTAATAAGACACATTAATTGGCTATTTATATTTCTGCAGTCAACTATATTATTTGAAGCTGTTTGTTCAATATTTTTATACACAGCATTTATAATCAAAGCGTAGAATCTTAAACTTGTAAGTTTAACATCTTCAAAAAAATCTCAAATAGCACTCAGATTAATGATTTTTTGTTTGTAAAGACATTAGGCTTTCTTTTATAATATATATAGCAATACATACAAAACCAAATGTTACATCAACACAGCTATATCATGGGCTTACAGAAATATTTACATAGCTGCACACAAACTAATACTTGAACTACTTTCTTTCCTTTAATCTCTGCAGCATTATAAATACAATGTAAAGAAAATCCTTATTATTAAGGAGAAATAAATATATTCCTGTAAAGCCAGATATATCCCATTTCCCAGAGAACAGCTACCTTCGAATATATTTATACAGTGGCATTTTGAATTCCTTTTATTTTTTTTAAATCCCATTTTTAAAAAATTACTAAATCAGCAATTCTGGGCTTAAAAATAACGTTAACAATAAACACCGTGATCATTTGCACACACCTGCCTCCTGACCACTTAAGAGGCTCTCTGTTGTTATTTATTTATTTATGTATTTGTTTATTTATT
Organism: Noctilio leporinus; assembly: GCA_004026585.1. Lineage (NCBI taxonomy): Eukaryota > Metazoa > Chordata > Mammalia > Chiroptera > Noctilionidae > Noctilio > Noctilio leporinus. Next base: position 159,663 of record PVIW01003008.1, on the reverse strand, counting down.
GAATCTGATTTTCTCTTTTCTAGCCTCCGTATTCTGCGCAACAGCACAATTCCCCAACAAACATTCTTACTGCTATAGCAGCCACTAACCTCAACTCAGATGAAGCTATGTCAGGTGCAATGGAGGAAAAGGTGAGTTGCATACTGAGGAGGGTTTCTGTGTGTATATTTAAAGGTCCTTAGCTTTACAGAATGGCTGCAAACTCCATTTTTTATAACACTCCCTATGAAGACCAGCCAGCTTGAAAAGGGGTAAAGCAATGAAAATGGGAAAATAAGCAATGGGAAGCTTTTAACTGAAGTGTGAAGAAAGGTTTTCAAGTGAACAGACCATTTATGCCTACAAAAATGAAGGTCTGTTCTGAAGGAAGGTACTATAACCACAAAATAGTAGCTCTTATGAGACCACGTGCTCTAAAAATTATAATGTGGGCTATTTCAGTTTATATGCCTTTATAACTTATTGCCTGTATAAACATGCCCTTAATCTGATTTACTCAAAATAACTGAAAGTACCATAATTCTTAGGACATTTAACCCTGAGAGACTAGGTCCCATGTAAATATCAAAAATTACTCTACTGACTCGGTTACTGCAATGATTGAGATTACTGCAATCTCAAGGGGTGGAAACACTGATATAAAAGACAGCAAATGAGAAAAATTCAGGCAACTTCTTCAAATCAATCTAAACCAAAATAAAGAGTAATGCTCAGGCTAGAGGGATAACAATAAGGGCTTTGTAAAACCACACGCATTCTCTACATTGAGAACTACTGTCTCCCTAAGAAAAATCCTGACTTCTCACCCTCTGCCTGCCCCTCTCCCAAAAGAGTGCCAGACAGATGCAGTTGCTGCTATTTATAGGAGTCTTTCCCTGTGTGTGGGGTGAACAAGAATCACTGATAAAGAAAAGGCTAAATATTTTCTCAAGATTAAATTCTAAATCCCATGTATTTCCACTAGAAATACAAATATGTGATTTACAGCTGAAATTCTTTTTTTGCCCACTATGGATCACAAGTTTGCCTCTAGTGGATTTCTCAGAATGTTTAGTAAAACATTTGAGTTTTGAAGAAGAAAAACAGCATAGGCACTACTTGTCTGTCTTATGGGAAAGATCTGCTCATTTGTCATCTTTTGATGGCTCAGAAAATTAATTTCAGTGAAGGGCCACATGGCAAGTATTTTTTGCTCATTTGTTTTGTTTTTTAAGCTGCAAAGACTACACACATAGGAATGCATCAATAAAGTAATAAGATTACATACAATTTGGAACTTACATCTTCAAATGTGCACTGTCAAGAGTTTATGAGAACTGTCCACTTATTTTACTGGTGTTCACTATACTTCATGGATTCTTCTTTTCTAACAGACTTTTCAGGAAATCTATTTATTTATATTATAATCAATAACACCTTGTATTAAGCAAAAAATCTCAATTTTCACCCAACTTACTTGTCCTGCTCACCAAAAAGTTCTAAATTACTATCAAATCTATTAGACATTATGAATGAAGACTATAACAGACTCTAAAATTTGATAAAGGACAGCATTACTGTAGCATACATGGAGTTTTCCATAATGACTCATTAAAGAAATTATGCTCGTTTGGCTTGATTAAAGTTTATAAACAAACAAAAAGGCTGAATATAAAATATGAAGTAAATAGCAGTGAAAATAGTTCAGAACAGCTCCTGAAGTTTCCCAGTTAAGCCATTTGAACTTCTGAGTGTCTACAAAGTCTGAAAATCTGTGTGATTTGACTACTGGAAAAACTGTATTGCTTAAAGTCAAATAGCTCCTCACATTAAAAAATGTGTTCATGATTACATTTCATAACATTTTGTAGAAAGACAACTATTACTGTAGATGCTTCTGGTGCCGCAACCAGCCCCTCTTCACTGGGCCTGCGCACCAGGTCCCAGCTGCTGGCAGTGTTGGCTGCTCTGGGCTCAGGGCCGCCTCCTCCCCGGAAACTGCCTTCATCCGAAGGGAGCCACCTGACTTGGCACTGACTTTCCCTCCGGGGACAGGCCTCAGCCACGGCTCACCTGGAAGCCTGGTGCCCTTGCCTCTCTGGAGCCATTAACAGTGCAGATCTCCCTGAGAGATCAGGTGGAAGCTCGGCTGCATCTGAGTCCCCATCTGCTTAGCTTTCTTCCTCTCTGGTCTGTGTCCCTCACTCTGTTCCAGGTTGCAAATGAGAGCATTCTTTCACTCTATCAACTCAGTCAGGAGAGCCCATGGCAAGCTCTGCTTTTATAAAACGCAACCCGACAATTATGATCCTATATAATAAAAGCAGTTTAGGCTCTGAAGCAATGTTTAAAGAAAACGCAAATACAATCAACACTACACCACCTTGACAGGATGAAGGTTTGTTGTGGTGATAATTTTGTGCAGTGGGCCTGCTAGCTTCGATGGCAGTTTCGGCTCCTTATCCAGTCCCTGCGGTTTAGTGTAATAATCCAGTCTCTCTCGAGGAAAGAAATTGTTGATTACAGTTACACAATCATGTTGACCTTTTAACAAAAAAAAGAAAAAGAAAATTTGTTTTATTATTCACAATAAGACATTTTCCAATTTTTTATATCAATCATGTTGCTCTGTTTTCCTGTGAGGTAAACATGCATCAATACCTTTAATTTTCAAGAAGTAGAGTTGAGGAGAAAGAGAGGTAAAAAGGTTTTGGGGAAATATTTTAAGCATGCTTTATTAAGTCAATAAATAATCTCTCTTTAAAGACATGGAATCCAAACATGTATGAAGACTACGTGGCTAACAAAAAAAAAGCAGTGTCCAATTTATAGTTTTTACAAAGGTTGCTTGTAATTTAAATGTTTCTTCTTCCATCCCTACATAAATAACTGTCATTGTTCCCTAATCACATCCGGCTTTCTTTTTTTTTTTTTCCGTTTTTATTTTATTTTATTTTATTTTTAATTTTATTGTTGTTGTATTACATCCATCCCCTTTTTGCTCCTCTCTGTCCCCCTCCCCACCCACCCATTCCCTCCAAAGTCAATCCCACCGGCTTTCTTTAGATAGAATTTCAATTTATTCTATAGAACTGTTTTTATCATCATAATTAGCATTCATATTAGTAAACTAATCTCCACTCCCATGGAATGTGAGAAAAGTTTGGCCTCTTTGTAAAGTTAATTAGAGAAAAGTTCTTGTTCCCAGAAGCCTGGAATCCACATTATGGCTTCTCATCATGAAAATTCCTGTGTAACTTCCCTAAGCCTTATCTAGTGAAAAAAATGGTTCCGGGGGTGGGGGTTGTTGTAAAAGAGCTCCTAAAAATATCAAAATAGACATAAAAAGATTTGATGAGATAAAGGAACATGAAGAATTAGCATGTAACTATATCTTTTCATCAGTCCCAATAGTGGTATGATGAGAAATAGTACTATTAGCTGTTGAAAATAGTTTTACATCAAAATATTGGTTACCTAACAATAACACTGTCACAGAACTAGGGGTTTCTTAAGATTACACTTTTGTGAGAAGGAAAAAATACTGCTTTACTTTTTACAAGAGTAATCTCTTTCATTTTAGATGATCAGATTATTTTGCCATTTTCTTTTAAGTAATCTGCTAATAACCTAGTGTGATGTATATTAAAAGCTTATTATAAATATAAATTTTTACTTAACTTATATTTAAACTTTTATAATTACAATTTTACTGGTTTTTAACTTATGAATTCTGAATATATACTAATAAAGCAGTACTAATAATATAGAAAATAAATGCTGGGAGTGGGGAGAACAAGTGTAATGGCATTTTGCTCCATATTACCATCACTTGGACTAGATTGAGTCTTCTAAATTGAATGGGCTCACTGAGCCAGACCTGGGTAGGATTAATGAGAACACAAACATAACTAGACAGATCGTAGAAAAAAATTTTTTTACTTTCACGGATAACTGAAATTGAAGCAGGCTTCCACAAAGAGAACTGAAACATTTAGAAAGGAAAATAAATCAAATTCTCATTTGCAAATCCAGGACTAGGAAAACTGGGGAGTAACTCCTACATGTTATGGTGAGAAAAGAATGATACATGAATGAATCATGCAACTAGCCAAGATACGACTCACATTCTCCAGAAAGACAGTTTTGGTTATATGTTTCCAACCATATACAACCATCTGAGAAGGAAGGTCCTGTCACTAAAACCTAATGAGAACAGAGATCTCAGGATGGAGCAAGGAGAAAGAGGAAGCAGTGAAGAGCAATCCTTGACCACAGGGTATAACCAAAACGGTGTAGATGCATGACTGAGGAATCATGCTACTGACCATGAGAATTACTGAAGGAGAATACACCATCAGATATATGCTAATAACATATTGTTACAAAAAATACTAAACTCTCTCAGAAAAGTCCACAGCAGTGGTAGTTATGCAGGAGGAAAGAAAAGGCCTGTTGTCTAAAAAACCAAGACAAAGGATGTGAAGAAACAAATGAGTTATAAGGTTTTCTTCTAGTTGGGGTAGCTAAGTGGGCAAATGCAGGGCCTGGGAGGTGGGACAATGGGTATAGTTTTGTTCTCACATGACCAGGCCAATCACACTGAGGAAAAACACACAAACACACACAACCACCCCATAAAATAAAGAGTAACAAACTGAGATAAAAGAGAAGTACAATTGCCCTGGCTGGTAGCACAATAGATAAGGTGCTAGCCTGCGAACCCACAGGTCGCTGGTTCGATTCCCCAGCCAGGGCACATAACTGGATTGCAAGCCAGGTTTCCAGCCGGTTCTGTGGCTGGAGGCAGGTGAAAGGCAGCCATACATTGATTCTTCTCTCCCTCTCTGCCTCTTTCCCTTCCTCTCCCTCTGGAAATAATGAATAAAATCTTAAAAAAAAAAAAAAAAGAGAGAGAGAAGTACAATCAAGTTTATTGATGATTATGTGAAATAGGCATAAGCTGAATGAATACCTTTTAAAAGGGTTATAAAATAGAACCCACCTATATGTTTATAAATATGTAGGTATAATAGTAGTTACAAAAACTAAATGATAGAAATTGAAAATAAGGGAAAGGGCAAAGAGATTACTGACAAAATACTAAAAACAGAAAAGGAATCAGTAATGGCTCTAACATCAGAAACAGTAGAACTAAAAATTAAGACAAAGAGTGGCATTATACAATGATAAAACCAAGAGCAATACCATAATAAAAAATGAAAAGCTAAAAATACTTCCATTAAAAAGATAATATGGGCCAATTATCACTATTATTATTTCTTATTACTTTAAAGCCTGGAGATAATTCACATAGAAAATAAAACTGAATAGCTGTAAAACCCTGGAAACTCTAATTAAAATGACAATAAAAAAATCAATAGCTTTCTCTTTCTTACCCCATAACCAGCTAGAAATGACACAATGAAGAGGTGGTGGCAGGAATTCCTACACTACGAATAATAACCACCAATTACAAAGAAATTAATTTTAAAATAAAGTAGTTTTATTTAAATTAATATTAAAGGAAAAGACTGATATGAAGGAATATAATAAATATTGAAGGACCAAAAACAAGTTTAAAAAATCACATAAGGACATACTATGTGATTCCATGGGCAGTCTTAACATCATATAGATGGCAATTCTCTGTATAATTATATAACCATTTAATAAAAGTCTAACAAGGACTGAAAAGGATTTGGAAAAGGAAGGTTTGCATTCAAAGAGGAATAACTGAGAGGACACTCACTTTACTTTAAAGTCAGTAAGATCAAAACAATATGGTATTACTAAAGAAAGGGGCAAACACCTGCAGAAGAGAATATTGGATCCAGAAATAATACCAGTGTATAAAATAATTTAACTAACCATGGAAGTGATATCTCAATTCAGAGGAAAAAAATTGAGTGGTTTAATAAATGGTGTTATCACAATTAACTAAATACCCATGGGGAAATGAACTCTAAAATAATAAACTTTAGAAATACAAAAATTATTTTTGAATATGAAGGATATTTAAGAGAATATTTATTGAACCCATGATCAAGAAGATCTCTTTTAACAAGACAAGAAACACAGAAGCTATAAAAGAAAAACTATGGCTACTTAATAATAAATTTTCTATGGCAAAAATTCCCATAAAATCAAAAGAAAAATAAGACTGACATAAAATCCTTGACACAATTGATAAACAAAGGGTTAACATCCATAATTTACATAAAACTCCTCAAAGCAGTAAGAGAGACAAACTCAAAGGAAAAGTGAGTAACAATCAGCAGCAGGCATCCACAGAAAAGAAAATACAATGGACCAAAAACAGAAGCTCAATTTCACTAATAACCAGAAGTTAATTCACAAGTAGCACCTTTTCAGCTATGAAAGCGTGAAACTGCCCAGTTCCATGAGGAGATTACTGGCAATGTGAATTGTAATGCCCTTTTGTAAAGCAATCCAGACTTACATTAAAATTAGAAGTATACCTCCTGTGACAGCCAGTTTTTGTCTTGGAGCATGGCTTACAGATATTAATGCATTACCATGTAAAAATACAAGATCAAGGATCACTATTACATTATTTGTAGTGATGATTCTAAAAAAACTAAATCTGGGGGAGAGCTAAGTTAACTACCATACATCTCTATCATGGAATATTAGGCAGCTACTGAAATAGCTGAACGTGTTTATACCTACTAAGATGGGAGGGATTTCTATAGCACACTGGTGAGTAAAGGAAACAAGTTACAAAGAATATATCTGTCTGATCACATTTTTAAAAGATAAAATCTTACACATAGGTGCACGTATGTATATACATGGTTCGTCTTTTTTTAATTTCTTTTTTAATTGTTGTTCTATTACAATTGTCCCAATTTTTCCCACAATTGCTCTCCAATGCCCCCCACCCCATCGCAGCTTGAGAAGAATAAAATGGGAGAATTTTTAAAACACTATGTTGGAAAAGAGAATGCCAAATGAACGGGTGTAATTTTCTATGAAATCAGTCTAAGCAGATTAAAATGCAGATTTTTATTAATATAGTCTTATTAAGGAAAAAAAAAAGAGCACTGTATTACTGGTTGAAGGAACAGACAGACGCCTCTGCTTCCAGCCATGTCACTTGGGGAAGTTACCTACCTGCTATCTGAGCTCTAGTTTGCTATATCATGCATGTAAGAAAACTTGCAGACTTAAAACAGAACTCCAGATCACCTTATTCCCAGCTTTGGGGCCAGATGAGAAAACTGAGCCCCATGAAAGTGAAGGGATCTATCTGCCTATCACGCTTTAACTAATAAGCAGTAGACATGAACTAAAATGCAAACTTCAAGATCCCTGGTTCGGTGTTCTTTTCTCACTATACTGACACCCTCGTGTTATATGTGAGGTGCGTTGGGGCAATCAGGGAACTCCTGTATCCATGGGAGATAAGTATTTCTCTGAAGGTTAACCGCAAGGCCATACCTTTTTCAAGTCCTCCTGAAAAGGAATTAAAATATCTGCTCTCACAGAGCTGTCATAAAGTGGCTCAGTGACTGCCTGACATAATCAATGGCAGCTACTAAAACTAGCGTTAAGACAATTTGGTAGTAAAATTTAACAAAATATAGTTACAATAACCCGTATCTGACTAATTCCCACTTTATCTCATCTTAAATGTTATCCTTGGAATAAGGATAGAAGGTCCCTGTCTGATGTTTTGCTGTGGAATTCTAAAGCAGCCCCTTGGAATATATTAACTATTTCAGTGTCCACTTGCTATTAGCCTCAAGTGCCACAAACATAGGAAGAGAGCCTCTGTCATGTTTACCACTGTCACAAAACACCTAGAGTATATAGGTTGTGAACATTAAGCATCTACTTAATGAATTATTAGTCCCCACAAGGCCACTTACTGCACTCCCAATGTATCAGATGTTTATAGCTTTTCTATGAATGGATTCTGCTAACTGCCATTCAGTGTGGCCAAAATACCAATGATCAAATATTCGCTCCCACTCTCTTCTAAACTCTCTATCTTATGTACAGTAACAGGATTAACACATCAAGAAATATTGGCACACCCAATAATCTTTATATTTGATGAGGATAATAACGAAGCAGTTATATGTTATATTAATGATCCTTCCTATGGACAAATTACATTGTTGTAATTATTATTAACAACAACTGATGGCATTTATTTAGGGTACTTGTAAAGCCTGTCTTGTCATCGCATTTAATCCTTTCAATAACCATGTAAACATGCCACAATGAGGAAACTAAAGGTCAAAAATCATTAACTAACATGCTCTTGAGTGGCAAAGCCAGAACTTAAACTGAGGATGCTGACGCCATGGTCCAGGTCCAACATGAGGTTCACTACTTCTGTTAGGGAAATAAAACCTACTTATCCAAAGCATCAGACTGCAACGAAAATAGCCCCACCCTTCTTCCTGTCTCACAAAGTGGACATTCAGAACAGTTCATTCATGTTCTCCAAAGTGCCTGAGTATTTCATTACATTAGACAAAACCTAGAGGACTGTGAACCTTTTTCTTTAAATGAACATGACAGTATTTGTTGTTTGAGAAGCAAAGCGGTACTCTTTCCAGTGAGGAGAGTTTAGCTCTAACCCCATGAAAGCTACCGTACAACAACTCACCTACAAAGGCTGCCATCTGAGCTGCTGTCCTTCCTACCGAGTTGACAACATCCGTCTCAGCACCAGCTTCCAACATTACCCATGTGATGTCTTTATTACCTACAATTTTTGAAGGATACATATTTGTTAATGACAAGGAATGTGCAATTCAAATGCCCCCTATTAAATTATCTGTACCCCGCTTTCCCCACAAACTTTTAGGTTTTCATATTATGGATATTTTCACTTTTCGTAAAAAATAACCTTAACTACAGTAAAGAGTAAAATGCAACAAGAACCCACTAGAAATCAAATTTATTTTCTGTAAAACACATCAAAGAATATAAAAATTGAGTAGAAATACCATTTTTTAACAAAGTGAAATACATCTTTCCTAATGATAATGCTTAGCATAAAGTCAAAACCAACAAAAATATCAAAACACAGATAAAATGAATAATAGACTTTATTTAATATGTACTAACCCATCCCATCCTTCACACCTTCAGGCTCTGGGATAACTATTAACAGTTGGGGTCTACTTTTCTACATTTCTTTCTCTCTAACCATCCCTTTGCACTTACTCTATTCACATTCTATTACTAATGGACTCGTTACAGATATTTAGCTATTACATGAGTATACTATACTCAGTCACAGCATTCGTCATTAATTTATGCAATTTGAACTATAATTTCCTTAGGAAGAGTTTCTGGAAAACACTGAGGGATCAAAGGTTATGCATATTTTAAGTGTATTTTGCCAGGCCACCTTCCAGCAAGGTTGAGCTGATGCATATGCCCCAAAACAGTACAAAGAAGTTCCTACGCCAATGCTGTGTATATTTTCAGTCTTTCTTAACCTCTGCCAATGTGGTAAGAGAAAAATGACCATTTGTTGTCCTGATTTGCATTTCTCGGATTATTGGTGAAAGTTCTTTCTATGTTTATTAGCCAGCTTTATTTCTTCTGTTCTTTTTAATTTTATACTACAGTATTTGCTGTTTCTAATTGATTTATAAGAGCTTTCTACATATGTTACTCTTTAAGATATATAATATTTTCCTTAGTTTTTCATTTGTATTTTAACTCTGTATGTGGAAATGTTAAAATTTTATGTAATCAAATTGGTCAAGGTTGTCCTTTTCTAATTCTATTTTATATCATGCTTAGAAATGCATTCCTGTTCCAGGAGTATAAAATATAAATTACTGCTTTTAAATTATGATATTATATTGTATTTTCATTTCCTTAAACAACTGCAACAATCAGATAACTCAACTTAATTTTAGATACTATTTCCCAACTTTATTCAGCAAATCATAAGCAACATGAGTCAAGGAAAACTGAACAGGGCCTGGCCAGTCAAGTGTCACCCCACAAACCAAAATGCCATGGGATTGACTTCCCATCAGGGTACATGCCTGGGTTGCGGGCTTAGCACCTGGTGGGGTGCATGAGGCAACTGATCAATGTTTCCCTCTCACACCCATGTTTCTCTCCCCTCCTCTCTCCCTCCCTTCCCAGAGAACAAGGAAGTTGTCATGTTACTTCAATATATAAAGATAAAGAACATCAAAGGAATCAACTTGAAAGAATGACTGATCCAGCTCCTCAACTCTATACAAAATGCAGGATGGGGAAAAGCAGATTTACAGTTGTTTGTATGGAAAATAATACAATCATTAATAAGTAATAACACAAGAGTAAACACTGTTTCTTATACTCACAACTGTAAACCTACTTCTGTCCCCACCGTATATTGTCAATATAAAGAATCAATTCATTTAGATAACCCAAAAAAAGTCACCAAATTAATTACATAACATTTCATATAATAACTTTTCAAAAACCAATTCCCACTGTTATTTCCATTAGAATTTAACTTAAAATCACAATAAAAATAAATTTCATTTAAAAGTATATATGTACTTATAAAAACCTGTATAGGTAACAGTAATAATAATACATTAGAATAAATGCTAAAACCTCACCAGAAAGTGCAGCAAACATTAGGGCTGTGTATCCATGTTCATGCTGATGACAATTGACATCGGCTCCATGTCGTAAGAGTAATTTGCACATATCAAGTTTTCCTTTATATGCAGCATGCATTAGAGGAGTCATTCCATTCTTAAATAGAAAGGAAAAATGTATTAATTTATTTGCTATTTCACCTACCTATAAGAAACCCCTGCAATTAAATTAAAAACATAAAATAACATGAATAAAATCACCTTTATAATCTGTAAAGAATTTTTATATTCACTTCCCTACTTGGATCTTCCATGAACTGCTGAGGAAAAAAAATGGTCTTATTACCTTTTCATCTTCTTTTTTTTAAAGATTAGCAAACAGAGAAGACCTGCTCAACCTCACTCACAAAACTAGTTAAGTGGCGGAGCAGGGACCAGAACCCAGATTACCAGAGCTCTCATCTCTACCACACATACTTAGGTCCTGGGGAATAAACATATACTAATGCATTTAAAAAAAGAAAGAAAGAGAGAAAAGAAAAAAACCTCAAAACAAATAGAATGCCTATCAAGAGAAAACTTAAGTTAAGTATGGTATATCTATAACAAAATATTGCAAAACTATTGACTTAAGTCACCTGTGTCTATTGAATTGAAGAAATTTCCATAAATGACTGCCAATGAGAAAAACAAGATACAGGCAATGTACATTATAGTGGTATAGGTTTAAAACAATGTTCTCACAAAGTACATTTATGTTTTGCTCATATACGTGATTTGCTCATATATATGTTGAATAATATAGAGAAAGGGTTGGCAGTATTTACACCAGGCTGCACTGTTAGTCCCTATGTTTTGTGCATCTCCAGTGAAACATCCAGCCTTGTATGTACTGAGCACCTAATAATATGTGATAGATGAATGAACAAGCTGTTCCCTGCCAAGTTAATTTTCTCAGTAATCAAGATTAAGTTATGTAAGTGCTGGAATTTCAAGGTTGTTTTGGATGAAAACCTCCCTACAACATATAACCTCTTACTTGAGTAATAAACCTTAGCATGCGAACATAATTTGAACTGTTCCTGATGATTCCAGATTATTATTTTTGCACAGAAGCCATAATATTCTCAGAGGCCTGTTTATGTGAGAATTATAGGGAAGCGGGGACCCTACAGGTAGCTGTGTAAGATGCGATGTAAGGGGAGTAGTCAGTTTCTTGAGAGTAGAGCTGGAAAAATGAAGATTATAACTTTAAGACGCCCCCAGTTGGGCGTGTCCACAAGGATGCAGTGTTTAAATGCTGGGAGTGGTTTGGGTGGGCATGAGTAATCAGAATCCCATGGTACAGAGGTACCTTTAAGGGAATGGGAATGGACTATAAAGTCATCCGTTACCTTTTGAATGAGGCAAAAAACATATTGAGAGCATGACTAGGGTGACAGCTCCTAAAGGATGATATAATCTGTATGTAAGGAGCTAGTGTGGAGCCTGGGGGCAAAGAAAGGACACAGTACAGATTGGCAATCCATCACCCAGCAATCCCGTCCTACAATGACAGGTTGTTTAATCCAAAGTGAATAATCTCAAGAATACAGAGCTGTCCTATAACTAAAAAACAAAACAAAACAAAAAAACAAAAAACCCTCAGCTTTCAATATAATGTGGTAGGATGTGCAAAAGCTCTTGGGTCATTATAAACTTTCCTCATTTTTTTTGGTCTGCTTGTGTTTTAACTGTCATCTGTATCAATCACATAAATCCATTTATCTGTCTGCCTTCCTGTTTCCTGATACTCTTCTTCTTATTATTAATTAAGAATGTTTAAAAAAAAAAAAAGAAAAAAAAGAATGTTTTCCTGTTTCATTCTTTTTGCTTTCCTCTTTGGTGTTTCTTGTTTACCAGCTGTCTTCTTAGCACAGATTGGTTTTCAGAATCAACCAATGAGAGGGCTTCTTTCCAAAAGGATAATGAGCCATTACTCAATTATACCATTTGTTGTGCAATCTCTAAACCTGTTTTTGTCATATTTATAACACAATGTGTTTTTTTCTCACCTCAAATTTATTGATCTAAGTTATGTTTTCAGTTCGAAATAGTAGGTAATTTCTACTTCTATTTCTTCTTTTACCTAAGGGTTATTTTGAATTTAAAAATAAACTTCAGGTTATGTTTTATTATTTGGATATTTCTTTGTTCATTTTCAATGTATTCTATTGTATTTGGTGCATTTGTCTGAAATTAGCTAAATTTCCTATAAAACAGTATAATATTTCCATTAATTATCAATGTTTCATGTAAAAAGATGTACTATGTTTTTCCGTCCTATACACAGCACAGAGTTAATTAGGTTATCTGAATTTTCTGTCCCTTGAATTACTTTTTTTCTACTTAATCTGCTGGTTTCTGGAAGGTGCTATTGTGGTCTTATAAATTTTTCTTTTTATCTTTTTTTATGAACATCAAAGTTTATAAGCTTCTAAGTGAAGGTATAAGACTGCTATGTTCTCAGTGGATTATTAATTTAATCTATAAGAGTCTTGATCTATTAAAACTTTTTAGCTTTTTAGCTTTAAACTTCATTTTGTCTGATATTGTTTGCTACACAAGTATGAATAAAGGGGTTAATAAAACCCATTCCCCTTCTGCATGAGAAATTTTGAAGTTAACTTTCTAGCACTAGGTCTGTGCTGTATAACAGAATAACCACACACAGATAATGGCTGATGGTAGACTGTTCAGAATAAACACTGCCATCACCTCAAGAGAGCTATCGTGGGTAACAAGTGTTCTAGAAACCAGGGTTTAGGTTTAGTTAACTGTCCCTAGAAGAAGAGTTGCTGGATCAAAAGTACGTATATTTTAAAATGGCACAAATTCTAAAATCTTCTGCAGAATGTGATGCTCATTTACACTTAAGCCATTAGCATACAAAAGTCCAATGTTTCCCATATTTCACAAGACATGATATAATTTCAGTTTAATTTCCACTTACTTGATTACTAAGAAAATTAAACATGCTCTTACATGCTTCTGTCTTTTGTAACCTGTCTTCTTACATTTGGTTTGGATATTAGTGTAATTTGAGCACAAATTCTAGAAAAACTGCTATTAGATTTTATATATTGTTCATTCTTACAGGCAGTAAAACATTTTATCCAATTTTTAAATTTTACCTCATCCAAACAGTTGACACGAACATTTTTGCTGGCTAACAGTGTTCCAGCTTCTTGGACAGTACCTAAAAAAATAAAATAAAAGCAAAGTAAGGTTATTTATTATTAGAATAGAAAAAAATCTAACACCAAGGAAATAAATTAAAGGCTTATCTGTAAAACCAAAACTGGTCAGGTTAGGTTGTTAGGAAATAAAATATCAATCACGTACTATTTATTCCACAAAGTAATTATTCAGAATAAAAGGTTTATAAAAACTAAAATAGCTCCATCTTGTTTTTATTTCCACTGACCTTAGAGTATATTAAATCAGCTACTTTTTCCTTTTGGCAGTAATATAATGACCACAAAGCATAAGATTGTTAATACTAAAATCTTAAAGGACACCTAGTCTAACCCATCATCTAAAGCTTAAATACCATTGAATATAATAATTGGAATTCAAAATGTAGTCAGTATTTATATACTGTATTACCATTAGGCTCACAAATTGATGGCATGCTTATTATAGAATTCTTGGTTTGGAAATGCTTAGGTAAAGATATCTTTAAAGACTGGTGTTATATAAAAGTACCCTATGGTCAGTATTCAGACTCTAATTCTAAGAGTCCTCTGATGTGATCTTCAAGGTCAGTCTTCTGTAATTTGAAAATAAACTGCAATTGGGCCACAACTGTCACGATTTTCCAGTCTTCTGTGCAGCATACTGATAGAAGCCAGTGGTTGCAGGAGAGAATGTTGCTATTATCATCATGAACAAGAGTCAGCCACACATTCTGCCAAAAACACTTCTGGTTTGACTATGAGGAAAAGAACAATGAAATGGAATGTTCTCAGGGAGAAAGGGTGAGGTAAGTCTCTCCTCTGAAAGGACATAAGAGAATAGAAACACCCCAACTAGGAGTTAGTCCTTCTCTTTATATTTATAATTATAGTTCAAAATGTGCTAAATTCAGCCTGGTTGGGTAGCTCAGACCGTTGGAGCATGGTCCTATCCATCAAAGGTTGTGGGCTCACCCTGGCTGGTGGCAGGGGCACAGTGGATAAGGCACCAGCCTGGGAACCCAAAGGTCGCTGGTTTGATTCCCAGCCAGGGCACATAACTAGGTTGCAAGCCAGGTCTCCAGCCAGGTCTGTAGCTGGAGGCAGGTGAAAGGCAACCATACATTGATGTCTCTCTCCCTCCCTGCCTCTCTTCCTTCCCTTCTCTCTAAAGATAATTTAAAAACCTTAAAAAAAAAAAAAAAAAAAAAGGTTGTGGTTTCAATTCCAAATGGAGCACCTACCTACGGTGCAATTTGAGTCTGGTCTGAGCACATAAAGGATCAATGTTTCTCTCTCTCTCTTCCTCTCTCTCTAAAATCAATAAAAATATATCCTCAGGTGAGGATTTAGAAGAACATTTTTTATAAAGAATGTGCTAAATTCTGCTAGTCTTCCAGTGAAAGGTGGAATGCAGAATAAAGATAAGCATGCTTCTCTCTCCCTGACCTACTTCTTAGACAAGTCATCTGGTTGCTTCTTACCAACCTGGAATAGACAAAGAAATGTCTCCTAGATTGACAGAGGAATAGCTCTGCTGGAGAAATGTCAAATGAATCATCCAGGCCCGTGGAGGATGACAGCAGCTATTTTGTAAACAGTACATGGTCTGACCCTGTACTCCTTCGGAGTTGCTACAGAATTAGAGGGGTAATCTTCAAGCATATAAGTGGCATGGAACCTTATCCATACCTGTGATTTCTGATCAGACTTCCTCAAATATCTTTAGAGAGGAATTAAAACGGAACAAAGCCTCCCATACTTCAGTTTCACTTGAAGAAGATGCTTCGGCTGAATCCCACTGTCCTCCAAGGAATAACTCAAGTTATTTTCCATTTGGTCAGGAGATGATTATTAAGTAGATGAATACTATTGGGATCATGAGCATGTAAAGTCCTGCTACTTGTTAAGGGAGGATCAAGATTACGATCATAAACATTTGGCTCACAAATAAGAACAGACCAATAATTCTGTAAACGGTTTAGCCCAATGGCCAACATCTAAGTTAAATCTGTCCTGTGAGGGAGCAATTAAAAATACATAAAAGGTGAGGTGTACATATCAGTTAGTCTTTTGAAGTTCAGGGACCAGCGTGAGAAATGTTTCTGAAATGGTTTCGGCTTGTAGAGAATGAAAACATTATCTCGGAAAATAGATGAGCAAAATATCCAAAGAGGAAAAACTTGTGATGATTTCTAATTTATGTTCCTAATTAGGAAACATTGATAGTCTAAAATAGCAAGGAGTGTGAAACAGGGCTCATGCCAAAAGATTTTTAGTTTTTGGGGGATCTGAACTGTCCATAATAGACTCTCAAACATTATTTTTCAGGTAAGCGTAAAATATTGCACCCTGGCTGTGTGACTCAGTGGATTGAGCACTGGCCTGCAAACCTAAAGGTCACTAGTTCGATTCCCAATCGGGCCACACGCCTGGGGTGTGAGCCAGGTCCCCAGTTAGCAACTGTTACTGCCCTCTCTTCTCCCACGCTACAGAACTACTATGAAACTGAACAAGTACTGTGAAGCCCCGAGCATTCTCATCGGTGAAGTAGAGCTAGTAGTATCCATCACGTAGGGTTCAGAGGATGACTAAGGTCTTGTCCTAATGCAAGTCCCAGAGTAAGCCTTCAGTGCATATTAGATGTTCTTGTTATTTTATATTCAGAGCAGCATGATATAATTCATTATGACATTTCTAATATCTAGATTGGGACCACTGATCCCTCACCATAGCCAAAAAATGGGAGAAACGAAAAAACAACTGACAATGCTGTTTCCAGCAATTCATCAGATAACCATGAGATTTGGGTATGTATGGTTTTTAATCATTTGGTGAGATCCCTCAAAGGGATGTTTTTAAAACTATATTCAAGTTAAGTATTGAAAAGATTATTTGTCTTGTTAGTTGATATAATGTATGTGTATGGAAAATCATGTACAAAATATTTTGGGGGCTAAAATTTATAAAATAATATGCATTTAATTATAGCTATATAGCTATAAGTTTATTTAAAAAGTAGAGACTTCTAATTATAACATATATCTTGAAATAGTAAATTTCTTTAAGCATGAAGTTTCTAAAAGTTCTCTTACCAAATCCATTTTTAGACTGGAATAAAATGGCCATAAATTAGTATGAATCACTCTCTAAAAATTAGTGTATCTAAAGAGTTTGTTTTGTAAACGAAGAAACAAAACCCTGTCGGTCACTGAGTTAATGGTAACCATACCTTTAAGTTAATGTTTTCTTTGAGCTCTACACTTTAGTTATTATTAGTAGACCTGAATCTTTCTATAAACCATGAAGACACTAGAAATAATATTATTAACTACAAAGGAACTTAGAGCAGCATCTTCTTTTAATAGTCCAAAATTGGGAACTAAAATGTCCGTCAAAAGTGAATGTATAAGCAAGTGACAATAAAAGAAAATAAGAAACAGACTACTGGTACAGCATAGATGAATCTCAAAATCATGATGCTAAGTGAAAGAAATCACGTAAAACAAACACAAAAAAAGGATATTTATTGTATAGTTCCACTTATATAAATAAAATACCAGAATAGAAGATACAGAAACCCATCAGTGGTTGCCTGGAGACCACAGCGAAGGAAATGACAGATTATAAAAAGGTATAAAGAACTCGTTGGCATGATGGAATGGTTCATTATCTGGACTGTAGTAATGGTTTCATGGTGTACACATAAGTCAAAAACTGATTTAAAAAAGTATACATTTTGAGTGTGCATCATTTATCATGCTTTAATCGTACCTCAATAAAGTTGGTAAAGTAAACCTTATTATTCAAGCTTATTTCACAGCTTCTTTTACACGAATAACTTTTTTTAAGTAAAAACATTACTCTCTTGTTAAGTCAGCAACAGCGATGCTAGTGATTTCAAGTGCTAAATATGGAAATAAGTAGAAGATCTTTGTTTTATATCCTTAAGAAGACGTAGTCCTCCCTCAATATTTAAAGAAAAAGATATGAGAAGTTAGAAGAATGGGTGGATCTACAAGTTACACAAGACAGTTCAATAACATTCAGCGATTTCAATTTTCTCTTCTTAAATGTTGTGAAATGGATACTGTCATTAACTATGATTTACATGGGTCTGTAGAAAACAGCTTTGAAGTTT
Source organism: Noctilio leporinus (assembly GCA_004026585.1). NCBI lineage: Eukaryota > Metazoa > Chordata > Mammalia > Chiroptera > Noctilionidae > Noctilio > Noctilio leporinus. The sequence continues at coordinate 141,730 of PVIW01003008.1, read as the reverse complement.
CATTTAAAACTTCTTGGCATTCTAACAAATAAACAGTCTGCAGAATAACCAACATGGGAATTCACTCAGAAGAAGAAATTATTCTAAGTGTCCAGAAGCACTGTTCGGTCTTCTCTGAGACTTACAGAGCATAGTGACTGACAGAAGGAAGACACTCAAAAGTTTGCTGAGTTTATTTTGCATTGCCCAAGATGGTAGGCTGCACTTGGCTAAAAATGTATTGTTAGTTCCAAGTACTAATACTTATTAATCTAGAGCTTCTCCAAGTTGAGTAATGTAGTAAAAGGAGAAAAAAAATTACAAACACCCACCTCCTTAATGCTTTGAATGAGTAAAAATCTAATCTTATTCAACTATTAATCAAAAATTATCTTATAAATTAAATGTACTAAAAACTATAAACTCAGTATCATTTGAAAATGATAGCTTACAATGTTTTGCTTAAATTGTCTCTCAAAGTGACTATGGTATGGATTGCTATGATGCTGGCTTCATTTTTGGTTTAGTTTCTTTTCAAGTTCAGCATATCTAGGTCACAAGAGATTTCTGCTCTACCATTTATTACTTATGTGACACTGGGCAAATTATCTAATTTCTCAGTTCCTTGGTTTTCTGGTCTATAAAGTGGAGATTACCATATTTATCATACTTACATCCAACACAAATAGTATTTTAATGCTTTACACATACTCACTCACTTCATCCACATAATAATGTTGTCTGGTGGCTACCATTTTCCACACAGAGAACTAGATGCTCAAAAACAGTAACTTGCCCAAGGCCAGCCATCATCCAAGGACTGAGGTCAGATCCTAACTGTTAACCACCATCCATGCTGTCTCTCATTATGTTGTAATTTTAAAAAAAATTCCTACCTCACCAAGGTTAAATATTAAATACATCAGTACATGTAAAATGTTCATAATTATGACTGACTTATGAACATTCAATAAAAGTTGTCTACAGTTGTCATTTCCTGTCTCCCCCATTACTTTTGAGAGTATAATGTTTTCCCACGGGCCTTCACTTGACAAGAATGCTTAACACAGGAAGTCCATCTCAATCCTTTTCTCATCTACCTGGGCCAAAGAATGGGTGAAACACAGCACCTGCGCACTGGTTCAACCTCACGCACTTTGGGAAATACCACAGTACTACCCTGATGAAATTCATATTTATTCTCTTTTATTTAATCTTTAAAATAAACACTGCTGGACACCTAAGAATATATCCAAGGATTCTCCACCACCATCACCTGCCCTTTCAATCCATTGCGCCAGACTAGGAACCTCTTCTGCCTGCCCTTTCAGAGACCCACTATATAAAACTGCTCACTTGTTTAGACTTTTAGGAGAATGTGACTAACTCTGGATTGCTTAAAAACACAAACTGTATCTCTGGTGGATCATGAGTTGATCTTTTGCCTCCTTAATGCCCAGCACAGTACCTGACACATCGCTGGAACTCATGTTTGCTGAATTGGGTCCCGCAGCACAAAAGCAGAGAGAAATTACCCCGAGACAGGCAGAACAGATAGGCTGCAGTGCCAAATAGGTCAGTTACAACCACGAAGAACAAAGAATAAAAACACTAACTCCCAAGTCCCACAATTCCAGACCAAGAACATTTATGATAACTACAGCTGTGATTGACTCAAAGATGATATCGTCAGGAGTGGGCTCATCTCATCAGTACCTGTTGAGTTCACATCGGATTTCTCCCCCCCTTTCACATTCCGATTTTCCTTGTCAGCACGAAGAATAACCTGCCATACTCTCTGAGAAACCAGGTTTGAGCCTGGCTACTTAGAGCGCAGACTGGAACGTGAGAAGCCCTTATATTGCCGTGCGTGGCCTTTCTGCCATTCGAGGACACACGTGGCTTTCTCATTCTTAAGCTTAAAACCACATTACGTCCGCAGCCCCGTGCCTTGACTGTGCAGAAGTCGCGCAGTCACGCTGCTGTCACCTGCTAGGTAACGGGACTCAGCAGGGTACTCCTCTGGGACCCACCAGGGAATGAGGGGGAAACATGGCCTCTGGCGTGGCTCCCGGGCCTGCGTCTCCCTCCGACTACACCAGGCAGGGCAAGCTGGACGCGCGCTGGGAAAGTGGAAGGGAAAGCCCGGAAAAGCGCGACTGGAAGACGGCAACCGTTCTGAGTGCCCCGAGGGGGGGGGGGGGGACGCCCAGCCGAACTCCTCGCTCCTCTACGGGTCCCCGCGGCGGCCGCGCGCCTCTGGAAGGAAGCCCAGGCGCCCGTGAACGCAGAAGCCTCTAAGGGGCAAATTGCAGAACTTGTTCGGTGCCCCAGTAAAGAACCTTGCTCCTCAGGAGCTCCCTCCTCCCACGAGCCGGGGTGGGGACAGCCAAGGAATCCCGATCTTTCGGCCTCCGGAAGTCGAAATAACCCCTAGACGCCGGCTCACATAGAACCTCCAACTACCGGGCCACAGGCGCCAGGACGCACCGCGGTCAGAACCACCTTAGGAGCGTCGAGAAAGCACCTTCTCCAGCCCAGACCCGGGGGCCGCCCATTATCCCCTGGGCAGGGGCCTGAAAATGGGTACGTTTCCTAAACGCGGGTTTAGAGGAAGAACCTCGGCTAGCACCCCAGAAGTGCTCGTCCCTCCCGCTTCTCCGCCCCCTCAACCTGCCCCAGACCAAACGCAGAGGCGCGACCTCCGGGTCCCCGCAGGACCGCAGCCCCGCAGCCCCGGGTCAGCAGGGTCGCGGCGCCTCCAGGGCTCCGCCACGCCCCCGGGCCAGGCTGGCAGCGCCTCTGGCGCAGCCCAGCTCCCGTACCTTTTCCAATGACTTCCAGCAGAGACTTTTCCTCGGGAGTCAGCTCGCCTTTCTCGACGTGAACCATGGCTCCCGCCAGCTTGAAGGTTATTCTGTTTCTAGGAAAGTGTTAAAAAGAAATGCTGTGTCTCCGTGAGGAACGCTAGCTGCAAGGAGGAAGCTCCAGACCAGAACACCGCGGAAGCGTTCGAATTCTCTCCCCTCTTCCGCGGGCCAGCGAGCAGCAGGCGAGCTCCGGCGAGCCAGGCGGCGGTCTCCCCAGGCCCGGCGGCAGTCCCCGCCCCCCGCGCCGCATTGGTCCAGTCGCTGGGGGAGCTTCGGGAGGCGGCAGCCGAAGACTCCCATTGGAGCAGCCTGGGAAGGAAAAACCAAATGGCAGAAACAGAGGGGGGAGTCCAATTTCTCTTACACGTTTCCCACGCCCCCATTCTGTCCTTTTTACATATTCAAGGAAGTACAACATTACAACTTTCTGTCTGTAGGCTGTGTGTCCGGCGATGGCCGCGGGAGGCGTACAGAGGGTCCGGCCCTCGCTAGACCCCCCTCTGTTTTCCCAGGAGTGGAGCAACCCGGGCCAGGGGCGGGCTGGGAGGCGGGGCGGGGCGGGGCGGGAGGCGGGGCTGCGCCGGGCTCCGTGTGTCGGTGTCAATGTGTCTGTCCTTCATTCCTCCATTGTCTGCGGCTGCCACTGCTGCCGCTGCCACTGCTGCTGCCGGATTCCCCGCAGCTCCCAGCCTCGCGCGTCGCCGCTACCTTCTTGGACAGGTGAGAGGCTACCCGGGTGGGGCAGCAGGAGCGCGGAGGGCTGCGGGAGCCGCATCCGTCGCTCCGCCCGGGGCTTCCACTCGGCCGTGGCTGGCCCGTAGGAAGCAGCATGTGCTGCTGGGGCGGCTTCCTGTCTCTCGGCGGGGAAGCATCCCCTGGATCCCATTAACCTCCCACGCCGCGGAGCAGTGCCTCGGAGTAAAGACCCGCCACTCGTCCCATTCGGCCGCCGGGAGAGACCCTGGGACCGAGAACGGGCGGGGGCCCACCACGCGGTGCGAAGTGGCGGGTGCACTTCGTCTCGTGCGTGGCACCGCCAGATGCGGCTCCGGGAGACGGGGCTGAGGCTCGGAGCCGGAGCGTGGCGGGTGGGGTGGGGAGGGGAGGGAGAAGGTAGTTACCTTTCGGCAAGCCTCCCCTCCCCGCCACCACACGCGCGCACGCTTGTCATCTCCTCCGTGCCCTGTGGAAGCTGTAGAAGAAAACCGGATCTGATTCACCCTGCGGTGCCTGCTAAGGATGTTTGGAAGCAATTTACACTTGCACTAATACTTCGTGTCGGCGAGAACCTGGTGGGAGCGGGGAGGAAGGGCCTCCCGGCTCGGCTAGAGTTCACAGACTCTTTGTAACTCTTATCTTGAAATTTATGGAAATGGGGAGGGGAGAGGAAGGGGGCGGCGATTAAGTAGGTGTTTGCTGTCTATATATAGCTTTCGATTCGCCTCTTAATCCAGCCTTCGTTCAGATAGCGTGGAGCTTTGACCATAGGGTAGCTGGGGGGTAAACACTACTACTGCGCAGAAAAGCAACATTTGCATGCTAGTAGGAAGGCAGTCATCCCTACAAGGCGCACAGCCGTATTACGGCATCAGTAAAAGCTTCCTTAGAAATTAGTGTATGTGTTATGCTGTTGTTTGAATAATTACCTGGGTGGTTTTCGTTGAGGGTTCCCACAGTGCTGTATGTGAAGTAAAACGCATTTTTCTCTGGCCTTACGCCTTCTTCTTCTTCTTCTTCTTCTTCTTCTTCTTTTTTTTTTTTTTTTTTTTTTTTTTTGGTAAGCATTTGCCAACATTTCTGAAATCCTGGAAGATGTTCATTGCTTTCTGCCGTGAACAGAAATCTTTCTTAAACCCCAGGTATCTTCTTTTCAAAAGCTTCTTCATCTTTACAGGCTGGGGCAGATCTAAGCCCAGAACATCTCACGTGAAAAATGGCTTGAAATTATTCATCTCCATGTATAACAAAGAAACTTTTGTTTAATGATGCTTTAATAATGATGTGACTGTTCAAGCAACATGTAGCAAGACTTGAGAGTGACCAGTCTTTTGTAACACTTGGAATGCTGGTACTGCCCCAAGCTCAATAGATTTAAAACAGAGTCATACTGAAGAAACCCCCCTAAAAAATGCTTACAGAGTAACTTCCCCTTCCGCAAATGCACAGCCAGAATTGGGTACTTCATTGCCAGTATTTCCATCTCTTGTGCCAAATTGGACCCATGGTTACTTGAAGGTCACACCTGTTTGTCTCACTGAGCTTGTCAGTTCCTTGAGGATCGCAACTCACAATTATTTCTTGGTGCTCCATGGCACCTGGTTTGTATGTAATAGTCACTGTGAACAGCTGACTTCAGTACATTAGAAGGAGAAAGAGAAACATCGATGGGTTGCCTCTTGCACCACCCCAGACCAGGGACTGAGCCAGCAACCCAGGCACATGCACTGACTGGGAATCGAAACCATGGTCCTTTGCTTTTCGAAACAAATGCCCAAGCAACTGAGCCATACCAGTGAGGGCTAGAGTCAAGGTCATTTATAGACAAAAACTAACACCTGCCTAGAAATGCAGATAAATGATATGTTACGTTTAAATTTCTAGGAACAGATACGTAGTGAATACTGTTCTTCAGGTAGATTACAGCAATCGTTTTGTACAGTGTAAATATTTAATGTAGGAATGAGATTAGCTGATGAGCATTCCTTAAACTGATGGAGGAACTTTTCTTATACTAAGAACATAGCAGATCAAAGAAATTTTGTTCATCAGAAAATAGTGTCTACTTATTGAGTGTTTAGTCTTGGCCAGGTGTTCTACCAAATGCTTTGTGTAGGTTTCTTTTAATTATTGTTATAGCAACCTAGGAATTAGCCAATATTATCTGTTTCTTCAAATAATAGGATAGAAATTAAAAGAAATTAATTTGTCAGAGACAGACTGGAATCTAGATCTTTTCCAAAACTTTTCCCGTTTTAGCAGTTTTTTGTCTGTGTGGATGACAGTGAGGAAGAAATTATGCGTCCTTTTAACTAGCTGCTAGATACTCATGTGGTTCAGCATGACAAAGGGACAAAAGGCTCACTCCTACCTGTCTCCCAATCCCTTTACTATATCCTACAACCAATGGTATCTACATGTATTCATATCTTATATCCTTCCTGAGATATATTGTGTTTATAGCTCATATATATATATATACACACACACACACACACACACCCCTTTTTTTGTTTTTACAGAAATGGAAGCATACTAACACTGTGCCACACTGTATAACAATTTATGTGATGCTTTGGTCTCTTATGTTTCTCCTTTCACCTTCTTAAAAATAATTGTTTCTAAAATGTTCCCTTGTTGCTTTTCTACTCCTGTCAGTCTAACTCTCTCCTGGCCTGTTGCAGTTGATTCCTAAGTAGCCTGCTTCTTGCTCACCTCACCCCATCCAGCTAATTCAAGATACCACCAGTGCAGTAAACATTGGGCACCCATCATCCACCCCAGAGTGAGACATACTCTGTAAAGACAGGACCAATTCACTTGAAGTGTGTCCATGGCTTTTCTCTGGACACAGAATAGAGGCTCAGTTCTGGCCTGGAAGGCTCCAACTTCTGGTCCCAGCAGGCATTTCCAGTCAGCCAGCTCCTCCCACACACACTGCTGTAGGTCACCACACTGCTGGTTCCTTACCATGCCAGTAATTTCCACCCATTTGTTCCTGCTCCTCTCTTCCTGGAATGGCCTCCCTTCCCTCTTCACTGACTCTCCCCTCTCCTCCCCAGATAGGAGGGACTGTTCAGTTTCCAGAACACTAGTTACTTGTAATCTCATCTCTCATCTCCGCAGTTTTATGATCACATACCCCACCCCTTCCAATAAGAGGGGACAGACACCAATGATTGCAAGTATTCCTGCCCCTCAAGTAGAAGGACAAGAAAAATCTATAGATGTGTTAATGGCACAGTTGCTGACCTCTACAATTCTCTCCTATCTTTGACCCCGGTGCCCCCAAACCCTATCCCACTGAGTAACATCGTTGCTTTTTCATATGGCTCCCCATAAAAGTACCTAAAGCAGGCACTTGTTTTTAATTATCCACCAAGGGTATGTTTTTACTGATTGAAGAGAAAGAGAGAAACAGTGATTGGTTGCCTCCAGTATACGCCTCAACTAGTGATCGAACCCACAACCTAGGTGTGTGCCCGGACCGGGAATTGAACCCGTAAGCTTTTGGTGCGGGGGTGATGCTCCAGCCAACCCTGGCCTGGCCGAGCTCATGCAGATGCTTCTTTTTTACAACATGCCATTACAATAAACTCTATTACTCTATTTGACCCCTTTTAGACTATAGGTTAACTAAGGCTGATTCACCTTTGTTCTCAGGAATGTAACCCATTGTCTTGTACCTACTGTATGCTCAGTAAATGCAGCATTGAATTCAGTTTGCTCTTGAGTTATTTTAGGTGGATTTGTTTCCCTCCTTGACAAATTCTTCCTGGCAGTTTGAGGTGATTGTGGTGGAAGTTCTTCAGATGTTTTTAGTGTCTGTTTGACGTTCTCATGAAGGCTATCAACCCAGAAAAAAGGTTTTTTGTATGCAAATATTGCAAATTTTGCGTACCACTTTCGGATTCTCCCCTTAAAGCCCCTGACCTCTCGCTTGCTATGAGAATGTTTCCTTTTTATTGAAGAGGAAGAGCTCATTTTTTAGTATTTGGGAGTAAGGTTTTTCCTGACATTTGACTTCTTCTGTGTTAGTAATACATTTCTTGAGTAATTGGATGTTTGATGATTTCTTTTTAAATGTATCTTTTGGATGTGAAAATATCGTCATATTTTTAAAAGATCCTTTATCTTTTAGAGTTATGTACTGAATTATTTAAAGAAGGGATGATACGACATCTGAGATTTGTTTCACTATAATTCTGTGGCATTGGGGGACAGGGGCAGTAAGAGTGTAAATGACACACCAGTGACTACGGTTGAAGCTGGGCCATGAATACATGGACTTCATTGTACTGTTCTCTGTACTTTTGGACATGGTAGGAATTTTTCACAATGAAGTTTTTAAAGTAAAATTTAAATTGTTGTGATTATTTTTTTAACAAAGCACAAGAAAGTAATTTCTCTATACTTGGAGTTAAGCTAATGCAGTTATTCATTTAAGTGCTGAAACATTTACACCAAATCTGCAAGAGACTATCTTGCAAACAGTGCATCTCCATAAAGTGTTCACCTCACATTTTATCTTCTCCACGGAACTAAAGGGAGGTGCTGTTACTCAGCGCTGCATCACAGGCTTATGAATACCTTGCTGGCAGCTAGCCTTCATCTCTTTCGGAAACTGAGTGATTTTCAGACAAGTCTGAACAGGGGGTGCAAATACATTTAGCCTAACTGAGAAAATCAAGATGTGAATGAAGTGGAGATAGGGAATTTTTTCTGTCTCATAAACCAAGTCAGAAGGCGTTTTCTCAAAAAAAAAAAAAAGATACCAAAATGATTGTGAGCTATATCAACATTGTTAGGTAAGTAAATTAACATAGAGGAATCATGAGCAGATTCAGAACAGGTGTGCCTATTAGAGCCTTACTCAGGGTTTTCTGAATTAAATGGTTATTTTGTCACCCACTTTTTATTGATGTTTAAGCTTCTTTTATTACATTTTGGACTTACTAAATGTCTTGTGTTTCCAGAGGCCAAAGTGTAAAATTTTTGTATCATTTACAGACTTTGTTTGAAGTGTTTTTAGAGGTATTTAATTAAGGTTCAAAGCCAAACCTTTGTAATTTCCAAGGACAATGCATAGCCATTCCAGTGTCACTGCCACGTAATACTGAAACACGCATTAGTATGCATACAACTTAGACTCATTTATATTATATAAGTTTATATTAGATAAGTTCCTCTTGTCTCTGTTCCAGCAAAGAAAAATAAAAAACTGTGTCTGCATCAGAAGGAATATGGTAGCATTCACCTTCCCAATAAATACATTTAAGACAGAAAGTTGGCGTTTCTATACAACATCGTTTGGTTATCTATTGGAAGATTACGTTAGAGTCTGCAGACAAGGCAACCCTTAAAACAACATTCCTCAGCCTCTGAGTAAAATCTCGTCCTGGGAAAATGAAGGCTCCAAACTCTAGGTTGAGATTTAAATTCCAAGGCAGTCTCTCTCACTTTGAGTTTCTTCACAGATAAAACAGGGATGGCAACTACATGTGCAGGGTGACTTTGAGAATCCTTGAGGATACTCCACGGACTATAAAATGATAAATAAAAATGAAAATTTTTAGGTCCAGTTCTGTCTGTTTTTGCAGTTGAGAAATATGGGCCTAGTTAATAAGCCCTTTCAAAGTAAAATTGAATAGACATTAGTGTTTGTCAATGAAACAGCAGGGACTAAGGTAATGAGCTCCGCCCTGTTGGGTCAGCCCTTAGATTAGGCACCTTAGAGGATTACCTTTCTCGTTTAAGTGGTTGTCTGGCTTCTGCCAATCTTTCAGCTCGAATTTCAACAATCTTGTTACCCTTCCACCTACCCAGCCTGCTCCTTGCTCTTGGAAGGCCCTCCTCCACTCATTTCTGCATGTCGGATTTTACCAAATCGTTCTCAGCTCAGAGGACCTGCTCCGTGGAGCCTTCTCCAGTTCCCAGCCACACAGGTGGGGAGCTCCGTGGAAGGGCTGATTCCAGAGAAAGTGGAATTTTGAAGTGAGTCTGCAAGGGTTGTTGAGTTCGGACAGGCAAGCCAGAAAATGGAGAGCATTAAAGGGTGAACACCCCTCCCTCCAGAGAACACTATGAAACATTATAAAATAATATAAATATTTTAGAAGGCAATATTGGCTCTAATTTTACTGCCAGCTATCCTGGGAATAGAAATGATTTTATTCAAAGGTGTGTTTCCCTCAATATGTCAACTTTTAAAATCATCAGAGTAGTAGCGTACATTTTAAAGAACAGTGATCGTGTATCCTTGTTCCCCAGCAATGCGTTAAGTGAGACGTCACAAGTTTTTTAAGGCTACATTGAAATAACTAAACTGGTATCTTCAGAATGGATGGAAATGGGAAAGTTGGTAATGGACATCATAAAAAGAAACAATGAAGGAGAAAAACACATACTAGAATATTTTGCCCTTGAGTACAAAGTGATTTGAAATTGTCCAAAAATAGCTGGCATATAAATAGCTAAAACAGCTATAAAATAAAATGAGTAGGAAACTGTTTGTGAAGTTTATTTTGCAGATGAAGTGTCTGCATATCTAGTGAGACATGGAACCTGATCTTTACCCTAAAGGAATTTCAGGTCTTGGTTTCTCTTAATTTCACTTTTTTCCAGTTGGACTTTCTCCCTTTTTTTTTTTTTTTTTTTTGCTACTTTTGTGGATGTATATAATAAAGAGAAGCAGTTGAACCTGAGAGATACAACTCAGGGATTTAATATTCACATTAATGTGAATCGTTTTAATGCAGGATTGTGGTTTTCATCAGGAGTTTCCACAGCACTTTTTTTCTTGGGGGTGGAAAATACAAGGACGATTTAGAATAATTTCTATTTTTTTAAATATAAAATCTACCAAGATTAGCAGCGTATACACAAGAATACTTTTCATTGTTAGCTCACTTCAATGTCTGTCTATATTGAGGCCAGGGGTCTGTCTCTCTGGCAGATACCTTTTGGGCAGTTAAATGCTGAGCAGAATGATTTGGCCTAAGTTTGGCATGTGTTTAGTGGAGAACACCAAACAGTGTTCTGGTGGCCATATTTGTAACTATCTTTTTTGACAGTAAAGGTTTAGGTCACTCTGTATGAGCCATTCTTTTGGCAAATGCCTAGCAGACAGTGTTTTCATTATTCTTTCTTGATTTTTAATATCAGGTACATTTTTTTAAGTTTATGTCAAAAAAGGAAAGAAACAATGCAGTGATTACATATAAGAATAATACCACCATATTAATATTAAAGACAAATCCTTGGGCCCTCTTTAATTCTTGTCAGTATGGAAATAATATTTGATAGTAGGGAAACAATTAAATCTGTCAAAGATGTAAAATTGTTTTGGCTTTTCATATTTTTACTGATTTTTACATTAGATGAAGATTTTAAAAAATAATGGTTAGAGGTACTGTTGTCTTTGAGGACTTCTAAATAAATCTCATAAAACCACTGGACACTGGTGAGTAGTATTAAGGGATGCTGACCCTTAGCACTACGAAGACCACTAGGGAGCCACTAGGGGTGCAGTTTTGTGATACTCTATCAACCTCTCTTTTGTATATTCACACAAAGGACTTGAATGCTTTTCAAACTAACCTCCATGGCTTCCTGGATTTGTGATTATTTCTAAGGAAGTGAAAAGAGCACGACATGTTTTTCTCAGTATACATGGTAATAGAATGGGCTTATTATCAACAGGAAGGAGAACCCCAAGATGATGGTACAGAGGGAACTGTTGGCTGAAAGAAGAGGGTGCAGCTTTGGCGTTCAGGGGCATGAAACTGTGTTGTTAGAGCAAGGCTCCTGTAGTACTAGAAACTGTGCCACAGATTCCCTACCACTTGCATGCCCTTTACAGTGGGAATTTTGTTAAATCCTCTCACTACAGAATTTTTTTTCTTAATAAAGTTGTGTTAAACTGTTGGAGATAATAAACCTATGATAATCCAGTTTATCAAGTGCTGAGTAGACATTAAAGTTAATACTTGTATCTACACTAGCTCTAAATCGTAAAATCCATGAGCTAAGTAATGAACAGCTGCTTTGGGAATCATATAAATAATTACCCAAAATGCTGCCACAGACTTTGGTTGGCTTCTGGGCAAGTGCACTGAGCAGAGACTGAGATGACCAGCATGTGGCCTGGCTATCCCAGGCATGTGAGCCCCTGAGGGGGAGGGACTTTTCGGGGTTTATCTCTGCGCTGTCACCAGTGCTATCCATGACCTTAAGCAAGGGGCGTGACATCTCAGAACCTTCTGGAGTGTTAAATGAGGGCCTGCGTTCATGGATTTCAGTCATGGATAACAATTTTAAGTTAAAAAGTAAAAAAAAAAACAAAAACCAGTGATTGACACATTACTAAACACAATTGCAGCTCAAGGCCATGTGATGTATTTGAACAAATTGGAGACTACTCATTCTTGTTAACCCGCGTCCAGGTATTTTTTGCGCAGTACTTAGATCAAACCTGCACGTGCTAGAAAGTGAGCACTGAGCAACTTGTCGGGTGTGTCCCTGCTTTATTCCTGTTGGCTAGTACTGGATGTCTGTTTGCTAAGTTTATACAAATGAATGATTCTGTATATGTGTGACATGTTTCCAGAAGTACACTTGAGAGTTTGTTGGGCCATGCTGTTTGAGGTTGTTTTGTTTTATTTTCTTTTAACTGAAGTTTGTGTGGCCCAGTCCTATAAAATTGTCAGGGAGTCCAGCGCCATACCCCGCACTGTGCTGTGTCCCGTGAAATCCTGGGCTAGGCTTTGTATTTCTATCCAGGTCATGCTCTTTATTATGAAAAGAGGCTTGTGTACGGGAAGACTTTCTGGTGTGTAAAACCCTTCGAATAAAACTTCGTCTGCTAGACAGGCTTCAGCAGGTCCCCTCCCGGGAGAATGTGGGGGAGAGGCTTGGTTGAGAGGACTGTGAGGAAATGCTGGCGCCTGCCTACTGCCACCGTTTAGCATCCTGAGTTTGGTGACCATGCTTTGTTAGCAATTGCCCCAAAGCAAATTACCTCGCTACTTACCAGTCTCGGGTGTTATTTTATTTGCCCCAGAAGATTGTATTTTCCTCTCCTGTTGGTTGAAAAGGCCGAGAATGGAGGAACACACTTCAGTCATCCTTGCCATAATAACTTCACTTCCAGCTTCCCATTTGAACTAGTAGCCATAAGCACTCACGTCAGTTTTGGGTCAGACATGAATCAGTCTTAATAAACCTACTTGAGAGCAGTTTTAGGTTCACAGCAAAATTAAGAGATTTCCCATACACCCTGTGGCCCCATATATATATTACACATAGCCTCCTCCATTATCAGTGCCCCCACTAGAGTGGTACATTCATCACAATTGATAGATTTATGGATTGATAGCACATGGTCTTGCGCATACCGAGTGCCTGACATAAGTGTTCAGCTCATTTTCTATACATGTACATTTTGTATTTATTGTCATGTATACATAAACATTTCTTAAAGGATACATAAGACAGGGGTAAAGGATTAAATATTATTACTTCCATGGAGTATGCCTCCATTTTATGAACTGGAGATCAGGAGTGAAAGTTTAGGAAGTCAGCTTTAATTTTACTTCATTCATACTCTTTCGTACTATGTTAGTTGATCTTCTGTTGTTGTTTGCTTTTTTGCCATCAGCATGTCTGTACTTTAGTTTAAGTGAGTTAATTAAAATAATATAGAGAGACCATCTTGTTTTTTATAAGTTTAAAACTGTAATACAATTAACAGATTAAAGGTACATCTCCCTCTTTAAGAAAGGCTTTAAAAAAGAAAAGAAAAGAAAAGCTTATCCTAATGTGAATGCATGGAACATCTACATAGCTTTGGAAGTAAAGATGCTGGAGGGTGTCATTGAGTCAAGTCACATAACTACAAGTTCTCATGCAGGACATATTTTTAAAGGTGTACTTTGGTGTTGTGTTAGAAAAGATGATGGAATTGGCTTAAAATTTTTTTCTATATGTATGCACCAGAAAGGAAAGAATGGAGGTGTATGCTATTGAAATGTGCACGGTAGATATTACTGAAAATTAGAATATAAATACTTTTTGTCTATTTTTCCCAAATTTTCAACATTGTACACAATGAGCTGAATTTTAACTCAGCAACGTGTAAGGAATTATTTTCTCTACAACAAATACTCATTTCTTCACACCTTTATCAAATAATACAATGGTATATATACATTATAACTTATAAGATGTATAACCATGTATCAATGAGATAAACAAACATAATGGATTACATAAAACCAAATCTTGGTAGATAATGGACCTTCAAAATCCTCACCATGTAGAATTTTATATTTACTCTGTGAATAACTGAATTGATAAATATATATTTTTTAATTTTATTTTTTAGTAAGAACAAACTTTTTTTTAAGATTTTATTTATTATTTTTACAGAAAGGGGAAGGGGGAGAGGCAGAGAGGGAGAGAGACATTCATGTATGGTTGCCTTTCACCTGCCTCCAGCTGGGGACCTGGCTGGAGACCTCGCTTGCAACCTGGTTATGTGCCCTGGCTGGGAATCAAACCAGCACCATTTGGGTTCACAGGCTGATGCCTTATCCACTGTGCCACCAGCCAGGGCCTTGATAAATATATATTTTTTAATTGCTATTTGAAGAGTATATTCACCAGCTTTGAGCACTAAAAGAAGGGGTTCATTAAAATAATAATTTACAGGAGTTTTGATTAATGAAAGTATTATTGGTTTAATTTATAACTATTCTGTATCAAAGAAATTAATTCGATCAGTCCATTCTGGAACATATGTTTTTAATCAGTAATTATGTAACATTTTGTACTTGTGTGTTTCTGCTTTGATAAATATTTTTTAAATAGAAAAATAATAGCTTTATTTAAAAATTTAAAATCATTTTTCTTCAGGAACCAGAACTTTGTCTTAGGTATTTGTTTTGGATTAGTAGAGGTTAGAATATCTTTAAAAATCTCCCATCTTATTTTGCATGCACACACATTTTTTCATTGTTGACTTTATTCTTTCCCTGATTGTGATCTTTAATAACACCTAATTTCATTTTATGTACTTCTGAATCTCTCCTCAGTCAGGACTGTGCTATAGAAGAGGGTTTTCATGATGGAAATAAGACAGGTAGTGCCTGGCATGGCCAGGCAGTTCACAGTTCGCTTATGCCAATGTGTAGTCTACATTAGCACCACAAAAAAGAATCCCCTCTTCTGGTGTGGCAATAGGGCATTGTAAAAAATTCAGTATCTTTATTTTTAAAAATTAACTATCTTTTTGTACACAGATTAGTCACATACAAGGACTGTATTAACCAGAGTAACACGTTACAAGCCTCGTGAAGTCAGCTGGCAGCTTTTGTTGCTGTCCTGGAGAGTTGCGATCGCTTCAGCAGGGCACTTCCTCCTTCACAGACACAGCGAACGGGAAAGGTTTGAAAGTTAGGGTGTCTGTCTCCGTGGCAAGCTTTATTTGTAAGCAGTTTCAGCGTAGACAGAGTCTGTGTTCAGATTCCTGGACTTTGGCAGTTCCTTTAACTGTTCCACTTGCCCACGTTCACTTACCCCACGGTTCTTTACGTATATATTAACTTATTTTGAAATCATTTGAGAGTAGATTTTATACTCTTTATACTTTAACCCCTTACTATCCTTTATAATTCAGTGTGTGTTTTCTAAGAATAAGATACTTCTCGTACAAAAGCACAGCTCAATAGTAAAATTGAGCAAATGTCATACACATACCATACTTAATCACTGTAGTCAATCCAATATCATCAATCATCCTAATAATGTTATATATGTATACACACATGTATATGTATGTATCTCTCCCCACCACTCACACACCCTCAAGATTGCATGCTGCATTTAGTAAGGTCCTTTCAGTTCCCTTTTAACCTGCAACCATTTCTTTGGTCCTTTTTTATTTTATTTTATTTTATTTAAACATTGGCATTTTTGAAGGATATGGGCAAGTTGTTTTGGAGATTGTCTCTAGATAGGCATTTGTTTCCTGTGCTTAAATTTAGGTCATGTGTTTTTGTTTGTAATACCATGTAAACACTAACCTGTCCCAATTGTAAATCATCAAGAGACATTGAGCCACTGTTGTCTCTTGGTTAAGGTATCTTCTTATTTCTCCACTATGTGTAGTCACTATTTTTCCTTTTGTAATTTACGTGAAGATGCTTTGAACTATGTAACTATCCTGGTGATCACCAAGCACCCCTACACACATATACACACATGTATGTGTATGTGTGTATATGTGTCAGGGTATATTTAGCATACGTTGATGACTTGCGGGAGTCCATTTTTGTATGGTGATTGAAAAAGGGTGATTTTCTAACTCCCTTTGACTTACTCCATTTATTACTTGGCAGTGTACTGAAAGAAAACTTCCTTCTCAGTTACTTCCCTTTCCCTCATGCACTGATCAATTTTCATTCTTTTTTAGAATGTTACAAGTACGGACCTGTGGATTCTTATTTTATTCATCGAGTTGTTATCCACTGTTGTCCTTAATTGTTTTGGTGCTCAAATTGTTCCACGTTATGCCAGTTAAATTGCCCTAAAGATGATTCCTATGCTGTTTTATCTATTTTAAAAGCAATTTTGTACTTTCTAATACAAAATATTTCAGGATCATTTTGAATCATCCATGCTTGAACCTTGGAATCAGCCATTTATTCAAGAAATCATGGTTGCTATTAGTAGCAGATGACTTAGACCCTATGATGTATTTCTATGCACAAATAATGTTATAATATTATTACTTTTGGATTTAGTTTGAGCTTCAGAAGAGGCTGAAGGATTCATTTGTTATTTGAATGTATAGAATTATCTCATTGTAAAAGTTATAGATAGTTACACTGTAGAAAATATAACCAAGTAAAAGAAGAGGAACAAAATGTGTGGAACCTCCTGTTCATGTTGACCACCATTGAGTGCTAGTGTAACTTACGTAACTAAAGTCATGTATGTGGAATCCGATTTTTTCCTATATCTAGTTAGCATAATTGCTTTCTCCAAGTCATAAAAATTGTATTTTTCAGTCATTTATTGCATTTTAGAGTTGCCTTTCCCTTTTAATTTTTACTCTTACACTATCTGGATATAGGGAACATTTGTATATGGTACTCAGTTTCTTCTTTTTCTACCTCCCTCTCTAAATCCCAGACTGTTGCCCCCTATCCTCTCTCCCCTTGAATATCGGAGCATCTAAAATTACCAACGTGAAAGTACATGAATTAGTACCAAAGACCGTGGGAAGGATATTTTTCTATTCTAAATATACTTTTGATGTGAGCTATGACAAGCTGCTCGCTGATAAATTTGTGTTCTTTAAGTTGACGTCAATGTTTGGCAAAGAAACGAGTCAGTCAAGGAAGGATCTGCCTGGTGGCTGCGCTGGTGTGTGTAGACCTGTGCGTATAGTTTTTAACTCTTGGGAGCAAGGTCCATCTCTGACTTCACTCAACATTGATTCTTCTTTAGTGCAGGGGTTTCCAACCTTAGCACTGTTGAAATTTTTGTGCATTGTAGATTCTTGAACAACATCTCTGGCCTCTGCCCACTAGATTTCAGTAGGCGTTGCCAAATGTGTGCTGGGGAACCAAGCACCCCTGAGACGAGACTACTGCTCAAGTGCAATGCCTGACACATAATAAACACCCCAAAACGCTGGCTAGACTGATGAGTATACTTGACCCACAGCTGGACATTTCCTTGCTTTGTACCACAATTTCCTCAAAAGTACCGGAATATACAATTAGCAGTACTGTAGGTATGCAGTCACTATTGAAATTCCATTGTCTTGTAGCCAAAAATTCTAAGGGTCTTATCTAGAAGAGAGTTTTTTGAGCATTTTGCTACTAAAATACCCCAAAACATTGTACCTGAGGGATGGGTTTTCTCAAAGCCAAAGTATGCTGCAGTGTATGTAGTGTGTATGTGTTTGTGTCTTTCCCAGTAAGAAACATAGAGTGACATGGGAGAGATTAGACCACCTGCAAGTTGAATGAGTCTAGTCAACTGTTGCAGGAAGGAAGGATCTGGAGACATTGCATTTGGGGATAGTGGCAGGGCCCAGAGCGTGGAAGGAGCGTGCCCTGGGACTCACCCCTGGTTCTCTGAAAAGGTTGTACATGAAGACCGAGAATGTAAGTGTGGGGATTTTTCTGTTTTTATTAAAAGAGAAGCAAACAAATCAGTGTTCAGAAAGAAGAGGTATTATACTAATAAGTTTGAGAGAAAGTTTTGGAAACACTATAATGCAGATTTTATCATGATGACTATGTCTTCTTAAGGAAGATTTGGATGAACATAGTTAACTCTTAGTGGCCTTTATTTCACAACATAATTCCTTTGAGCTTTGACCATTCTTTCCTTATAAGGTAGTTTCTCACAATTTCCACTCTTATGTCTCTCACTGGAAAATACAGAAAAGTTTTGAGGAGAAAACTTACCATATTTCATGGTTTTTAAGAAAAACACATACTTCCTTTTATATCAGTAAGGATAAGAATGAGGGGGATATGAATATAACAGTTATTCTTTGTATTAAAAAGGAATATATGATTTTATTTAGTAATACTTTTCTATGGGATATGTTATTTAAAATTTTTAATATTTTTCAATTATTATAAGTACGAAAACAGAATTTGCTAGGAGATATAATGAAGGTTTTGTAGAGGCTGAGTAATTTTGATTATATGAGGCATTTATAACAAAATCATTTTAAGGATATTAAGCAAGCTAATGTTTTTTGGGCAACAAATTATACAGTGTTCCTCCAGGCACATATGGAGTTTATTGCTGTTGGGAGTTAATAATTTAACTTTTTAGATGGCATTGTAATTATTTTTGCTTCTTCTGAAAGAATGATGCAACAATTTTATCAACCCAAATGATTCCAGGGTATGTCAACTTTCTATAAAGGGTGTTTTATGATGTTTGTTCTTACAATTTCAGCTTTGATGGAAAAGAGAATAGCTTATAATTATGGGATTTTATTTTAGTTCTTTCTTCTTATGGTAAATCATTTCACTCATTTGGAACATAGAATAAAAGGTAATTATTGAAATGCAACTGAACACAAACTAATTCATGGGAATGTTGCAGTGAAGTGGCTGAATTCTGTTACTAGTTTTGTGTGCTGGTGGTACTGTATCTTCATGAAACACATTCTACTAGGGGAATGATATTGCTGCCCCCAAATTTATATTACCTTAGAATCAGATGTTTCCCCCTATTGTCTTAACTAATACTGACCCCACAGAGTTTCACTTTCAAGTTTGGTTCCTCTTCTTTTCCTGCTATAGATAGCCATGTGGTTTTGAAATTTGGGCAAATTGCTCCTGAGCTACTTTTTAAGGAAAATATTAATTAAACATTTCTATTTTGGGTGTATTTTCACCTTTTAAAAAATATATATAAAATTGAAATGTGTTATACTATAATGAATGCTTTAGAACTGACTTGCCCAATATGATATCCACTAGCCACATTGGCCATTGGTTTTTTCATTTAATTAATGAAAATTCAGTGGAATGAAACATTTAATTTTTCTTTCACACTAGTCACATTTCTAGAGCTCCATAGCACATGTCCTGTACCTACCATGTGAGACAGTACAGACGTAGAACATTTCCACCATTGTAGATAGTTCTATTGTCCCACTAACTGTGACCCACCACTAAAAAATTTTATCAAAATACAACTGGTTGTCTCCATGTTGTTTGTGGCTGCTTTCAGGCTATGACAGCAGAATTGACTAGTTGGAATACAGACCATGTGACTCACAGCGTCTAAAATATTTTCTTTCTAGCCCTTAGTAGAAAAAGATTGTGACCTCATTTTAGAGTATACCTAATTCATAAAGTTGAGGTTGTTTGAATGGTATAGTTATTATATATTTAACATATATTAGTAGTAGTGTAACAGGTTATATAAGGCAGGTTAGCATAATTCAAAGATGAGTCCACTCAGAAGAACATCAAGAATACAGTTATCAGGCCAACCCTCTGGATACTGATTGAGAACAGGTGTCCCTTTAGCGGGACTACTAGATTGCATGTTCTTCCCTGGAGGGTGATATTCTTTCCAAAAAGGACAGAATTAAAGAAGATTCTCGGGCAAGCCAACTGGTGAGCAGTCAACCTTGTCAGGGCAGCAGAATTGGTGCCTGGTCGCCACGCAGCCCATCTGTGGTGCTGACCCGTTGCCACTCTTGGACCGGAGTCTGTTTGCGTGTAAGTGACGGAGTCTGCAAAGGATGCAAAGATGGTTAGAAAGTTGAGAGAGAAATGCAGGTGAAATTGGTCTGTTAGACCTAAAAACATTTCAATTAAACCTTTCAGTTTAGACTTAAATAGAAATTTATTCAAAAAAGTTTATTTCATTCATAGAGTGCCTGCTTTCTAATTTTCAGTTGCTTCTCTCATTCAGTAAATACTGTTTTTGTGATTTTCTTTTATCTTGTGGACTATCCAAGGAATTTGGCCTCAGATAACATACTTAAATCCATTTGTTTTGATATTTTACATAGTTTTTTCGACTAATGTTTCAAACCTCGGAGCTTTCCCATTTTGGCATTTTGTCCGTGTGTATTCAGCTTGTAGTGTTTTTAAGAGAGGCCAACTCATGATGTGTAAGTTGTGCCGCAGACAAATTTGTCTTTAAAATTCTGTTTAACTCTGGCTTTCAAAAATATATATGTATTTTCAGATAGTTGATTTTAAGTTGTAAATTGTCGTGCAACCTAATAAAAGTAACCTTTTGACATTGGCCTCATAGGACTATCTCTGCTCCTCTTTGCTTGCTATTTCCCCAGGTTTAAGTTGGCACAGTTTCTTACTCTCGGTGCCTTTGCTTCTCTGTGGCCAGGGCTTCGGGAGTGCCTTATAAAGGCTGACCTTCACTGGAGCAGATTATGTGTAGCAGGGAGAGCTAAATTTAGAGAGAAAGCAAGCCTCCACTCCAAATAGTAACAGCTTAAACGGTAGAGACTTTTGGTGAACAGAGTATCTTCATTTAATCTTTCAATACCAGCAGGTGAGTCTGTGTGTTTTGTTTTTGATTTTTGGTGTTGTGTACATCAGAATCTTTCCATTGTTTTTATGTTTCCATGTTTTTGTGTTATTTTTCACATAGACTATATTGAGGGTACAAAACAAGCCCACATAATTAGGCTACGAAGAGACAAACATTTGCCTTAGAACTGAGGAAAGTATAAATGGAGCTCACGATTTTTAAAACAAAGTAAATCCCTGATGGTAGGATGTGTTTAGTGCTGATTCTCCATTAGCAGTAAAATAGAAACAAAGTACAAAGGTAAAGCTAATTGGGGAACCCTATGTGTTTATATTCTGGATCCTGAAGTAAAACTTTTAGAGAGGGCTCGCACTTTTAAAATACTTTCTATTCCAGAATAAAAGTGTCTTTGGCAAAGAGTATCTCCTTCCTACGGGAGAAGTTTTTTCTATTTTTGTGTGTGAGATGCCAGGTCTCCAACAGATACTTGACTAACACAAGAAAACCTTTTGTATAGTATTTGTTGTTTTGGGGGGTGTGTGGACACACAGAGAATACCCAGATGCACGTGCACACGTCCCCCATTCCCTGATGAAATGTTTGCTGATCCAGAGTAAATCTGTTGACAGTGCCAACGGGCAAGCTTTTGAATGAAAGAGTTTTGCAGAGAAGATAAATAATGCATTAGAAGCTCTGTTGCCAGCATCTATCCAATAAAATGAGATTTCACTGATTGAATTTATTACATTTATAACTAGTTCCATATGTAGCTGCCGCCCCACACACAGACAGGAGCCGGTCACGCGCCCTGCCCTTATTCCAGGACTGTACCACTATTGTCCCATGTCTCTCGCGTTGTATTATAACTGTTCCTATCCCCTGGGACCCTGTGCTTTCTGAGGACATGGAACCAGCCTTAGTCTCCTTTCTCCTTTAGTTCACAAAGCACGATATATTATGTTCACTTTATAGGATTGACTCCCAAAAGATGTCTACTCAAAAATAAGGTCATAAGCCCAATTAGTAATATAGCTTTGTTACCTTATTTTTAATTAGTTTCAATTTTTGAGTTATGATTAAAGTGTTTAATGACAACCAGATTACTTTCTACATGAAGGTAGAAGTTTCTCTAGTGCATGGAAAGGAAGTTTGCTAATAAATTAATAATTTTTTCATGCTTGACAGATGGATGTAGTTTGCTACATGAGTCAACTTGTGTTTGCACTTGCGTTAGCTTTTGTATAAAATTACCAGCCAACAATGTGTTAAGAGGTTTTTTTTTAACTTCGAGACATAAATAATTTACTTGAACACTACAGATTTTCTTGATTATTTACTGATGTAAGTAATGGAGAAAATCTATACATCTTAAAGTCACAATTTTTAAAAACTGAAAGAATTCAATAATTTGCTTGACATTATCTTGTTTGGTCTTCATAATTTAGGCATTCTAAACATTTTCAGAGAATATTTATGCTAGCAAACTTATTGTCCACTTATAAAAAGTTTTTTCACTTTTTCAACAATAGTTTATTATATTTTTACTTGTATTTGAAATCCAGTAGAAGAATATAGAGTACCCAGATCTCTGCCCTCTGAGGTAAACAAATAAAGGCATCTAGCAGTTTTTTTGTCTATCTGAAATTTTTCTTGCATGGGAAAACCAATATATATACCCTTTTCAACTAAAAAGTTATGTTTTGCACTCTTACTCCACTGCTTTCTCCATTAGCGGTGCCTTGATCATCTTCCCACATCAGTGCCACGGCATATTTGACAACTAGTTATTAAATGCTTGCTTTTTACTCAGCCGGAATCTAGGTGCTGAAAGATACCCTATCAAGTAAAACCTAAAAGTACCTACCACTTGGAGGTTATACTTTCATGGGACAAACAGACCTCAGGCACACGGAGCAAATTAAAAGGGCAGGTACTGCCCAGCACTGCAGGAAGAGGGAAGGCCCCTTTGAAAAGGGGATATTTGATTGGATGTTGACAGGAAGCTGAGGGAATGACTGGGATAGGATCCTCCCCAGGAGAGAGGTGACCATCTGTGACACTTTGAAAGAAGAAAGAGGGCAGTGTGGCTGGAGTGCAGTGAATGATGGGAAGGGCTAATTCCTTCCTTGATACAGCTTCATAAAGTTCCATTTGATGGCATGTTGTGATTTATTTAACCAGCCTTATGTTTATGAGCATTTAAGTTTCCATGTTTTTATGCATTCAGCATGTTCAACTGAATTTTTTAATACACATACTCACAGAGGTATATTTGCATACTTGAGTAAGCATAACTGTAGGATAAATTCCTAGTAGAGGAATTGCTGGAGCACAGGTTATGCTCATGTAAATATTTGTAGCTATTCAACAAATGCTTCCCAAAAGTATTGCATGGAATTTATCCCTCATTTCAAAGTTTATTTCTGAGGTTGCTTCCCCTAATGCCTTTTGTCAACACTAAATATCATTTTTAAAACTTGCTGCGTCATTAGTTAAGATTATATCTTACTTTAAACAGACTCACTGTGGGTGAGATTAAACACTTACCTATTAGTTACACATTTTTATATGAACTGGTTAATTGAAATGCATAATCTTTATTTTCTTTGTTTACAGAAATTTTATGAATAAGCATCAGAAGCCAGTGCTAACAGGCCAGCGGTTCAAAACTCGGAAAAGGGGTAGGTTGTGTTGTGTGTTTGTGTGTCTGAGTGTATCTGGGTGTGTGTACTCAAAGTTCTAATCAAAATACAGAATTGGAAAAGAGACTTATATCCTTGTTTCCAGCTAACCTCACTAACTGAACTCCTTTGAACTCTGGGATGGAGGATCTGAAGTTCTGAGATCCAGGCTCAGAATTTCCAGTCACTTAGGTGTTTGATTTTGGACAGGTCGTTTAACTTGTCTGAACCTTGTGCCATATTTACAAAATGAGGGTAATTATATCTGTTCAGGTTGCCTCACTGTTTTGTAAGGCTAGCTCTGAAGGTAGTTGATTAACTTCAGTGTTTTAGCATCAGCATTTGTATTTGGTTTGGGCTTCCTTTGTTTTTTTTTTTGTTTGTTTGTTTTGTTTTTTGGGGGGGTTGTTGTTTTTAAGTGTCTACAGTAAAGGTGTTAAAATTAAGAGAAGAGTAAATTAGGGAAAGAATTATTACTGTTCCAGAATTGGGGGGGGGGGGTTCAAATTAAACTTACTGTAAATATCTTTTAAATGCAGGTTATTTTCACGTATCTTTATTGTGGAAAGAGTAGTTTGAGAATGGCTGGTAAAATTTCTAAGTGAGTGACTTCCTTTTTATGTTAGGTTCATCTTACCATCCTTACTGTGTAAAGAATTTTTTATCCTCACATCAGGACATGCTTATTGATTTTAGAGAGAAGAAAAGGGAGGGAGATAGGGAGAGAAGTATTGACTTGAGAAAGAAACATCACTTGGTTGCTTTTCGTGGGCAGCTCTACCGGGGACCAAGCCTGCATTCTAGGCATGTGCCCTGACCAGAAATGGCATCCTTGATCTTTTAGTTTGCAGATGATGCCCAGCCAACTATGAGCCACACCACCCAGGACAAGAATATTTTCAAGTGTTTATGTTTAATCAGTTTTGCATGATTATGTAGAGATCCTCTTAGATTTAAGAGTAGTTGAACCAATCCTTGATAGGAAAACTTTAAAATAGGAAACTAATGAAATGATTGTGTTAACCAACCCTGAAGAAAGTGAAAAACATTTAAGGAAACAATCATGTACAAAGATAAGTGATGGCTGAATATCTCTCCGAAGGCCTCATTGCTGATTATGAAACACAATAAGACCGTGGAATGGCCACCAGGTGCCACGTTGTTGAGTTGATAACCCAGATTGTATGCCTCTGGTATGTCCAGCTGAGGGCAGGACCTGCTGATCATCCCTTGCTGTGCCGAGTCTGTTACGTAGCGAGTCCAGCCATAGAGAAGAAAATGCAGCTCAGCACAATAGCTCGTTCGGATTAGAAGTCGCTCCGAGAGTCCCTACACAGCACTAAGGCTGAATTTCTCTGCAAGTGCTGCCTGCTGGAAAGCTTCCCATTCCCATGAAACAATGAAGATTTAAAGTAACCAAATGGTTATTTTGGACAGTATTTCTGTTTTGCACTCTCCTCTCAATGTTTTTATTTTTTAATCCCTGGCTCATCCCCATAAGCTAAGTAGAAACATAGCCTGAGCCCTCTGGCAAAGTGAGTGTCCACTGCAGTCTGGAAGCTGGTACCAAGACAAGGCCCAGCCACCAACAGGCATTTATTATTCTTTAAAGCAGTCTTGGGGCGGGGATCTTTAAAAAGTTTCACCGTAGTTGATTTGCAAAGGACTGACGTAATAAGGAACGATAGTGTTCAGTGTCGGTGGTGTGGGGCCCAGGACTGTGATGACATTTAACACACGCTCGCTGTGAGGGGCAGCAGGGCCTGCCATCCCCGCACGCCGGGTGAACGTGTCAGCCTCACATGCCATCTCCAGCTCTGGCAGCTTTATTAGCTTGATGCTGATTCACACGCAGGAACTGAGTTCCAGCCCAAGAATGTATTGCACAACAGCAGGCATGATTCGGCAAGTAAACTGACCTTAGCGTCTTCGGCTGTAAACCGGAAAGGCCTCTAATTCGAGCCGGTTGGCCTGATTCATTGGTGGGCAAGCTGGGTGCCTGCTGGGCACTCCGAGCCCGGAAACCTTGACGGACCACCTGTCCGTTGATCTGCGTTCGTAGAACTCAGGGCTGCTGGAGACGTAAGCAGCACTTGAGCCATTTTGTACCAGATGCTGATGGGGAAAAAATAGTCAACCTCATTTTCTACTCTTTGTGGTAGTGAATTGCCTCCCAACAATTTATTGTGCTTTGGCTTTTATTCTGCTGTTATGATGGGCTGGCTTCAGATAAATGGTTGGCAGTTTTGTAAGCTGAGGGAAAGAAAAATCTACTGAGGCTCTTTCCAGGCCATTTTGAAACACTGTCTTCTGAAGATCTGTCCTCAATTTTAAACTCTTTTCAGAAAAGCTCTCCCATGTACAAGTTAGTACAAAAACATACTTCTTATCCTTAATATCAAAATTTAACATTGTGGGTAGGATGCATCATATAGAACTCCTTTCAGACCATCTTCTGCTTTATGAAATATGCATACTTTACATTTTTTTCTCCAAAGAAGTTATGTTTTCCAGTGTGGCTTGTGAGAATCTCAAAGGGTGAAAAATTCTACCTTCAACCATTGTTACGCTTAGCTAAATGAAGTATTTACTAACTCAGCTGACCTCCCTTATGAATTTTGTAGGAAATGGGATTAAAATTAGTGAAAAAATAGGATCGGCAATAAATGACCAAGCTGCAGGCATTCAGAGTGATCATGTACTCAGGTTTCTCCCCAAATATGAGAAAACCAAATATGGTGGTTTTGAATTGCTTAGATTTACAATTAAGTGGTGCAAGCAATTAATTAATGCTTTAAATTTGTAAATACGTGTGTGTTTGTAGTTAGAAAACCCATGATAATTATTCACTTACTATATACCTCAGTGACCTTCAGAAAGGAATAGGGTTTATGTTATTTATCACCTAATTAACAAGTTGGGAAAATGAAGTGTTAACCAGTTCCCTTAATTCCTAGAGAAAGCAATGTATTTAGATAACTTGTAGGCATATATGGGTGTCAGAATCAAGCCCATCTCTCTATGTCAGTATAGGGCTATTATGATTAATTCTTAAGTGTCACATCTGTGATTCACCCGCACAATATACATTTGAGACCCTAATTAGATATTCCCACTTCAAGTGGGGGTTGAACTACCAAATAGAAACTCAAGGAAGCAATGGCATTTTTTTCATTAGGGTTTGTTAGCATTTCTACTAGACTGTCCTCAAATGAAATGCAAATTTACATGTATATAATACATGTAATATATATATATATATAGTTTCAGATGAAAAAGAGCCTTTGGGTAAATTATCTTGTTCCCCTAAACTTCCATCCATGTTCTTGCCATGTTCCTGTGCAGGAATTTTGTCTTCCTCTGATGGCCACTTATCAGCAGGTGGGAATTTGGTTTTTCAGCCTGCAAAAGGATTCTTAATCCCATCACCCTCATGACTTTTTCAGATTGTTAACCTGTGAGTGACCATTTTGACCTAACACATTTTGCTCATTGTTGAGATATCACTGGCCATGCTGTACTATCTTCTGTCTTCCTCCCTTTACTCTTCCTCTTCCTTGGCAATTCTTTTGGAAAGTATAACTGGAGGATGAAGGCATTTTTACTCAAAATAGTTTCTCAGTTGTCTCTTAGATTCAAAATGGAGCCCTCTGCATGAATTCATAGATAGTCTGGTTTTACCTTCTGTACCAACTTACATTTCCAGTGCCTTGAATTTATAATTTTCAAGTGATCCAAGTCTGTTCTACCACCTGAGTCAGTGCCCAAGCATGCGGTGGTGCAATTGGGATGACCTCAACTGATTTTGGAAGCTGGTCACAATACCTAATAAATAGCTTGTGGTCTCTGCTTCTTTACTTCTCGTGATCTTCCCTGATTATATTCTCATATTACAGGAAAAAGGACCTTTCATCCATGGGGTAGAAGAATTACCCTTTGACTGGTCCCTGAGTAGGGTACACAGTTTCCTTTCTGTCCCTGCCTGGGAGCTGCTTCTCAGGCTCCGTCAGATACCCTCCCCCTCGCTCCTCCAGCTCCTCATGCTTCGTCCCCTGCTGGCCCATTCTCTGTCTCCCCCTTCATACAAGAAGACCTTGATTATCATTTTTCCTGCAGTTAACATGTTCTTGGATGCATTTTTTTTTTTAAGATTTTATTTTTAGAGAGAGAGGAAGGGAAAAAAGCAGAGAGACATCAATGTATGGTTGCCTTTCACTTGCCTCCAGCCACAGACTTTGCTAGAGACCTGGCTGGAGACCTGTGCTACCAGCCAGGGCTTGGCTGCATAATTTTTGCTTATGGCATCAGAAGGACTTTTATCTGTTTGTGAAAAATAGTGAAATAGTGTTCTAGTTCATTGATGTTCGACTTTCTGGTATCTCGTGCTGCTTGAGGCTCACTGGCATTGAGAATGTCATTCTGAGTCTGTGGGGTTAACCCCTAATAAAACCACTGTAAATACTTAGTCTGTACAAGCCAGGCAGGTGTTGTCTGGTTTTAATTGTATCAAAGTTAGGTATGTTCATGGTCTAAACAGTCAAATACTTCTGCAGGACATGTTACAACAACAACAAAGCCCCGCAGGAGAACTCTTTCTGCTCTTTAGTTGCTTCTTTTAATATTTACATTCATGTAGCCTAATAACTTTCTTAAATGGCTATTTATTGGCTTTCTGTTGGAGATAACACATAATGCACTTCTTGCTGTGGCCCCAGCCACCTGCAAAACCCCATCTTTTAAAGCATTGTAGCACCGTTTCAGCTAGACCACTGCTTAGATTACCATTATCGTGGCTTCGTGGCTGCCGTTCAGAGCTGAGCTGTTACTTGATTACTTTTCTTTTGCTGAGTGTCATTTTATCTTTGGATTCAGTAAGTTTATTATAGTATGTTTTTTTGCTTTGTTTTCTGTGTCTTAAACCTAGTCACCCCTGACCTTCCCCTTTGTTATGAAGATCTCTTAATACAACACTGGGATTCTAACATTAATACATTATTATAGAGAAGGAATTCCTATGTTATTATATTGATATAAAGCTCTCCCAGCCAGTTTGCTTGCTAGGCCAGCTGTATGGCTGTCAACTTAAAATGCTTGCACAGTCTTTTCCATGCTACCCTGAAGAGTGCTATTGCCCGTCTCTTATATTTTTTTCTCTTTTTCCTGGGATCTCATTCATGACCTAAGATTGTGGCTGCAGTGGCTGCTTCAGTAGGGTTTTTTTTTTTTTTTTTTTTTTTTTAAGATTTTATTTCATTACTTCCAGAAAGAGGGGAAGGGAGAGAGGCAAAGAGGGAGAGAGAGAGACATCAATGTATGGTTGCTTTTCACCTGCCTCCAGCCACAGACCTGACTGGAGACCTGGTTTGCAACCTTGTTGTGTGCCCTGGCTGGGGAATCGAACCTGCAACCTTTGGGTTCACAGGCCGGCGCCTTAATTTTTTTATTTTTTTAATGTCTGAGAAACATAACTTGAAGCCTTGAAGGTCTCAAAGTATGCTTATTCCGCTCTTAAACTTGATTTGATTAATAGTTTGACTAAACACTGGAATTTTAGCTTGGAAATATTTTACCCTTAGAATTTAGAAGAAATTTTTCTGGTTTATGGTATTTGTATGGAGCGATTTATTGTCATTCTGTTTCTTGATACTTAATAGGTGCTTTGTTCTTTTGCCCCTGAAACTTCGGGTATTTGCTTTAGTCCCTGTGCCCTGAGCCAATATGTCACTTATATCTCAATTAAAAAAAAAAAAAAATTGAACAGAAATGTCCCTCTTTATGTCCTTCCTCCCAATCTTTATTTTGTTTTTTATATAGTCTCCTTTATTTTTAAGTGATTCTTCCTAGATCATTTCTCTTTCTGTGTTAGAGGAAACAAAATTTTAAGTTTTGAGTGTTCTACTCTCAGATGGTTAGTGTTAGTGGATTACATTGGCCCAATCTGTGAATGACATAAATGATCAGTCATTTTTTTATATATTAGAGTTAACATATTTTTTGGCCTCCTTCAACAGAAATAAATTATTTACTTGAATAAATGTTTGAACAAGGGGTTTTAGACCATAAAAATCTAGTGGAAAAATTAGATTTCCCTCCAACTTTTAGATAATTACGCCATCAAATATAGAACAGTGAATGAAGGAAATAGACAATTGTGTTTGGGAATGTAACATGTAAATAAAGGAGTAATTTTACAATTTTTAAATTTTAGATGAAAAAGAGAAATTCGAACCCACAGTCTTCAGGGATACACTCGTCCAGGGGCTTAATGAAGCTGGTGATGACCTTGAAGCTGTAGCAAAGTTTCTGGACTCCACCGGCTCCAGATTAGACTACCGTCGCTATGCGGACACGCTCTTTGATATCCTGGTAGCTGGCAGTATGCTTGGTGAGCTTTGCATTACAGCATCTTCCCGCAGTGCATGTCCTCCTCATTCCGTTGAAATATTTTCTTACAGTGTTGCGTTGTGCCAGTGTCAACAGTGTTTACCTAGATTGCAACTTGAAATGATACTAATGTGACTATGAGAAGATTATTAATTAAAAGAGGCATAGAATGAAGGTTTGTTGTTGACGTTACAACACAGTTGGCCACTTCGCTTTTGCGAGAAGCCAACTCTCTCATGTGTTCCTAATCTTTAAATGGTTTTGGAGCATTTAACACAGGAGGACTGATGTTTGCAGTACAGTATAATGCTGTGAATGTCATCTAGAACCTTCCAGGATATTTATTTAATCCCCACTGCCATGCCAACTTTTCTTTGGAAGCCCACCTTTTTTATTCCTTTTCTTTAGTTAGTTTTGGTGCAGTAAAATGTAACTGTATCAACAAATTTATTTATTTTTATTTATTTATCTTTAGAAAGGGGAAAGAAAGGAGAGAAACATCAGTGTGTAGTTGCCTCCTGCAGGCCCCCAACTGGGGACCCAGCCTGTAACCCAGGCATGTGCCCTGACTGGGAATTGAACCAGCAACCCTTTGGTTTGCCGGCTGGTGCTCAGTTCACTGAGCCACACCAGCCAGGGCTGTGTCAACAAATTTAAAAATAATTACCAGTGTTTTGTTAAATGCTACCTCATACATAAATAATAAAATGACAGACATAGTTTAAATCTAGTTTTGAAACATCTTTGTAATTGTGAATTTATAGCTATAAGGATTAAAGATAGGAGTTTTGAAGTCATTGAAGATAGGTTAGAAAAAAATGGCAAAATAAAAACTATGCCTTAGAGCAGAGGCACCATGGAAAGGCTTTAGGGTACTATTTAAGTGACATGGTATCTAAATATTTATTAGGTATGATAACCACCCTTTTTTTTCTTTCATAGTTATTCTTAGTTATATAGTTTTATAGTTTTATAGTTAGTTTCTATGATAGCCATCAATCCCTAGAAGTGGTTAAATTCTGTAGGTCAGAGAGATTTTCAAATGCCAGGGAGACATTTGCAAATGCGTGGAAGTGTTTTGGTGGCTCCACACACACTTAGAGGCCAGATATGCCACCTACTTCACTGTGCAAAGGACAGTCAGCACAATGAAAATGGGTCTGTCCATGCGCTGCTAGTGCCTTTCATTGAGAAAACACTGTTGGAGTGGCCCACGTGAAGACAAGTGTATATGTTGCTTCATTTTGAGGTAGGGTCAACCTTTAATTTCTCCCTCTGAGCTCTTATATTTATTTTTGTACTTGGCCCCATTTACTTCAGGCCCCTTTCTGATCTGTGCTGCTACAAATTAATTTTGTTGTTATTCTATAAAAAAATAGCTCACATCATCACTGTAGGTAATTCAGGTTCAAGCATAAAAGCTATAGGTAGTGTGTTCAAACCCAGAGCTAACCATTTTTAATATTTTGGTTAATTCCCTTCTGTTTACCTAAATACACAAACTTTTGAGAATGGCACAGTATACAAATCTGATACTCTACATATATTTACTCTTTAATGTGATGCTGCTTTTTATGCCAGCAAGAGTTATCTTAGATGAATCTAGAGAGAATTACATCCATACTGATTTTGAAAAATATTTAAGTCATTTACAGTTTTCAGTATGATAAATGACAATGTAATAAGTATCCATATACACACATACCTGTGCTTTTATTTGATTATATGTTCATGTATTTAGCAAGGGATTAACGAATTGAAACATGAAAATATCCCTGCCAGTCTATGTCTGACTATGTATCTGAGAGAAAATGAGCCCCAAAAGAGAAATGTTAACATTTTATCAAAAGAAATGTGTTCTTACATACCTACACCTTTAGCAATGTTAGGTATTCTCAATTTTGTCAGGCTCTTAGATCTTTGTCAACTAGGTGAGTGTTACACTTTCATTTAAAGATGTTAAGTTACCAATGAAGTAGAACATTTTCTGATATGATTATTAGTTGGTTGGTTGGTTTCATTTTAGTGATTCACTGAAAAATTCCACACAAAAATAGTCTTCAGCGAATCTGGGTTCTTGCCAAACACATGAAACATGGCTTCATTTGTGTTGCCCATAGAGCTTTTCCTGGTCTTTGTGTCCCCTGCCCCCGGCAGCACTGGTGACCTTCAGGCACGCTTGAACTATTTCCATCTTTTCCATGAGACCATTCATAGTTCCTCCTACATCTGGTTGTCACTTCTTCCATGACTCCTGAGTTTCCATACTGACTCTCCATACTTATGTGTTAAATTTTCTGTATACTTACATTGATTATCTCAAGGCTTCATTTACCATCCGTGTAATGCTGTGATCATCAAATTTCTATCTGCAGCCCAGGTTTCGCTCCTTTACCACACACCCATACATCCAAGAAAGCATGGGGCACAAAGATTGGTACACGTATGAGCACAGGCCACGCAACCCCAAATGACCGGGAAAGGCTAGACCAGTGGTGTAATAAATGAAGCCAGTCAGGTGCATTTTGTGTATGTGGACAGTGTCAGCTGTGAGAGAATTTTCTTCCCACCCACAAAAATACTTAACCTTCTCTCATTGTTTTTGAAACAAGTACATAATATGTATATATTTATTTACTTATATACTTCCACTTTGGGAGTAATAAACTGACCAAAATTTTTAGAAATAGCAATTAATGCTTGCTCCCACTATCGGGGAAAAATACATATTAATGTAGTAATATTAATGTATAACAAACATTTTCTTTTATAAAAGTTCAAAATATTGTAGTTTCAAAATCAGACTTTTCAGTTATGTAATTTATATCAGGTTGGAATCATTAGCCCAGATTGTTTAAATTGTCATCTTAATAAAATTTTGATCCAGGTGGTTGAATTCATTAAGAGAGCTAATTAAATCTTATGCATAAATTATTTGAATGAAAATACTTCTGAAGGAACTGACTTTTCCAAAAACTAATTTACTTATAAAGCTGCTGGAGTTGGGGAAAAGTTGGCTAAGTGTAGACCTTTTTATTCAAAGTTCTGAAATTGCAAGTTAAATCAAGGCAGTTACACACTTAAACACAGTGGCTGGTTCAAGTATATACTCTATAGATATTTGTTGAGTATATAAAAAGTACTAATCTAACTTGGCGTGCTTAAACCTTCTACTCTAATTAAAATGAAGTAGAATCAGAAAACAAAAATACCTATTGTTCTGCTTCTTCTAATCAATTGATGTTTTAATGGGCACATTAAAACTTACAGGAGGAGACTTTGTGGAAAGTTTAGTTGTACAAAAATGGCATTCTTTTGCTCTCTCCATTTATTTCATACCACATAGGCCATGGGGAAGAAAGATGAGAGAAAATAAAATACACTCTTTCCTAACCAGTACAGCTCCTCCTGACTAAATACAAATGACAAAGAATCAGCCGCTGCTGTGCAGCCCTGCATGGGTAGTTGGGTTGGTGGAGGGGGAACCGTCTTAGTACTTTGGCCAGCCAGCAAGAGCTACTCTAAAAGCCAGGTCCAGTCTGTGCCACTGGTCCTGAACTGGATCCCAGCAAAATACTGTCCAGCCTGAAAGGTAAAGTGGACCACTTCTTGGTACAGGAAACATCAGGAACTGCTGTAAAGATAATTAGAATTAGTTTACCGAGTAAATAGTTTAATTTACTTCCTTGGTTAAGAGTAAGGTGTGGAAAGAACCAGACTTAACCATAGTGAAGGCAAGCGTGGAGAACAACAACATCGTACACTGTGGTAGCTGGAAGAAAAGGAAAAACTAATTTGCATTGTATTAGAAACATAAACAAATACATAACACCATGTGTACACCTGGACATGCACATCGTTGTGCGAAATTTTATGTTACTAGATTTTACGCCAGCTTTTATTGTTTTCCTTGAGGTACAGGATTGCTGTTCTTCATATGCTCTCCTCACTTCAGTGTTGTCCTAACCTGATTACCTTTCTTTTTTCAGCCCCTGGCGGGACACGCATAGATGATGGTGACAAGACCAAGATGACCAACCACTGTGTGTTTTCAGCAAAGGAAGATCATGAAACCATCCGCAACCATGCTCAGGTAGCGCTAATCACCAAGTTGTTCTGGTAGAGGGGAAACATTCGAACACGATTTGGAAATTTACAGGCCAGTTTATACATAGGAGTGGCATATAGCTTGTAACATTGAAGAGATACTCAACTGCGTTCATAATCATAGAGTGAGCACTAACACATTATGAAGGTAGAATTTCTGAGTTTTGTTCCTGTTCTGATACTTAGTAGCAGATGTGCCAAATAATCTTGTGAATGCCTGCCTTATCTTCTTCACACACTTCTTATTGGAAGGAAAATCAGTACTCATCAGTTCCACGCCTGGGTCAGTATTCTTTCCCCACAGAGGCAGCACTGTAACTTTTCCTGCCTTGATTATGTTAAGGAATAAACACCCTGAACATTTAGATGAGGATGTCATATGTATACAAGAGAAAGGAATTGGGCAGAAATCATTTCCACAATTATAGCAATAATATATTTATGAAATTCCTACTTACATAAAAGCATTGTATATTTTTGGGGGGCTGCCATAATAAAATACCACAGATGGCGTGACTTAAGGAACAGAATTTTATTCCTAAGTTCAGGAACCTGGGGAAGTCCAAGATCAAGGTGCCAGTGATTTGCTTTCTGGTGCGGGCGCACTTCCAGGCTCCTCTTGTAATTACAGGCTGCACCCTTGGGGCCTCACTTTAACCACCCCTAATCCTCTTTCATTTCAGTTATTATTTTTATTTTAAAAAAGTTGTATTTACATTTCACAATTTGCTCAAATACTGATTTTCTTAAATTTCTACAGGATATTTTTAAACAAATTCTTCACTTGGTGCTTTAGTAACTATGACTTAAGGAATTTCAGGGAAATAGTTTTGTGTGTTTTTAGAGCTTAATCTGAACAAAAAGGATCACATGTTAATCCCACATGGACTGCACATTTCAGTTATTTTCAGTCTGCATATCATAGGTTTAAGATTATATTAATTTTATTTTTATCAAAGTTATTTCTTGTTGCTCACTTGTTATGTTCTTGAATGAATTTATTTTGTTGAATATAGGCATTTTGGTGCTATTTTTCCTCCAGCCATAATAAATCCTTTGAAATGTTTATAGTTCTTATGTCACAACATGAGCTTTTTAACTTATCCTTTTTTTATTGTAGATCCATGTTGTGGTTTGGGTTAGTTTCTCCTTTTAAAATTATGTACATGATATTAAATTGTTCTCATTTATGTTAAGGTCTTCAATAAACTCATCAGGAGATACAAGTATTTGGAAAAGGCATTTGAGGATGCAATGAAAAAGGTAAAAGTTCAAATGTAAAGCCTTATCTAAGGTTTTTTTTTTTTAGTATTTGTTGAATGAATGAATGGATGACTATAACAGATCATTAGCTAATACCTGTAGTAAGAAATATATAACAGCATGCTTTATTCAGTAAAAATAATTTTATAGAGTATGATAAGAATAGTTTTATAGAATATAACTGAAGAATGTGAAATTGTACAGTAGCTAACACTAAGTAAAATTCCTTTAGAAAATAAAGGTTGGCCAAAGGAATATAACAGATCTTTGGAGATAATGTATAAGTATAAACCTCAGTAGTTTTTCGCATCTGTAAAGTAGCCAAAATAGTATTGCAAACCTTATGGTAATTGTGGCAATACATGGTATAACGTATAAGGTGCTTAATTTAATGACTGACCTCCAGTAAAAAGTAGCACCTTATTCAAGAAAGGCCTCTTTTCAAATTGCAGCATGTCCCCTCTTCCAATTTGTAGTCCTTCTGTGTTTATAAATAGCAGTTACTGTGTTAACTTGCTACACACTTGTATGTTTCTTAGTCATTCTTTCGGATTTAAATATCTGCCTAAATTACAAAGGAACTGTAACATCTATTTTGCTATTTACTTACTTGCTTCATTACATTCAAAGTGTTTCCATATGTAAGAAAAACATTTTGGCGATAAAATCATTTTTAAAAATTCACATTCTCCATGACCCAACTTTCCATTTATAAGGGTCCTTCATCAAGGATAAATAAACAATATATATATATTTAAAGGTGTTCATCACAGTCATATGACCTGCATGTATGCTGGTGAGAGATTAATTAAATTATGGTCTATCCATACAGTGGGGCACTATGCAATCTTTTAAAAATGAATTGTTTATAGAAAATGTCCATGATAAATTGTCAAATGGAATAGCAAGGTGCAAGGCAACCATTTGGTAGCAGCTTAACGTTGAGCAAGTTACTTAATTTCTTTGTGCCTCCATTTTCTTTTCTGTAAAGTGAAGATCAAGGCTGTTTTAGATATTAAAACACATAGAGTGTTCAGAGGAGTATCTAGTCCATTCAACAAGCTTTAGCTATTATCAGGATATAATTCAGTAAAATTGACCTGTGTTACGCATGTAGTTTTTTGTATTATGTAGACAGTTTAAAAACCAGAAGGATATACATCAAAGCTAATGTTAAATCTAAGGGAGTAATAATAGAGAGGAGGATTTTTACATTTTTGTTACTCTGAATTGTTAGGTTTTATTCTACTAACATGTATTACTTTTTACTCTTTTCATATGATAGAAAAATGTGATTCATTATACTGCTAAGTGCTTAGGAAACAGAGTGCTTGATAAAATAGAGAAATTGATTTGAAAAAATTATGTAAAGCATTCAAATAAATTAAATATCTTCCTGCTTTGTCTAATAACGTGACTCATGTTTTTACTTCTCTTAGCTCATTTCGACCATGAAAACTTTATCTAACTATTGCTTTCATGTGATGACTAAGCTTTCTAGAATGATTTAATTTTCACCGTATTCTACTTTTTTAATGAAAGTGATGCTGCAATACTTGTGGCATCTGATTTTAATGTTGATTAATAGAATTCAGCAATGCAAATATTAACTTTAAAAGAATGATCTAACTTTTGCACCATTTTGTTCTTAAGGAAATAAAGTCTTTAAGTAGTGTTCATTTTTTTTTTATTTTGAAAGCCAGTTTTCATTATTTACTTGACTCTTACTCACTTTCATACTCAGAATAGAGGCCCAGATTGACCTAAAGTGTCTATGATTTTGTCAGCTTTCCCTCTGCCCCATTCCTGGTGGTCCCTGGAGCTTGCATCATTGATGCTGTCATTGCCTTACACCTGTTTCCTTGTGAACTTAGAAGGTGCCTTCAGTTGAATTCATCCAAACTTGAATAGGCATAAATTAGGAGTTACTGAGACTGGTTTGATTCCATTTCAGCCACTTATTCATAATACAAATATTTGGAGAGCCACATAACCTGTTATGTAGTAATCCTTCAACTGTTGGGAATAGTAAATTAATATCGCCAACCCACCACGGAGAATTAATGGAATGCCCTTGGCACTAAAGCATGTAAGCCTGCGTTGGTGCCAGTAATTTCACTGGTGCCTAGTAATGGAAAAGTCAGTGGGGCCCTGAGCATGATACTAAGCCCTGGGGATCTCAGGAGCGTGCCTAAAGACTGATGAAACTGAGAAAATGGCCTGGGATATAGTCACACCTCTAGGCGGAGGAGGGTTAGGAAAGAGAAGAAGAGGAGAGAGCATTACCCAAGACTGGAGACTCACAATTCACAAGAAGTGGTGTCTTACCAGCTCTGCGTTGGTTTCCCTTCAGCCTTTCTGGGGTTGTCACTTTTTCAATGACCTCTCCAGAACTACTCATTCCAATATGCATGGAAGCCTCTTCTCTGTTAGGCACTTTTCTTTATCACACCACATCCTCCATTACCTCATCACTAGGGCTGATGGGAAACCCGCATGATGCAAGAAATGCCAGGTTTGAGCCTTGTTTTTCTTTTCTTTAAAGAGTTGTTTGTTTGTTTTTTTTAAGATTTTATTTATTATTTTCAGAGAGAGGCAGCAAGGGAGAGAAACATCAATGTATGGTGGAGTCTTGTTGTTTTTAACAGAGCAGAAAGAACTTAGCAAACCCCTTTCTCACTCAACAGTCTACTTTTAAAGAGTTTTGTGTGCTGTGACTTCAGAAACATGTGCTTATTGACTCTTTACTGTTTGTTATTTATTTGTTTTACTTTAACAGACTCAACAAAAACAGGTAGATATGGGGGCAGGCACCAGAGAAGTGAGAAAATATGTAAGACAGTAATATGTTTCAGAAAGCATTACACCTTATGTAATCCTCTTCTAATGTACAGAGTCAAATGTGAATTTTGTAACCTATTCACATTGTTCTACAAATGTCTCTTATCCTTCCCATAAATGTTATCTGTTGCTCTATGTAAGTGAACGTGCAAGAAAGGAACTATGCCTGATAAGTTTACTTTTTATAGCGTCCAATTTATGATCAAACACATAGACGTGTTTCCAGCGTGTATGAGTAAGCCTTGCATATAGCTGCTAGCTGTGTGTGCTGTGGCTATGCGTTCTGTTTGCTGTTTGCCTACTGTAGTCCTGTGCTTTATAGACATGGTTTCTTTTGTTTGACCCACAGCTTCTCCTCTTCCTTAAAGCCTTTACTGAAACAGAGCAGACGAAGTTGGCAATGCTGTCGGGGATCCTGCTGGGCAACGGCACCCTTCCTGCCACCATCCTCACCAGTCTCTTCACCGACAGCTTAGTCAAAGAAGGTAATATCTCGTGTCCTCTTTCCAGCCACAAGTAAAAGGACAAGCCAAGCCACAGATAATTAGAAAAATACTAGTACCTCTTTATAATGCCCTCTGGTATCCTCCCTCTGCTGCCTGTGTGTGTGTCTTCAAAAATAAGAGAATTGTACATGTTTACTACACAAAGTTAGATGAAAACTACGCACACCTATACAAAGAAGAATGAAGACTACTAATAAACTAGAATTTTTGGTGTGACACCGAATGCCTAAGTCAAGCACCCTGAAATTGATTGGATCCAAACCACTTACATGCCATGGGCACATGTTGGTGGGACAGTGCTTCATTGTCCAGGACTCGTTTGTGCTTTGTGAGCTGTTCAGCCTTTTTGCCTTCAGGCAGGAAGTGCCAGCCTGTAGTGCCCGCCTCCGTTCAGAGCCGCAGCCAGAAATGCCCCTTCCTGTTCCCCAATGCCCCCCAACCGTTGCTTGTTTTCCTGGATAGGACTGCTCTTCTAAATGGTTACCTCTGAAAAGCATGTGCTCAGATGTTCATTTCGATCACGTTTTTGAGACATTTATTATGTTTGTTTTAAAAGGCCAGATGGCTGCATCAGCACTTTGTTTTCATTTTAAGAGTTTAATAGGCACACATTATAATTACTTGGCTATAGAATAAAACAAAAATGGGCTTTTTTCTTGTAGGAGGATAATGATATTCAAGTTAGAGCACAAAACAAAGTTTTTTTGTTCTTAAAAATAAATTAAAATCGCTTTTATGAAAACATCTGTTTCTCCTTAGAATTTAAAGTTTCTCTCTTATAAACATGAAATCCCAGCCTCATTCATGCCTGCAGTGAAAAGGAAAGAATAGTAAATCAAGAGTCAAATATGTTATTTAGAGATTCTGTATCGTTTTCAGCTTAAAATAATTCTGACTTAATGACATTTCAGATTCTTGTTAATTGCTAATACTGTCTTGTTAATATTATATTGTTTTAATGTAGTTTCCTAAAAAATTCATGATATTTCACAGGTCTCATTTATGTTATTTCCATTTTACATTAGAAAAATAAGGTAAAATGTAAACAGTAAACATTAATCATACATCAGATTATTTTAGCCTTTTAGCTGAAAATGAGTACCTTCCTGGTTGTATTAAAAACCCGGAGCTGTAAAATCTAGATGGTCAGTAGATAAATTTTCTTGTTCGACTTTCGATTTTCTTGTTTTTTGTTCAACTTTTCTGTATGTTTGAAAATTTTTATATTAAAATGTTAGGGGAAATAGAGGTGAAAATACCTTTGCTATAGAAGTGACATAATTTTTTCCTTACACTTCACCATCGTTAGAAACTAAAGGATAAAAGTCTTGCTTTCTAAATAGGAAAGCGTTAAGAAATTACACCTTTTCCATAGTCTCCCACTCAACAAATGGCTAAAGGGGGTTGGGTTATCCCAATCAGTAGTCTAATAAAAGAAATTTCTCCAACGATTCCATCAAGAGCCACTTTTAATGCAGAACAATAGGTTCAAGCCAGGATTTTAGACTACTGGTTTCTAGTATACTTTATTTTTACTTAAAAAGTAGATCACACCATCTGCCATGTTTCAACATTTAATTACATAAATTTATATTAAATTATATATTGATTTTATGAACTAATCAGTGTTAAAAGTCCATGTCAACAAGTTTAGAACTTAAGATTCTTCAGCTTATAAGACAAATGTTATTGTCATGGTCGTAATTGGGGGGTGGGGTCCATTATTCTGCTGTTCAAATGAAAAAATTGGTAAAGTTGGTACATGTATAAATGACAGATTAAGTGAACGTGTTTACCATCAAGAAACTGGAAGATAGGGCTTGAATGAGTCTGGGACCACCTCATTGCAAGTGGTTTTACTTGCGATGAAAGAGCAATGAAACTCTTTCTTTTTCAAACAGGCATTGCGGCCTCATTTGCTGTCAAGCTTTTTAAAGCCTGGATGGCAGAAAAAGATGCCAACTCTGTTACCTCTTCTTTGAGAAAAGCCAATTTGGACAAGAGGCTTCTTGTAAGTACTGTCTAGGCAAAGGAGGTCTAGGCCTCCTCTTCCCGCCCCGCTCTGTCATTGTCCCAGTGTCACAGGTGATCAGAAGGTCTGGCCCTGTGCTGAAGTGAGACATGGTTCCTGGTCTTTCTACATCATGGTGGAGGGAAACAAACTCCAATTCATTCCTTTATAAAAGGAATGATTAAATAAAGACCCTCAAGGGATACAGAGACTTTCAAATTCAGAAGTGTGTTGATAGAATATTAATATGTATCAGAACTAATACTCCTTTAACTAGTAACTGTAAAAATTTGAATTTTTTCTATGGTAAAGTCACATGTATCCCACCTAGACATCTTTGATATCTTGGGTCATAACTGAATGATGCTTATCTGAAATACAAGTTATTTTGTTAACAAAATAATAGTTTAAAACAAGATTCCTTGTTTATACCAAGGTTCATTGGAAATACTAGGCTATTTAAGAAAGCAAACAAGTTAATTGTAATTAATTTGAAGCTCCCATTATCACAGTTGTTTGATAATACTTTTATCTCTATCTTAATACATTTCAACCAAGAAAATTAAGAAAAATGTCCTTAAAATGTGTATCTGCTCCCTATAATTTTCTTCCTGCTAGAAGCAACAGCTATGCAAATGAGGGGCAGGGTGGTGGTCCAGGCACAAGATCCGTGCCTTCCTGTGTGCGGGCTCGGTCGGTAAGTGAATGAGGAACTAGAGGGTTAGTTCCAATGGCACAC
Organism: Noctilio leporinus; assembly: GCA_004026585.1. NCBI lineage: Eukaryota > Metazoa > Chordata > Mammalia > Chiroptera > Noctilionidae > Noctilio > Noctilio leporinus. The sequence continues at coordinate 100,583 of PVIW01003008.1, read as the reverse complement.
ATGTAAATGAAAGAGATTTGTAGCAACTCAAAGAAGAGGGGATGTGAAACATGATTCCCTCATCCCTGGAGAATGGAGCAAGGGTCCAGATGTTGGCTGAACTTTTCTGGAGCTGGGACTCAAACAGCACCTTACCTACATGAGGCTCCCATTCTGTTGCAGGGAAGCAGGCGGTAAACTAAACAACTCAAACATGTAGTATAATACAAGATGGAATGTGCTATAGGGAAAAGTTAAGGAGTGTTAGGAGTATAGGATGCCCTCTTCAATGGTAGACTTCTCTCACTAGGAGAAATGTGTATGGAGACTTGGAGTTGAGGAGTGAGCTTTGGAAAATTCTCTGCACATTTGTGCGTAATGTGACTTAGGGACTTAACAGAGTGGCTCTTGATGGTTGCTCTGAGAATCAGCCCAGGAACAAGGGCAGAAGAAGGGAGACCCTACCTAAGGGTGAGGTGGTGGAGGTTTGTGTCAGGTTAGGTTTTCTTAACAAGGAAAAGCCAGGTTCCAAGCCAGTATATGATAATTTAGATGGACTTTGTCTCAGTTGAATCTGAATGCTGATTTTCAATATATTGTATGACATTCATGAGGACTTTGGAAAGCGTTCACAAATAAACTATGAATAATATGTTTGATGGTATATTGCCCTGGGCATAATTTTAGACCCAACTTTTCAGTCACATTCATTCTAAATACTGATACAATATTAAATGCCAGCGCAGAATAATGGAATAAGTATTGACTTGAAGGTCACATAGCTCTGTTCTTAAATACTTCTGGCTGCATAATTTGGGTCAAGCTATGTTAACCTTGTTGGAGTGTCAGTTTGTCATCTATAAAAGTTCCTGCATTTACACAGTTAGGAGCAATGGACCCACCGCATCTTGATTCATAGCTGAGACTCAGCTCCCTACCCACAAATTTGGAAGAGCTCTTGAATGTTAGGACAAATGTCAGTGACAGAGCTTCAGCCTGGTATGAAATGTTTGCTTTAACGTGAACATGAATATGCATTTGATACTGCTCCCACCAACTCTGTTCTAACATTTTAGAACTCATGACTCAACGTGGGAAATTATGGGACGATGATATGAGAATATTGAAAATTGAGTCATGGCTTAGACACCATCTGGCTGTGTCCCTGTACCTGGTGGCAACCCAGATCTTTCTGCCGAGATTTTTATTGGAGCCATGTAGCCATTGACCATGTATATGCAAATCTAACACCAGCATAAAAGTTTAAGTCTGATTTTTAGACTGCAGCAGCCTGGAAAATGTGAGAACTTTGAAAATTGCCTTAATTTCCTAGTTGGGTGTTAAAGTCACACAGGATTAGAACATGACTAAGCGTTACTGAGACTCTGCCAAACTGTGTAAGGTAAAATGGAAATGAGGTAAAAATAAGAGTAGCCATGGTTTATTGCTCTTTTGAAACTTTCCAACAAACTTATGTAATGCACTGAAAAGCTAGTACAGTGAGTTTAGATTAGATCTCACTGTGAACTTAAGAGCCTCGTCATTAACAGATTTAACAAAATTCTCTTTAGCTTCTGAGCTAGTATTTTAGAATAGCAGCATTTGCTCAGGATAGGAATAGAGAACTTTTAGTTGGCGAAGGTTGATGCTGTTTTTCTCATAGTATCTCAAATCATTTCAGCATTATGAAAACTAACTTGTCTATTAGATTATAGTTAAGGAAACCGTGTGGTTATCTAATGATTTCAATTTTTGTTTGTATAAAACCATCTTATTTGCATTTAAATTAGCAAATTTAGTTCTGTCTTTACACATGCTATTCTTTGACTAAAGTAAACGAACATTAAATAATGGTTTCAAAATGAGCGAAACTAGTTTAAGGTGCTTGACATTTTTTCTCTTTCTTTGGAAAACTGCTTCATTTTAGAAAGTGCTTAGCAAAGTCTCCAGAAATACACCTGGGATTTATTCATTTTAAACTCAGTTCTTGTTCTTTTCTCCCAGATATGAGATAGTCTTAAGTGCTATTTTAATATTAAAATGTTGTCCTTTCTGCTTGCTGAAGTTTGAATAGCTTCTGGTATAAAAGTTAAATAGCTTGTGGTATAACAGTCCCGCTTTTGTCTCTCAGGAGCTCTTTCCAGTTAACAGACAGAGCGTGGATCATTTTGCTAAATACTTCACTGACGCAGGGCTGAAGGAGCTTTCCGACTTCCTGCGCATCCAGCAGTCCCTGGGCACCAGGAAGGAGCTGCAGAAGGAGCTCCAGGAGCGCCTTTCTCAGGAATGTCCCATCAAGGAGGTGAGGAGCTGTTGGCCAGCATCACTGTAAAACACACCAGCCCGAGGTGTAACGTAGACTGTGTGGCACAAGCTCCACCTTCGTTAAGAAGACTCCCTGTGTTCACTGCTGTTTGTTTTATGCACTTGTCCATACCGTTTAAACTAGTTCAGTTTTGAAGTATGGATTCAGAGTCCTCTAAACTGTTCCAGAAATTAATGGTTATTTCCACACACATACTTTACCAAGCTGCTATGATCATCAAGGTATTTCTTTTGTCAAATAGGTTTACCAGTCACTATCATTATTTTTTGTAAACTATTACGTTGTTAAATATTTGATTGTGTTTGAAATCATCTAGGTATTCTATGTCACTGGGTATGAATATCTATAGTTGTTTTTTTTAATTTGAAGGAAAAAGGTCAATGATTGTAAATTTATAGCATGGGAGAAGACCAGACAATGTACTTACAAAACAACATTTCACTGAGAAGGGGCATGAAGATAATCAAAAATAATAATTAAAGAATGAATTGTAGAGAATGGACTTGTATAAACCCAAGACATGATTCATCAAGAGCTTTAGAGGTGAGGGTTGAAAATAAAAAGTAACAGCTTGGTTGTTTTTTTCAAACCCAAAGGAAGTCAGACTGGCTCAAGTAAACCAATACTCTGCTGGGCCAGTCGGGGTTCCTGCATGGAAAAGAATAACTCCTAAGCAGCAAAGATTCTGTCATTTTCCATTATGCAGGAGCCCCTGGCCAGAGCTAAGCCTATCAATTTTTGGACTGAAAACAAATCTGCTTAGAGAACAAATCATTGTGTTTTTTGTCTCTTTTATATTTGAGAGTTTGCGCCAGGAACTGGGAAACTGAACAGAATAGATTCATATATCTGCCCCAAACCTTTTCCTAACCAGGACGATGAGAGGGACTCCCCATCTGCCTCGTGTTCCCTGACTCCCGTTTCCATGAAATTTAGGTGGTGCTCTATGTGAAAGAGGAAATGAAGAGGAATGATCTTCCAGAGACAGCGGTGATTGGGCTTCTGTGGACCTGCATCATGAATGCTGTTGAGTGGAACAAGAAGGAAGAGCTCGTAGCGGAGCAGGCCCTGAAGCACCTGAAGGTACAGGCATTAATAGCACAGCCGCTGTTGTCGGCCAGCTGCAACCCTTAGCCCTGTGACCGCTGCGTTCCCACCTGGGTTGCCCGGGCTCCGGCCGAACAAGTCCTTCCTCACTTTTTTCTTTTCAAGTTGCCTGCTCCCTAAATGTTTCAGATAAGAGAGCCAATAAAATACCTAAGGGTTAGCTATAACTAAAAACACTGTCAGAAAATCCACAGAATAGTCAGATATTTGGTATTTAAAGTTAAATACTTTCTCTCTATTGGTTTCCTTTCCGTTCTACATGACAGAAATTCTTAGTGAATATTTCTGTTTAAGTAAACTACACATTGACATTGGAATTTGCCAAGTGTCATGAGTGGTGGAAATCAACTGATTATGTAAGTTATCTTTTTTGTGCACAAATATCTTTAACTTCTACGAATTACCCTCTTGTTCTAAAACAATTAAGGTAAGTGGAAGCCTTAGTTTCTGCCTTCACAGTTCACACTTGAAGTGGGAAGTCAAGGACTTACAAGTGTGAACTTGGTTAGAACAGAAACTGGAGATGGCTGCCAGTGTTTATGAGAACAGAGCAGTGAGTGAACTGTGCAGCTTCTGTTGATCAGGGGAGGCTCTGGGAAGGAAGGAATTTTTGAATCGAGTAGGTCTTAGAGAAAACTGCTGCGTGACAGAAACGGGGAACCAAGGGTGTAGGAGTCGGAGGGAACAGTGAGAACAAAACCAGAGATGACCTGTGAGGACACCTGCATGTCTGGGGAAGGAGAACCTCACTCTTGGTCCATTTGCACAAGACCCAGTAGACAGACACAGCAGCACAAACGTTGTCTTTCATGTAGTCAGAAGTTCGACAGTGGTCTCCTTTTAGATACACGGACAGAAATCTGCCTAGATGCCAGGATGAAACTTCGTTTTGATTGGACTAAGTGATGAAAAGATAATCCAAACAATGAATGTTTTTTAAGCAAATCCCTGGATTACTGCTATGAATCCAGCGTTGCTGGCCCTGTACCTCCGTGTAAGTTAAGGGCTTCCCTCCTGCTTCTCTTCCAGCAATACGCTCCCCTGCTGGCCGTGTTCAGCTCCCAGGGCCAGTCGGAGCTGATCCTCCTCCAGAAGGTTCAGGAATACTGTTACGACAACATCCACTTCATGAAAGCATTTCAGAAGATCGTGGTTCTCTTCTATAAAGGTACCCATCCACCTTGTTCCACCACTGAGTTTCCATGTTGTGTTGCAGCGCTGTGAAAAGCAGAGCACAGGGGGTCAGGCAGAGGGGCTCACGCTGGTTTTTGCAGGTGTCGCTGGGGCAGCCGGATCATGCAGAGAGAAGGTGCAAGCGCCGTGAATGCCCCTCCTCATTGCTGGGACCTCCCTGGAACCCGTGATGAACTGGCTATTATTGGGGGATGGGGGTAAAAAAATTACGTAAAATAATTAGGTCTGTTTCTGAATGACAAGGATTGGCTCTAATAAGAATGATTATCCAAATGCTGGGGAAAGTTATCTTCAGACCTTTCCAGGTACCATGAAGCTGACTTTAAAATAACTGAAATAACTTGCTTTTTTACTTCCGATTTCGGTTATTTGTCCCAGTCATTCTCCTGTTTTCCAAGGAAATGGTTATTTTTAGATGTTCACATTTACTGTCTTGTCATTGTATTTTTAAGGACTAGGTTGCCATGACAACTGGCACTGTCTTTAATAAATGGATTCTATTAGGATTTTAACCAATCTAAATCTATACCTACAGCATATAAAAATTATCCTGGACTATCCTTTGGTCTATGTTTATGTAGCTTATTAGGGAGGAAAGGAAGACTTAAGTGATGTATTTCGAACATTTTAAAATGCCTATTAGAAGATACTATGACCTTAAATCGCGTAACACCACAAAAACTGAAATATAAATTAACACCAGTCCAATTTCTTCCTTTTGATGTGCCCTTCCATTTGTCTATTTTAGGGGATAATTTAGCATTTAGGATATATAAATTTTACATTTTTGATTAATAGCCATTTTTAAAATGTTTAACAGCATTTCACAAAAAGGTTTTTGATCAACTGCCCAGATTCTTGAAATGCATACATCTTACCCACAAGTTTTAGGATATTTCACTTTCACAGCATTAAGACATGTGGCACAATTTTTTAAATTGAATTTATTGGGGTAACATTTGTTAATAAAATTATAGGTTTCAGTTATGCAATTCTGTATCATCTGTACATAGTATTGTGTGTTTACTGTGCCAAGGCAGGTCTCTATCACCATTTATCCCCCCTTTACCCTCCTCTACCTGCCCGCACCCCCCTTTCCCTCTGCTACTGTGGTCTCAGAAGAAAAATGTGGTGACTGCCAAGTCCCATTTGAAGTTCAGAAATTGGTGTTTTTCTCTGGACATACCTGAATTAGATCCTTTGGGGTGTGGTCATGAGACACCAATGTACTGAAACTAGGGCTTAAACGATACCGAAGGAGCCCATCAGAACCAGACCTATAGCCAACCCACCGATAGTACCCTGCAGCCAAGAAAGAGAAGCAGGGCCCACCCACCCAGTGGACATTCCGTCCCAACTAGCCACTGCCTGCTCCCTTTCTAAACCGGTAAAGAGACCAGTGGTAGGTTTCACTTTTACTTTGTGAGTAGCCAGTATTTTCCACTACAGAATAAACAAACTGTTCATGAACCAGTAGCCATGGTACACATTGTCCTTTCTTGCTGTTTAAAAGCTAACCCATTCAGACTGTTCCTGTAACCAAAGTTGTTAAAGATCTCATTTATTTATTTTTAGAGAGAGAGGGGAAGGGAGGGAGAAAGAGAGGGAGAAAACATCAGTGTGCTGTTGCCTCTCAACACCCCCAACCAAGGACGTGGCCTGCCACCCAGGCATGTGGCCTGTCCAGGCATCGACTTGGCCACCTTTCACTTCGCAGGTCGGCACCCAGTCCACTGAGCCACACCAGCCAGGGCCAGATCTTTTTGTTGACTGAGGTGGTTGTTTGAACCTCATCTGAAAAGCATCTGATTTTATTATTATATTCAATTCACACACACACACAAATAAATTACTTTTTATCAGTGATGGCATCTAGGTTGTGTAATGTTAATACACACAGGACCAGGAAAAAGCCCAGAAAGTGAAAATCTACCTTCAGCAGCAGAGGGCAAGGGAAGACCAGAGAAAGGCAGGCCACTGCAGTCTGGCAACTAGTGGTTCATCAAAGGACGTTTACATAGGTGCGTCTTTGGGTGGCTGCCAGACAACGTGGATTTTCTCTGTGCCATCTGGCTGGTGCCAGAGAATTAAAGGGGGGTATAAAGGGAGGGTTGGCCATAGGTTCTGGTATAAGAATGCTACCAGGCACAGGAAATTAATTTACCTGCTTGACAGGCCAGGACAGCAGCCTACTGGGGTCCAACACATCACAGGGGCATTGGAGAGGCAACCACATGCTGATGTTTCTATACCCTTTCTTTCGCCCTCCCTTCCCCTCTCTAAAAAACCTTATTAACACAAGGATTTGTGTTAATAAACATTGATTATGATCTGATCATCTCTAGGGTGGGGGTTGTAGTAAGCAGTCTCCATTCTGGCAGGGGTCCGTCTCAGGGGACAGACAGTGGCCATGGCATGGAATAGCCTGTCCCCCACGCATACGAACGTGCAATCCTTCAGATTTCTCATCTTAACTTTGAGTGCCAGCATCCGTCCTCATTATGCCTATGTAAGTAATCTAAAGTCAGAAAGGTCTGTGGCTCCTGTGAGCAGGATTAGGGAAACCCAGGAAGATACTAACATTATTTTATCCTAGCGTAGTTCTCTTTGGAAATTAAATCAGGAGACTTTAAAAATGAAAACCTAAAATATATCACTGAGGTACTTAAACGAAATGTCATTTTTTTAGGCAGTTGCATAATTTTCCACAAAATTATACATAGTCTGTTTTTCTGAATAAAAAATGACATTTCCTCCAAGAACATGAAAGCCCTGAGGAAAAATTGTTCCATACCACTGTTGAGTGGCTGTGTTCACCTTCTCTTTTTCGAACAGTGGTTCTTGCTCTGACCTTAATTCATCCCACAAACACTTGTGCACCAGGAGACATGTATTTTAAGTTTTGATAAGGATTTGGAAGCTTTTTGAATGCTATTTTACATGTCTTGAAATGCTTAGTGAACAGTGTGTTTTAAAGCACTATTTTCCCAGCTCTGGTTTGCAAGTGAGTCACCTGGGAGCTTGTTAAAGCGCAGGGCCTCTGATTCTAGTAGAGCCAGTAGGACCTGAGATTTCCATTGTCATCAGTTTCCTAGTGATCTTGTGGCCACTGGTGTAGGACCACTTGCCTGAAGGGTGTTTGATGCCAAGGGGAAATTTTTTATAAACTATGCTAAGACGTTTAAGATTATACTTACTGCTTATTCCAAATACATCTATGTATTTTATAAATATCAAATTGTGTCCTGTTTGCTTATTTTATTTAGTGATATGGTTCCTTTTATTATAAGGAACAATTTTGCTTCAATATAGGTTTTAAAATAATGGAAATTCTTTCTCCTTTTCTATTTTATTTTATTCATTTAGTTTTTTTAAAGGTATTCTTTTCCTTTTTTTTTTTAAGATTTTAATTATTATCTTTAGAGAGAGAGGAAGGGAGAGAGGCAGAGAAACATCAGTGTATGGTTGCCTTTCACCTGCCTCCAGCCACAGACCTGGCTGAAGGCCTGGCTTGCAACCTGGTTACTTTGCTCTGGCTGGGAATCGAACCAGCGACCTTTGGGATTGCAGGCCTTATTCACTGTGCTACCAGCCAGGGCTTCTTTTCTATTTTAATCTCACTCTTTAATCGTAAAACACTCACAGGTTCCCCATATATCCAGAACAAGAGAAAATATCAATTTGAGGATGGGGTTTTTCCTATCCCTTTTGATAAACCCAGTTACCTTAATGAATGTTATTATTGAAAGATTTTTAAATATTTTATACAAATAAAAGTGGACTAAAAGTGAATAAACAATAATAATACTTTTCAGCAATGAAATAAAAATGGAAATTGTTTATTTAGTGAAAATTCACTTTCTGTATTAAAATCTTGATTTGTATATTTCTGAGACAATATGGTTGCTTCTGTCCCTTGTTTATTATTTATTCCCAGTTGCTAGAAATTTGGTCTTGAAACAAGTATTTAATACTAAAGTAAGCCCTTCTAAAAATTCAGCTTTGCAGCCTGTCTGATTTTTAGTGGATAATACATCTGGTAAGTTTTACTTATGTCTTCATTGTCCTTTGCACAGGAACTGTCCAAGCATTTTAGTAGTTGCACTGCCTCTTTCAGCCTCTGGGGGGCAGTAAAACACAGGAATGAGCTCTAGGCCTTCAAAAGAAACCAAATATTATCACAAAATTGCAGTCTAAAATAGGTTTCTAACATTTACATTGTATCATATGCAATTTATTAAGCTGAGGAGAAAAAATAGAATCTCCCTTGAGATACGTTTGCCAGTTTTATTTTTTGTTTTACCATATGAACAATACTAGTTTAATAGAACATACGTATGTATAATCTATAAAATCTATAAACCAAAAATATACATATGTTGGGTTTACATGCCCAGAATTGTTCATAGGGGAGAATTATCCAAATAATTAGGAGATTACTAACCTAAACCACAAGCATCTTAAGTTAGATAGAAAAGACTTTTAAATCCATGTTTAAGCTAATTGGTTGAGAAAACCCTGGAAAGCGGTCTAGCACAATAACAGGTCACTTTCTCAGGCTGTAAATGGCCTGCTTCTCACTCCGTAAAATCTGGGCTGGTGTGGCTCGTTTGGGTGTCGTGTCATCCTGTAACCAGAAGCTTGCCATCCTGGGTCCAGGTGTGTACAGGAGGCAGGCAGTCGACATTTCCTTCTCACGTTGATGTTTCTGTCCCTTCCTCTCTCTCTAAAAATGCAGTAAGAAAATGTCCTCAGCCGAGGATCAGAAATAAAACAAAACTAAGCTTTGATGAAAGTGGGTGGGGTGGCTGTTTTATCATTGGAAACAGAAAAGGCTGAAAAACTGGAAGCTAAGAGTAATTCTATAGGATTCCTGATTTAACCTATTATATCCAATTTTATAAATCTAAACTTCCTCCTTTCTTTGCAAAATGTAATATACTTAATGCTTAAAATAAACAAAATCCATATATAATCTAAAATAGTCAATGATATATTAAATGAAAACTGTTGAATCATTTCTCTTGTTTTTATTAAGTTAAAATTTTAACTGCAACTATATCGTTAGAGTGGTCTATCAGCATTATAATGGACTAGATAGTCACTAGGATAATTATAAATACTTTTTATTGGTTTTGTATCTCATTTCCCACTCCAGAATCCCAAAAGACAATCCTTTAGAACATTAGCAATGTAGGTATGCTATTTTCATGTTTCCCTTCCTATTCTTAACATTAATTCTTAATGATGACTTGAAATTATTAAAGCATATTTGTGGAATTTAGAGTTTTAGGTATTCAATAGTTAATAGATAATACTTTTTGTTAGAAACCTGTAAGGAATTGGTTTAATGTGTTTATCTGCTTTTCTCTTAATGGAGTACAAGGAAAACATTACCCTTGTAGTTTAGACTCTGATGCTATGGGGCAATAAATTAGTGATTCAGTGATAGAGTAAGTAGGTTACGTGTGTACTGGTTCTATGATTCACCCAGGAAGCTCATCTTTATATCTAATTATTAATATCATTATTGCATCCTGTCTGCCTTTTTTTGTTTTTTTTTTTTTTGCCCTTTTTCTTTCCTAAAATAGTAAATCCTCTTAAAGCCCAGTCATTTAAGGTCAGTGTTTAATCAAGACATGTTTGCAGTTGGCAGGACACAGAATGTTCTGAAATGCTGGAACTGCTGATTCATTTGCAAAATGACAAAATAACCCCGTTTCCTACCAGCAAATTAGGACTATAATTTATATATGTAATGGGACTTACATATAGGCTTGCATTATATCATGCCTGGTGAAATACATCATCATCATCATCATCATCATCATCACTACTTACTAAGCTAAATGTTAAAATACACCACTGTTCTCTATGGAAATGAGTTTGGTTTGGGGTATGGAGTTCTTTTATTAACAGAGCCTTTAATGTTAAAAGTGATTGCTTTCTATTAAACAATAAAACAAAGTTGCTTTAAAACATGACATTTGTCTCATAACTTTGAAATCTTTAATTTGCAATTGCAGCTGACGTGCTGAGTGAAGAAGCAATATTGAAATGGTACAAAGAAGCACACGTGGCTAAAGGCAAAAGTGTTTTTCTTGACCAGATGAAGAAATTTGTTGAGTGGTTGCAAAACGCAGAAGAAGGTATGAGATTCCATTTACCACACTGGAGGGCATTTAGCAAATACTTTCTCATTAGAATTCAAGAAAGCTCCATCTCTACAGATTCTTCTTGATTTCCTAAAACTGAAGTTCTTAAAATGTCTTCCATACCAAACACTCAACCTACATCTTAGCCTTCCTTTCTGAAATTACGGCAAGGAAAGTGTCAACATGGCAAAAATAAATAAAAATAAAAGAAGCCCTGTTAAGTTATCCACCCTAATGGAGAAAAAAGAGGAAGAAATAATAAGATCTGAAAGGAAAAATAAATACATTTGTCTTAATCACACTTTATGGGATTAATTAGATTTTTACAAGCACCTTTACCATTGGCTAATATTAAAAATGGGCCACATGAAGTGGAAGAGTAATAATGAATGAAAGTGAATGCAACTAAAAATGAACAGTTTATTTTTGGTGATTAAAAGAATAAAAGTAGTTATAATCTCTCAAAGTATTTATAAGGAAGTTGCATTTTTAGAAAGGCCAAGTCCACATAAAAACAAAGGGAACAATGTTTGCCATATGTCCTCATGTAACTACCTTACCTAGTAAACAGACGCCTAGGGCAGATGTGTCTTTGGGGGCAGGACGGTCAGGGGTGGCTAGTGGATTAGAAGCTCTTTCGTAACCCTTTTTTTTTTTTTTTTTTAAGATTTTTTATTTATTATTTTCAGAGAGAGGCAGAGAGAGAGAGAGAGAGAGAGGGAGAGGGAGAGAAACATCAATGTATATGGTTGCCTTTCACCTGCCTCCACTTACAAGACCTGGCTTGCAACCTGGTTATGCCCTGGCTGGGAATCGAACTGGCAGCCTTTGGGTATGCAGGCTGGTGCCTATCCACTGTGCCACCAGCAGGGGCTCATGACCTTATTCAAAGGGAAAAAGCAACAATCATGACTCTTTTCTTTCCTAGAATCCGAATCCGAAGGTGAGGAAAATTAGGTGGCTCAAGAAGCACAATACGTACCACCAACACAACACTGATTGGGAAAGCTGAACCATTCAAGAAGAGAAACTTGGCTTCTGTTTTCACAAAGGAAAATATAAAATAGGATAGGTTTCCCTTGTGCAGAGGGGGAAAATGGTTTTTGTTTTTGTTTTGTTTTTAAATGGAGCCCTGAGGCACCAGCTATTATACTTGGGACTCTACCTCTCACTCACTGTATGCTAACTTAAAGCCATTCAACAAGGAGTCAGGTAGGAATCTGAAATTACTCAACGGACTCCTTTTTTAGCTGTATTTTTCAGGTACTGTGTGGTGAATGCCCCACTGGTGTCTATTACAGGGCCACTTTGGTAGTTGTGTTTCTGCTCGTGTATGTGATTTGACAAACCAGTTTTTTAAAATAAATGGCTTTATAAAAATCTGCGCCTATATTCTCGGAGCTTTCATTTCTTTACCGAACACATACTTCCTACACAGGTGACATTGCAGTTTTATGCATTACTTTTTCCTATCCAGAAGTTTGAATGGTTCCATTTCTTATCAACTATGAAAACAACACTATTCCTTTAAGCATCATAAGTAATAAATTGCCATTATCTTTGTAGAAAAATAGAAAGTAACCCAAAATTGCATGTGCATTTAGCCCTAATACAGTGGAGTGATACTATTACGTAGTTGCGTATTTCTCATTTTCCTCAGCTCTATTTCCTCCCTATTTAGAGAATAGCTAAACTACTAACATATGTAAATAGGTCTTTGTTTATATTTATCTATAGCTGAGTTTATTTTTTAATTACTCTATTCTCAATAGAAGCAATGTGAAACTCTTGAAGAACTAAAAGACTGCCCTATTGCGGTTAGGGCAGTGGTAATTGCCAAATAAGAGCTGAAACCATAGGAGGTACCAAGGTAAGAGGTTTCCTAGTTTCCTGGTTGTCTAGAAGACAAGATTTTTTTTTTCCTCTGACTTGACCATATACCTAAATCTTTAACATCATAGTTTCCTTCCATTCTTTTAAAATAGTACATCTTCGATAAGTGCATTTTTCCCCTGCATAGTTAGAGCACTGACGAGTCTCGTCCAACAGTGGACAAGGAAATACCAATCTGAATAGATATTTTGGAAAAATTTTATGAGAATGTTATTTTCATTACATAGGAAATAATTCAAAAAAAGACAACTATGGCCAGAAATAATTGTAAGTCATGGAATAAAGAGTTTTATGAGACCTAAACTACTTATCATACCCCTGGATATGCTTATGTATTCTTTCCTAAAAACTGTGATGCTCCTCTTTCATACTGGCCTTGCTTTGTCATTTGCCCTTTCACAATTGCCCTTCTGTTTTACACAAAAGGTACTCCTCATTCATCCCAGTGTACCCTGTCCTAGAGGTGAAAGACATATGGTACTAAATAAAGGGACACTTTGTTTAATGCACTAGTAGAATGCATTGTTCTTATAGAATATTCTGAGAGAAGAGCAGGAAACTGAAAAGAGAGCTGTCTAATCTCTTCTAGAGCATTGATTTCTGGTAAGTCTCCATTGTCTTATCTATCTGTTCTTTCTCCTATTTTAAAAATTAGAATTAGGAACTTAAGTGATATTTACATTATAGGTTGCATATTAATGTATTTGCTTGAATTGAAATAAATGAAAATTTTTGTTTTAAAAATTAACTTGGCCAACTAATTGAATAAGTGATAGCTGCCAGTTAGGATAGATGGTAGACATATTCCATAAATTAAATTAAATCTGCATCTCTAATTTTTTGACAAAAATGTATTTAAAGATAAAATATTGAAAATTAAATTCACTTTATGATAATATTATGCAAACATTTATGTTCTGTATTTTTATATTTAATTTTATATGCCAATATATGAGGATTATTTCCCTTTATTTTAGAGGATTATGAGTTAAAAGTCAGAAGGTCACTGCATTAGAGGAGACATGACTTTGCACCATAATTTAAGGTAATGTAACAGAGACAGAGTTGTCCAAGGTCATAGAGTTAGTGACAAAGATGAAATAAATTTCCCACCTTTAAAGTCTCATACCTACGCTTTCTATCCTATTTTCTGTTGTCAAATTATTTAGGATGAGAATGTAATTTTCTACAGTTCAAGCAAAAGTTTCACAACTAGCACTTCCATTGAATAAACATTGGAAAATCTGCTTTCAAATCTGTAAACTGTAGTAACTACACAATAGTAAATATTTAACATTTCTAGCACAAAGTATTTTTCCCAAACAGAATTCGAGATAGTGATCTTAAGGTAAGCAAGCATGGGGCTGGGGAGGGGTTTTTCAAACAGCAAGGATTTAATGAACCCTCGAATGAAAAACTCTTTCTCTGAAACACAAGTGTCTCTGCTTTCTTTTTGAAAATAAAACCTGTTATCTATTGCTGCATAAGGGATCATTCCCAAATTTAGCAGCTAACAACAGAGGGCTCAGTTTCTCAACCCAGGGCCCTCTGCCTAGGCTGTCTCGGTGGACTCAGCGCTTCCATTTTTGAAACCGTTTCACAGGTGAGCCCCTCAGATATATATGTAACGATCATTCTATTAATGATTGAATGGAATGAATTAAGACAACTAGTAAATCTAAAATCTCTGTGAGAAGTCAACCAGTTAAAATAAAGTCACAATATTACCATTAAAGGAAAAATGCAAATTAAAGAGAATATATTTTTCCACTAATGAAACCTATGTGTGTATATAATATACCTTTATAAATACATAGAAAGGGAATATTCTCTAATAATGTTTCAAGTATTATTTCTGCATTATTCTTGAGCAGGACTGAGAAGGAGAAAAGGGAAGGAGAATTTTCTCTATTCTTTCTACTTGAACCTCTTCAGAAAGGAATGCAAAGTCCTCTAATTTAATAAATTAATACATGTTTACATGTATAAAAGCTTTTGGAAGAAACTAGAGATATTACATAGAAGTGAACACTTTCAATGTTTTAATTACTTTACAAAAAGTTCACAAATTTGCTTAATTTGTGAAAATTAAGCACATTCTATATGTTTTATTTCCTGTATTAATTCTCTGTAACATTTTATTGCATCAAAAACTATTCTTCAAAATCCTAATTTTAAAATATATTTCATTGTTCCCGGTATTGTTGAGTCATAATCTCTATAATCTCTATTACTCTTATTCAGTAGAAAGCATTTTATAGTTTTTTGCTTTTTTTATTATTATAAGATTTTATTTATTATTCTTAGAGGGAGGGGAAGGCAGAGAGGGAGAGAAACCTCAAGGTATGGTTGCCCTTCACGTGCCTCCAGCTAAGGACCTGGCTGGAGACCTGGCTTGCAACCTGGTTATGTGCCCTGGCTAGGAATTGAACCAGTGACCTTTGCGTTCACAGGCCAGTGCCTTATCCACCTTGCCACTAGCCAGGAATTTTTTGCTTTTAAAAATAACCACTTAGAATACTGCCTAAATCATTGTTCACCTATAAGTATTTAGAAAAAATTAAAATAGAATTTGGCTCAAAGGAGTTGAATTTTTTAACACAAATGGGGTTTTAATTTTTTTTTTTTTTTTTAAGATTTTATTTATTTTTAGAGAGAGGGGAAGGGAGAGAGACATCAATGTTTGGTTGCCTTTCACCTGCCTCCAGCTAGGGACCTGGCTGGAGACCTGGCTTGCAACCTGGTTACGTGCCCTGGCTGGGAATCGAACCATCGATCTTGGGTTTGCAGGCCAGCACTTTATCCACCGAGCCATCAGCCAGGGCCAACACAAATGGTTTTATTTTATGAGTTTATGTATTTACATTTGAATGCATTTTATACCTACTGAGGGCATAGTTTAAGGCAATATCAGTTCAATAAGAAATTTTAAAAGTATCTGTTAACCTCTAAAGATATGAAGTTAAACTTCTGGAATTCAGCAGATACAATCTGTAAAATGGAAGGGGCAAAGGAAAATAAAATATTTCATTTTCAAGTCAGGAAAACTCGCAGTGTGGAAGCATGCCAGATCCTGCGTGGTTATAGAATCAAGTGGCTGAAGCTCAGGCCACGTTCCTGGCTCAGCTGATTTGGCACCTCTGACCGCATCTTCCCTGGGCTGGTGGCAGCCATTCCTCTACTTTTGAAAACGGTAGGCTTATGTACACTCGGGGGTGTATGTGTGGGCGTGTGTGTGTGTTAGCTATTTATTGATACGAAGCAGGAGAAAATGCCTAATGCATGTCTATGGCTTGAATTGAAGCAGCGCTGCACTCTAGCCAGCAGTCAGATGCAGGGGGTGCGGGGTGCGGGGTGCGGGGTGCGGGGTGCGGGCGCTCTTAGAAACCCCTTTTGGTAAATCGCTATCCTGAGCTCTGACAGCATGGATTCATTTTGCCTGGGCTTGAAATGGATACTCAGGAATTAGTTTATACCTTCTTTTACTTAACTTGGCTTCACCTGTTTTGTTCTTTGTGTTTAGGTCCTTTTGGACGAGTGATTTAATAATAGACACAATCAATCTACCAACAATATTAATCAGCTCTTTCAGCAAGAATAGGTGAAACATAGGAGTATTATTTTTAATGAGCCCAAATGTTGCATTGTACTCTTTTGGCAAACAGAATAATTCTTGGGCACATATTTGTTTTTCAGAGAGAGCTTTGGAACACGTTCACTTCCTCATAGCATTCATTGCAAAACAAAGTCATTCCCTGCCTTCTCTTTTATATGAACAAGATAGATTTTTTAAATTAAAGCATAAATTACTGTGGCTTCTATTTGTACTTCCACACTTTTTTCTTATTGTCTATGTAAGTGGAGAAGTGGAGAGATGCACTTGGGTACCTTGAGCTCGGAGGTACCATGCTGCCATTAATTCGCCAGTTAACTAATTAGCCTGTCACTTAATTCTTAGTATTTACTATGTGTAATTGTAAAATAAGGGCCTGGACAAGATCAGTTCTTAAACTGGGACTTCACAGTTCACACCACCCAAAGTTAAGTCTTTAACTTTGGCAAGGCACTTTTCATCAGATTCTGCTCTGTCTGAGACCTAAGAAAGGTAAAATAGCCCAGATTGCTGATTCTCCAACCCCAGCATGCATCAGGATCACCTAGGACTGAAACTGGTTGCTAGCTGCCTCCCTGCTGAGTTTCTGACTCAGTAGGTCTAGATCAAGGTCTGAGGACAAGTTTCTGGGTGATGGTTGATCCTCCTGGTGTCAAGACTGCACAGAACCATTGGGTCAGGTAGTTACTAAAGTCCATTATGTCTGGGCTGACTCTCTGAGTCCATTATGTCTAATTAAAGGATTTTCCTCATGTCTGTATCTTTGATTGTCATTCAGCATAGCACGTAGCTTGGCAAGAATCAGTCTTGTGTGAATAGGGGTAAATGTGCATGAAAAATTCCTTTTAAACAGTTGGTTATAAATTCATCTAATATATTTCTGTATCTTCTTTGAACTTAAGGATTTTGACCATGGCCTGACTGCTGCTTAGTAAGAATACACTAAATGAAAGTGCATCATAAAATGGCATTCCTTGAAACAGAGCCCAATTATGCGGGTCCATAATTGATAAAATTATCCTGACATCATCTCTTATTTGTTTCCAAAAGCAGCTAAACTACTTTTCTCATATAGATGGTCCAGTAGGGCTCTGTCACAGCAAATTGAGGGTGTTAACCATACAGTGTTAACCCGTCACCCCCTAGTCTCCACCCCACCCCCCACCCTCCTTAATAGAACAAGTCTCTGAAAAAAGTAAAAGATCATTGGGCTGGTTGACTAGCTCTTTAACTTGAGTGTGATTGCCTGGACGGCTTGTTAGTTACAAGTAGTTGACAATGGCTCTGCAGCTTCTGACTGGAACACATCCAGGGTGGGACAGAAGGATATGCATTTGTAACAAGTTCCGGATCATGTTGCTGTTGCCGGCCTAGTGACTGCAGATGGAGGGCCACTGGGGAGACGGTTTCTAACCCCTTAGTAGCCGGCATGTTGAAGCAACCCAGCCCTGTAGAATGGCACCTTGATTTAGACTAGCTAGAAAGCTATTGATGCATTTGTTAAGAACGGGGTATCTTTAAAAAAGAAAAGAAAAGCTGCTGAATTGCTATAATTTCTTAGCTCTCAAACTCCTATTTCCTCTAAAATCATCTAGTGTTCTTGAGAGGTACAGGAGGGTTTGAGAGAGCTCAATTCAGACAGTCTTGATTTCTCGGGAAAAAAAGTCCTTGAAGTAAATCCTGGAATCTTTCTCAACATTCCCTTTCCCCTTTAACAGGAAAAGCCAGTGGCTTTGCAGGTCTGTCTGCATCACCTTGAGCTAGCTAGAGATGCACAGCATCAGGGTCTGCCCCAGACCTGCTGAATCAGAAACTGTGGGTAGAACCAGATCTATTTTAACAAACCCTCCTGGTGATTCTGATGCATGCTCAGGTGTAAGAACCACTGGCCTCACCTAAACATCCAGTGTCAGACCATCTTGGAACACAGCCCTAAAATGACCAGATAGTGGAAGGCCAGTTAGAACCAGCGAAGACCAGGTTTTGATGTTAGTGACATGGGAGATTTCAGCCTTGTGTAAGGCTGATCAGAGGCTGGACAGTATCTCTGGGGCAAGATACTGTGGCAGCCTTCCATGGATTTTATCTCGTATAAGGGAACAAACGATGTCATGTTCAGTAGCCGTATGACTTGGCTCAAGCGATGGAAGTAGCTGGCAGGTCGTAATGAAGTCTTACCCAAGTGTGTGGAAATGCTTTCTGAAAAGTCATAGTTCTTCTGAAAGCTGGTTTCTCTCCATTTTTTCCTTCTCATTGGGCAGGAAGTAAGTGTATGTGGGTTTTCCATTTCTTCTTTCCAGTATGCTCAGTAACAATCGCAGCAGCAGGTTTCATGGTAACAAGCAGCAGCTTTTCTAAATACAATGGAATTTGGAACATGAGAATTCTCAACATATCTCCAAGTCGGCTTTTGGGTAGTAGAAACATGCAGTGGAGTAGTGAAAATGAATTTTGTGGGTACATGCATACTGGAGCCTACACAGGGGGTTTCAGTTTAGGCCATAACAGGCTTGTGACAAAATGTTACGAAGTTCTGATGCTGTGTGAATGCTGGGGATAATGGAGAATGAAATACCTGATAATTTATATATTAAGGCCAGACCTCATGGCTTTTCCACAAATTTTTGAAAGGTTGTTCATTTTTGCTATAGGTCCTCTATTTTATTCATATCAAAGCATGTTTTATAGCATAGCATGTGAACGCTAGGTAGTTTCTGAAATAGTATAAACAAAGATAGTGACCAGTGGATGTTTCCATTTCCAGATATTTGAATTTTTCTAACATATTGTTATTGTTTTCTAGTTTATATTCTTTGTGGTCAAAGGACACACACAGCATGATTTCAAAACTTTTAAGTTTATTGGGATTTGTTTTATAGCCTAACATATGACCTGTCTTTGTGAAAATACCATGTGTTTTCTGCATTTGTTGGGTGGAGTATTTTATAAATATTCATTAAGTCATGGTTGATCGTGTTGTTCAGAGATTCTGTTTACTGATTTATTTCCCCAGTAGTTGTCAATTTCTGAAAAATGGATATTAATTTCTTCAACTCAGATTATAGTCCATTTCTCTGTTTAATTTGACCAGTTTTGCATTATGTCTGAAAGTTTTTATTAGATGCATGTGTATTTATGATTATTATGTCCTTTTCATGATTGGCCATTTTTTCATTATGAGATATCTCTTTTGCCTCTAGTAGTAACCTTTGCCTTGGAGAAATGTTTGCGATAACAAACATTTGGCTCTACTTTATCTGATAATATAGCTACTCCACCCTTTTTAGGCATGTTGTTTGTATGGTATATTGTTTTTCGTCCACCTGTGTCTTTTTTTTTTAGAGAGAGAGAGGTGTCATTGTGCGATTGCCTCTCGCATGTCCCCTCCTAAAGACCCAGGCATGTGCCCTCACTGGGAATCCAACCAGCAACTTTGATTCACAGGCTGGCACTCAATCCACTGAGCTACATCAGCCAGGGCTCAACATGTGTCTTTTCACAGGGTGGAGCAAAAGTAAGTTTACAATTGTATCCACTTTCAAATACAGTAGTTAATAAATGATATTCTTGTATTCGAAAGTAGGTACAACTGTAAACCTACTTTTGCCCCACCCTGTATTTAAAGTATGATTCTAGAGGCAGGTGAAACGCAACCATGCATTGATGTCTGTCTCCCTCTCTGCCTCTCTCCCTTCTAAAATTATTGAAATAAAATCTTTTTAAAAATTTTTAAAAATAATAATAAAGTATGATTCTAGTACCCAGCACATAATTGAATCTTGCATTTTAAAAAATAGCTGGATTTCTGGTGAAAGTGGTAGTATAGGTGAATGCTATATTTGTATCCTCCCACAACCACATGAAAATTACAACTAGATTGCAGAAGAACCATCATTTAGAGCTACCCAAAATCTACCTGAACGGAGGTTGTACAGCTAGGAATTTAAATAAGAAGCCATGTCTTTTCTTCTAAATATCAACTCCTCCCATTTTTTGCCTTCCCACCACTATCTATCTGCCTGATATTTTTTATCACTCTCCAGTGTCTTAAAGTAATTGTTTTGCCTATTTTGTTTAGAGTTTCTAGTTGTTACCTATTAGGTATTTGGTCGCATAGAAACTGCTCAGCCATCACCAGAACAGGACGTTAAACAGTGAGTTCGTTTAGGAATCTTACTGACTATTCCGGCGATAGCCACATAGTCCCCGCACCTGTCCTTGTTCATTTATGTATTTCTTAGAGGTAAGCTTTTTTTCCTACTCTGCTACATTTGTCTCATTAAAACAACTGAAAAAGAATTCTGTAGCTTCTATACCTGGAAAGCTAAGTCTAAGAACAATCTGTCATGTTATTGTTAATGATTTAAAGTGAGGTTTAATTTGTCTTAAAAGTCAAGAGATCTAGGAGATAACAAAGGGGAAATGTGTGCGGTGACAAACATTTGTCCCTCCCGTTGACGGTGGGCTCTTCCTCCCGCAGACAGTAACTGCCGTCCTCTACCATGCCAAGGTCCCAGTCGGTCGGGAAAGTTAGTTAACTTGATATTCAACTTTATCGCTTATGGGTCCAAACAGAAGGTTCTGGTTCCAGAAATCCTTAACCTTAGATTACCATCTCTATCTGGCATTAGTGACCTTGGCAACAGCAAGAAAAACCTGATGTTTAAAAAAACCATTGTAGGTTCTGTAGGACAAAAATCCCTCATAAAACTCAATCAGGAAGGTAATTGTGCTCTTTACTATAAAGTAATTAATGAGGAATTAGCAATTCATGCTGTTGTGGGGAAGAGAGATTTCCTTGAGGTTTTTATTATTATTATTATTGTTGTATGATAACAAGATACAAGCATACCAAAATCTGTACTGGTCAGTTCTAGCAGAGAAAGAACCAAGATACACACACACATACACACACGCACATGCAGAGATACATACACTTTTGCATAGGAGCTACATGGATAAAAAACTATTGTTTACTCTCATTTTTATTCATTTTTTTAAAACTTAATTTGATTGTTGTTGTATTACATCCATCCCTTTTTTCCTCCCCTCTGTCCCCTTCCCCACCCACCAACTCCCCCCCCCCCAAAAAAAAACAACATGGAACTCTTCACAAGTTTGCATGTCATCCATGCACAGGGGCCATGCTAATCTTCTCTGTATCATTCCAATTTTAGTATATGTGCTGCCGAAGTGAGCACTACTCTCATTTTTAAAGTACCACGAATATCAATTAAGTTTTCAGATCAAAATAATACCCTTCAAACTGTCAAGGAAAAATCTCTAAAGTGAATATTATAAACTCTTCATTATAATAATTTTTGGAAACTACATTTGTTTGTGTTCAATGTCTGAAGCGATGATTTTGGGAACAAACGCATTAGATTGAAATTCAAGAGACCGCAGTGCAATTTTCTTTTTTAAGTTTAAGAAAGAAAGGTCATAGTGTATAGTCTTCATTCTTGAATTTTCTTGACTTGGCTTTCTTCTTTTGCACAATCATATGACTAGATATGATGACCTCAAAGAGCGAAAGTATTGTATGATTCCATAGTTCTTTACATAGGTAGGACCCAAGACTTGGAGGTGCTCCAACAACTGCCTTCTGACCTCTTTTGAACTCTATTAATATTCTCTCGGAAAGCCCTTAGAAAATTGGTTATATAAAGCTACAAATCACAAATTATTTTTAATGTTCAGTAAAATTCATGAAAGCCTGGTAAGTTTCTTCACTGTCCTGTGGTTTAAATAATCATTGGGGCGGGGGGTTGGGAGGGGCAGTGGAGAGAGCAATGGGCGGGATTGGGACAACTGTTAACAGCACAATTTAAAAATACACTTAAAAAAATAATCACTTAAGTCAAATGTTAATTTCTAATATTGCTTTAGTTAGATGGAGTCCAAAGGTTTATTTTTCCTCCTGTGTATATATTTTATAAGTTATTTCTATGTACAATGACCAACATAGTTTCAGGGAAGCAAGCGAATTCCCCAGAGCTGTTTACGATGTGTGCATTGTTTTAGATGTGAAAATATTCCTGTTCTTAAAATCATGCTCAAAGTAATGATTCTGATAATGAAAAGTCTGAAAGTAAGTGTATGAATTCATTTGCTATCTCAGAAGGTTAGACTGCAAAGTATGTTAAAAATGTGTGCATTCGGGAAAATCGCATAGAAATCATGAAAGAATGTTCTGCTTTTTTTTTTTAAAAGATTTTGTTTCATTATTTTTAGAAAGAGGGGAAGGGAGAGAGGCAGAGAGGGAGAGAAACATCAATGTATGGTTGCGTTTCACCTGCCTCCAGCCACAGACCTGACCGGAGACCTGGTATGCAACCTGATTATGTGCCCTGGCTGGGGAATCGAACCCACGACCCCTGGGTTACGCAGGCCAGCACCTTTATCCACTGTGCCACCAGCCAAGGCTGTTCTGCTTTTTAAAAAAAAGACATAGGCAATAGCAGCCAGATTACAAGGACATGCCAAATAGTGTTATGAAGGTGAATTATGTCAGAGAGCCATAGCCCAACCCCTGTATGAAATGTCTGCTACTGTCATCATCAGAGTTCCCTACTAACATTTTTGTCCTGAGGGGCCATTCTTCCTTCCTTGACGTATTCTCACAACAGGAAAATGAAGAGGAAAGGGAACTTGGGGTATAGAGAATTGAAAAGACAGGAAAAGGAAGAATGGGGGCCTATTTAATGACCCACTTATTTTTTGTTCATCTCTCTTAGGAATTGGCGTTAAAACACTACAATGTACCATTTTCAAAAACAAAAAAAAAAGTAGTAGCCCATTTTCCAGGAAACATGGGGTAGTTTAGATAAATATCTGTACATTTCTGTTGTTTAAACCTTGAGTGGTAACAAACTTGAACAACACAATAGCTGAATCGGAAGTGAATGGCCTGTTGGTGTCCGTTGGGGAAAGCAGGTGCGCTCCTCACTGTCACCAGCCCTGCACACATTAGTGTTTGTTTCAGATGAATTCGTTTTACTTTTCCCTTCACTATATAAATGCTAATAAAAGAAATTTTCAAGTAAAAGACATGGGGCTCCAGTTAAATTTTAAAACTTGTTTGGAATGTTTAGAGGTGGTGCTGTATTCCGGTAACTGATGGAACCACCAGAATTGCTGAAACTGCTGGGAATTCATTGTAACTACAAGCCTTGCCTTTATGAAAAGGTTATACCTTACAGGCCATCTTTCAGCAGGATATTAGCAGGAAATGTTGAGGGGCACAGACACACCAAACAGTTCTGAGGTTATTATTATCTTGGCAGGTAAATGAGGGATTAGATGAAGAAGCAATCTCAGAATCCAGCCCAGCAGAATGAAAAAAGACAAGTAACATTCTTAATTCTATGTGGAAGCAGAAGCAAGCCATAGACAATCTGGACTCTGAACCAAATACCGGAGAGGATAATCGGAGAAAACCCTAAAGATCAATATTTAATCAAGGCAAATGAAAGTATTGCAGTTGGAAAACATTTTTCATATCATATTGGTCTGATAGTCCTAGACTTACTTCAAAACAAGGAAGGTGTGGGGGTGGAGAGATTGAGGACAAAGGACTCAGTGTGGTGATTGCTGGGGGGAGGGGGTATAAGGGAACTAAATGGAAATGGGGAAAAATAAAATGAAGATTAATCAAAAACAATAAAGGTTCAAGATGAGCTTATTCTCAAATTTACAGGCAATTCAAATTAGATTCAGCAATGATGAAGAACTGTTAAAACTACTAAAGTCACTAATTGGGCTTAGGTGTTTGCATTTCCTTAAATCTTCCTCTAGACTATTTAAAGTGAGTTTGTTAGTGTTTGTTTGAATGGTCTGTCTGAGGTAGCCTCTCGCAACAAAAATCGAGCCATCTGTTATGTGATCCATTCACCTAGGGTTCCAGCCACCCTAGAGGTCAGAGTCCAGAGGCACGGGCCTGAGCTGCGCCAGTCTTCTCTAACCACGCCGAAACGTTTCTTTTTCATCTGAGCTTTTATTGTGATTTTTTCTTGACCCAAACTGGCCTCTCCTAAGCATCCTAACTCACCCACCTCCCTCTCTCCTGCTTAATTATTAAGCCTTCAGGACAACTCAGGTCAACATCCTAAGCCTCTTTACTACCAAGACAAAGTCTTCAGTCAAACCCAGTATCTTGGCCTCAGTTGTGCACTAGCTTCAGAGCCAGGAAAGCAGAATAATCCCACAGCACAAACGCTTGCAGAATTGGACAGAACCACTCCATGGCTGACATCAGGACCAAATGCAGTGATCAATTACCGGCTACCCTGAACCAACCAATCAGAAGAGATCACGACCCTAACCCTGTTAGTCACCATGACTAAGGATCTTTTCCTTACAGATTCCACCCCCTGGAAGCCATCCAGGAGCCAGATTTTGAGTGCGAACTAGCTGTGACACCAGGTATCATGTCTTCCCCCTAAGAAATCCTCACTTTCTTGGCTTCAAACTCTGGACCATCTGTGACTGGCCTTTGCTGCACGCAGGCAAACAGATCCCTCCAGGCCTGTAACACTTTTGAACACAAGCAATCCTGGAAATACAGAAGTTCAGTTACAGTGCCCATCCGCAATTAATTGTAAGAGAAAAAGGGAGTTGTTAGCCTAGCATACTCTAATTCACCTTTGGTTCACAACTCATAAAATACGCACTTAAAATATTTTAATATATAGTGGCACATCCCTTCTCTCCCTGCCAAATGTAATATTGGCATTTCTGTGATAATACAAATGAATTTCAAAGAGAGTTGTGTACCATTAGGCCAAAATCTGTGGAATGGTACTTGCTGGTTCTTTCTAAATCACTTGAATACACTGAGTGGTACATAAATAATTGAATGGTGACTTTTAATTAAGGCTCTGTAGTAAAAGTTTTATGCAAAATTAAATGCTTTTTAATAGCTAATTTAGAAACCACTTTTAAACACAAGTACTATAGCAAGAAACTGAGCAAATGTTAAATTAAATTTGACAGTTCTGGGTGGGGGTGTGTGTGTGTGTGAGTGAATGTTTCTTTTTCTTTACAAAGCTTGGAATTTAATTTCCATGTTGCCAATACTTTTCACAGAGAAGATAATCAAGTGAAAAACCATAGACCACATAATATATTAAATAATATTTCATATTAATGTGAAAAGTAGCATAGCCTATAAAAGAAAGCTTAGGAGCTAAAATTTTATATCTTTATCTGAGTTTAACAGATATTGAGAGTATTATGAACTGAGCTGCACCCCTTTTCAAATCCCTATGTTGATGTCCTGAACCCCAGTACTCTAGAATGGGACCTTATTTGGAAATAGAGTCATTGCAGATATAATTAGTGAAGACGAGATTGCTCTGGAGTAGGGTGGACTCCTAATTCAATACAACTGCTGTCTTTTATTAAGAGAGGAAACTCAGACACGGAGACACACAGGAAAAGGCTATGTGACGGTGAGGGCAGAGGTCAGGACCAGACAGCAGAAGCCAAGGGACACCTGTGGTCATCAGCAACCAGCAGAAGCTGAGAGAATGACAGGAAACAGATCTCCTACACAGCTCTCATCAGGAACCAGGCCTCCTGACACATCGATTTCAGACTTCCATCCCTCATAACTGTGAGACACTAAATTTCTACTGTGGAAGCTACCCGACATGTTGTAATTTGTCATGGTAGCTCTAGTCAAATATTATGGACTGAATGTTTGTGTCCTCCAAATTCATACATGGAATTCCTTACCCCCAATGTGATGGTATTTGGAAATAGGTCCTTGAGAAATAATTAGGTTAGGTTAGGACCCCCATGGTGTAATTAGTGTCCCTATAAAAAGACACCAAGAGCTTGCAGGCCCTCACCCTGTGAGGACACCATGAGAAAGCACGTGCCAGCCAGGGAGAGAGCTCCACTGAGCCCAACTGTGCAGACACCCTGACCTTGGCTCCCCATCCTCCAAACCTGTGGGGAATGAGTGTCTGTCCTCTAAGCCACCTGTCCGTGATACTTTGCATGAGCTGGTGTAGACACCCGCTAATATACTAGGCAACCCACGTGAAACTCCAAGTTGACCATGAAGCATAAACAGCTCCACTGCTGGTCTGAAATCAAGTGAGCATAAAAATTCCTTTTAAAATATTTAAAATGATTATGAGTAAATGTCAAATTTATGAGCATCCTGAAACTGATCATAAAATGCTTTTAGAAACAGGTTAATATAACAAACACCATTAAATATGCAATACTGTGTGCTAATATGCTTCCATATTGGGAACCTTGCTACCTGGAGTTAACTTCAACATTTGCCAAATTAAAGCACAGAGCATTCAAGTAAGTAGGCTTCTGTAAATGTGGCTGGGCAAATACTCTTGTCACTTTAGTAATTATACTTAATTCCTTAAGGCCAAATAATCAACTTTGTTTTTATGTACAAAACCACCCTGTAGGGTAGAGCTATTATTAGTCTGATTTACAGCGGATGAACTAGCTTAGCAAAGCTGAGTTATTTATTCATATTTTTACAGATAACAAAATCATGGAAATCTGGTTTCCAGAAATGGGAAGTGTTATACCACCCTTAAAGAAAATTCATGAATTTCAAAATACAAATTCTTATGTTTAATGTGCAAGACTAGCATTATTTTAATAACAAACTTTAAATTGAAATTATCCTTGGAATTTACCATCTCTGAAAGTGAAAGCTGGCTCTTTGAAGTATGTGATTAAAGTTTATTTAAAAATACTATCAGTGAGGTGGGTGGGTGGGGGGACAGAGGGGAGCAAAAAGGGGATGGATGTAATACAACAACAATAAAATTAAAAAAAAAAAATACTATCAGATAATTTTTCTTAAGTAGACAACTAAGGGTAAAAAATTTTAACTCATTTTTTTTTTGCAGATTCTTTGACTCGTAATTAGTACCTGTTCCTTAATTTTCCCTCTGTTATTTTGAGAATTATAAAAAATGGAATTAAAATGTATCTTGTAAGTATAAATTGATACTTACATTAACTGATATAATAGAATGTGTGGTATCTTAATATAGAAGTCTCTAACCTTATGTTCCATTTAAGATCTGATGTCTTTCCCTACCAGTTTTTCTTAAGGATTTTTTTTATTATTTTTTTTTTAGAAATAAGAAGAAAGGAGGGAGAAAGAAGGGAGAGAAACATCAATGTGTGGTTGCCTCTCACGCACCTCCAACTGGGGACATGGCCTGCAACCCAGGCATGTGCCCTGACTGGGAATCGAACCAGGGATCCTTTGGTTTGCAGGCCAGTGATCAATCCACTGAACCAAACCAGCCAGGGCTCCCTACCAATTCTATTTGAAACAAACTCTTCTTCCTTTCTTTATCTAAGGTTTTACCACAGTTACTACTTTCTACAAATGTTTCCCAAGCCTCCCTTTATAAATATTATTATAGTTCCTATTAAAAAAGCTTATTAACTTCTCACAGGATTGCTGTCACAGTTGAATAAGATGAAAGTTATATTATAATACAAGTCATGCAAGATTATGCAAATTATAATTGTGACTATAATTTCTCACAAAATTATAGTCACAATTAGATGAGGTAATACACATACTATTCTTAGCATATTGTCAAGTACAGAGTAAGTACTCAGTTGTTAATAATACCAATAACAAGATTGGCATTCTTTTAATAATGAATATAGAAGTTTAAGTTATATTATAGCAAAGGGTCATTATCATGCACACACTGATAATAGTTCATTAAAAATGATTTTTAAAAGGAATAGGAAATAAATTTTTTGCCTACGTACAATAAATTAAAAGAAAAAATATTTTCTTTCTTTTTATCTCTGTATACCTCTATACTTTTACTTATTTATCAGTAGGGATACCCAGAAAGTCAAGTCAAAAGACCCAGATTGCTCTCAGTGACCTTGGAGAAAAGCTGGTGCCTGGACTGTTGTTTTCACTTGGTGCCTATAGGTGCCTATAGGTGATTTATAACTTGAGCCCCATTTTCTACACCTCCCCTGGGACCAGAGATTAGTCTCTAAATTGTGTATGGTTGACTGCTGTTGGTTGTCTGCTTCCTGGGCAGTATTTGCAGAGTGGAGGTGCTAAATAAATTGAAATGTGCAGCTCCTCTTGAGGATGACTTGAGATCACGGTATCAGATGTCTAGAAGGATGGATGTGATGGGTACCTCTGCTGGCAAATGCCTTCAGAAGTCCCCGGAAATTTCCTAGGTGAGTTCTAGAGCCACGTAACTCTGTCATTGCCAAGTGGCTAGCACCAGAGATACAGAAAGTTATGCTGCGCTATATTCCTTCATAGTTCTAGGGATTATGGTCTCAATTTTTTTTTTCTTTTGACTGATTGCCATAAAAAAGTAAGTTGTTTTTGATTAGTGGTTATATGATTGCCAAAAAAGACAGTAGATTGCTATTTGAAAATTTTAATATCTGGCACAGATTCTTGGGCCAGAATAAGATTGGAGAAGCATTTTGTATTTCTGTAAGTAGCTTCTGAAAGAGAAATTATTCAACTACTCAAAGTAAATAGCAACTTTGATTAAATATCTGGTATGATACTGAAGGAACTTTAGAAATATCCATGTGGTAAAAGGTAAAGATGATACTGGACTGTATAGCTACTTGTGAAGAGAAATTCATCAATGTTGTTGGACTAAGGGATGGAATGGTTGAGATGTGTTCATGATTGGAAATCTCCAGTTCCACATGTGTCAGTGGGAGACCCATGTGGTGTTCTAGGCTGTCATGCCTTTTCCCCTGCATGTCCCACGATCCACACTACATCCCGCATGCCACACTAACACTTTTAAAATAACCCTGCAGCAATGATCTGCTAGGACCCTTTGGGCAAAGCAAGAGCATGCTTTTTGTCTAGGAAGACAGTCTATCAAACACGGATGGCGTAAAAGGGCACGGATTATTAGCAAATCCCAATGCTACACCAACCCAATTAGGATCCTGTCTAAACCTAGTAATCTTGAGTGTCTCATCCTGAGCTCCTCTCTGTGAGAGCCACGCTGGGACTCATGAGTGCTTATCCATCTCTCAGAGTCAAGAAAATCCCATGGAAAGAGGAAGTTTCCATTTTAATCATTTGTTCAATAAATAGTTAGTGTTTTAAGGGCCACAAGACCCACATTGTCATACATGGTGAGCATCTCACACTAACAAGGACAGATCTAGTCCATGATTTTGTGGAACTTACTGGGAAAGAAAAACATCAATATGCAAATAAGTGTTTCATTGCAATTACTGGCTGTGCTTTGAAGGAACAATACAGTGTATTTATTAAGTGAGCCTAATTTTGAATGAAGATAAAATGTAACTTGAGAAATAAAGAGTGAAAAGAATTTATGCAAGCCAAAATGACAAGCAGTGGTGTGGGGAGCTGGGAATGGGGTTCAGAGAAGAAAGATGTGAGGATGGACCATTCAGGTAGAAAGAACAATGATCTGTGTGAGGCCCCTCAGGAGCCCAGAGGTTTGATGTGGCCCAGAAACAAAAAAGAAAAAGTCAGTGAAGTCATGGAAGCAGGGTGAGTAAGGGGCGGGGAGTGGGGAGTGAGACTGGTAGATCTAATTGAACAACTTGTATTATATCCTTAAAGCAAAAGAAATTTTTTTCTTTATTTTCAGCTTTATTGAGCTATAATTGACCTATATATAACGTTTTAAGTTTAAGCTGTTCAGTGTGCTGATTTGACGCCTTTATATATTGCGAAAGGATTATCACCACAGCATTAGCTAAAACTTCTATCCCATTATATAATTTCCATTGCTTTCTTGTGAGAGCGTTTAAGATCTATTCTCTTAACAACTTTTCAACTATATAACACAGTGTTATTAGCTATGATCACCATGCTGTACATTTGACTCCCAAGAATGTGTTAATCATACATTGGAAGTTTGTGCCTTTTGTCCACTTTCTCCCCACCTCCCCCACCCAGCCTCTGGGAAACACCACTCTGAGAAAGATCTGGAAAGCTCTTCAGCAAAATGTCATCAACACTTTTACGGGGCGGGGGGCAGCGGGGATGAATTGTAGGAGAATGAGAGTGAAAGGAGGGAAGCTGGTTCAGAGAACATTTCTAGCCACTCAGATGTACTGCGAGGGAGGACTGGGCACTGTGAAGGTAGAGGAGGTGTGGAGGGGTGTACAGATCTCCCCACAGTCGTCAGCAGGGTGCAGTGACCCAACATGGGGACTGTGAGAAGCACCAGGTGTCAGGAGGCTTCTCCCAGGAGTCAGCTGTGATGGTGTTTGTCTGCAGTGATGGAGGACCTACCTGGTTGGGAGGGAGGAGAACAGTGAAGAAGAGTGACATTGAACTTGGGGGAGGAGGGTTTACAACCCAAGAATTAAGTTTGAAGTAAAACAACACATGAAGTTACCAGTGTAGAAATCAGAAAAGCACAGTGGTCATGTAGGTGGTATTTAATACAACAATTGTATTACAATCCAATTGTAGATTTTTCATAAAATCACCGGGACAGAGGTGTTTGTGTGTGTTTAATATGGATGTCCAGGACCCACTCTGAAGCAATTGAATCAAAGTATGTGGAGTGAGGCCAAGAAATTGGTATTTTCTCAGACGGTGCTAATGAGCTGCCAAGATTAAGATTTCCTGGCTAACCTTTTGCAGCAGCACGGATGGGTGGACCTAGAGGGTTTATGTTGAGTGAGATAAGTCAGAGAAAGACAAGTACCACACGATTTCACTTATGTGTGGAATCTAAAGAACAAAACAAACTCATAGATACAGACAACAGACAGTTGTCAGAGGGGAGATGGGCTGGAGGCCTGGGTGGAAATTTGAAGGGAGTAAGAAGTACAAACTGGTAGTTAAAGAAAAGTCACCTATGTAAATTACAAGCTCAGAAACATAGTTAATATTGTGAAAACGGTATGGGGCTAGGTGGGTACTGAAAGTATTGGGGAATACTGTGAAGTACATGATTGTCTAACCACTGTGCTGTGCACCTGGGATGAATGCTAAACAATAATGACTGTGAACAGTAATTGAAAAGTAAAAATGAACTATTAGCAAAAATGAGGAATAAACTAAGTTACGCTGCTGCCTTTCACCCAATCGTCAACATTTCTCTTGCCCTTGTGAATCCTGCTGTCACATCCCTCATCTGACAGACCATTCCTTTTGACTGAATTGCCCCTATACCTAGGGTCTTGCGCTTCTCAATTGCCAGACTAAATCACCTCGGGTCAAAGAAAAACATTTTGTAAATGAAAAAATCAAAAGAGGAGACACCATTAAAGGGCTATTTTAAAGGTTAAGGGATCTTCTGAATAATTTAACATTCAGAGGTCTCCTTAGAGAATGAATGACTGTGGATGGCATTACCAAACAAAAAGAATCAGGCGGAAAGCAACCGTGCTATTATTGCAATACCCCGTAACACATCTTTTCAATCCCAGACATCAGATGCTGGGTACCATCTACTTGCTCTAAAGAAAGGGTCCGCAGCCTCAGATGTTGGCAGGACCTCACCCCATCACCCAGGCTCATCTGTCACTGTCACAGCAACCAAAGAGTCATTTCCCGCCTGGTGAGCAGTGGAGGCCGAAAAGTCTGTGTATAAATAACAAGTGGTGGAAAGTCTTTAATCTGAATTAGCATTTCAGATATCAGATAGACCTCTGAAGTCTCTCAGCTCTACAGAACCCGTACCAGGCTAAAGTTCAAAGACTCCTGGCCTCCCTCCTTCCTGTCTTTCTCTTGCTCGGTCCCTCCCCCAACCCCTCCTCCCTCCCCATTTATCTATCTCTCTGCCTCTATCTCTATCTCTCCTCCAGTTTCAGAAATATGCTGTTTGTTCCTTTTCCCACAGGGGTTAGCCATGGTTGTGATTTTTATTTTCTGTGCTTGTCCAGCTGTTCTTTCTCCTGTACTTCTCATTAAACAAGTAGGTATTGAGCCTTTACTTTGTATTAGGCTATGTGCTAAAATTCGGATATTTAACACAAAGTGAAACAAATACCATTTTTGCCCTCTCTCTGTATATTAAGCTTTTTTTTTTTTTTTTTCTTTTCCTTCAGCCTCTCTACTTTTTCTTTTTTCTTTCTATATCTTTGAACTCCATTAACTGGCTATAAGGTGGAATGAATGCTCAGCTAACTTTAACTCCTACTATAATTTTTGTTTTATTAGTGATAAATTTCCCTCAATGTAAAATTAACTCTGCATAAAGTATGATCAGCTGGTAAAGGTCAAGAAGAGGTATCAGGGCTAAACTGAGTTGGAGGGATTATTTTATTCATGGTTGTAATGATGAACTTGGTTGGGCTAAGTGAATCCTAGAGAGCTGGTGAAAACAGCATTATTTCTGAGTGCGTCTTTTGTGGGTGTTTCCAGAGCTCAACATTTGAATTGGTACAGTAAAGAAGTTCCTCAAGAATGTGGATGGGCTTCATGCAAGCTCTTTAAGGGCCTGAATAAAACAAAAAGTGGTTCAAGTTGCTCCCTTTGCTGGAGCTCACACATCCCTTCTCTGCCCTTGGCCATCATTGCTCCTGGGTCTCTGGCTTTAATACTGGGACCTGGTCTTACCCCATTGGTCCACACACACACCCCCACCCACCCCCACCCCGATTTTTGGACCTTTGGACTCAGACTTACACTGTTGGCTCAGGGTCTCAGGCCTTCAGACTCAAACTCAACTATACCACCGGCTGCCGAGGCCGGTGGTGGGACGTCCCAGCCTCCGGAACTGTGTGAGCCAACCGAGACCTTGGGTGTAGTCTCATTGATCACCTCGCTGCGTGTATGTGTTGTGTAGTCTCATTGATCACCTCGCTGCGTGTATGTGTTTGTACTTGCTGTGGACGCTGTAGATCTGCAGGCATGTCTGGAACACACGTATTCCATTTGTTCAGCTGTCTTTGGCGGCGCTGAAGCGCGTGCCTGACTCAGGGGCCACTGTTAAGCACGCGTTGGCGCCTCTGCTGCAAGTTGAGAGGAAGGACCTGGCTTCGTGAGCTTCAAGTTAAGCCCCGTCGCTCTGACTCCGTGTCTCTCATTCTGTTATGCGCGTCTTCTTCGTGTTAGTGTGACCCTCGGCTGCTTTCCCTTATGGTAGGCTGTTCCACGTTTTCATCCACCCATGAGGAGAGGAAACCTTTGCCCAAACATTTCAGGGAAGACTGCTGAGGTTCCCCTTAGTGTGCAAGTGAAGAGTTTCGGTATGAAGCTCATAGGTAAGTCTATGGAAGGGTAGACTTAAAAGCAGTTTCTTAAGAGTACAAATGAGCTACCTTGAAAATAGAGCTTTGTTGCCCCTGAGTTGAGAATGTTACGATGTGTTTCACATGCTTGGTCACTTTTCCTCCGCACCCTGATTTAATGAGCTATTGAAAGAGGGATTATCATTTTAAATTGCTGATGAGTAAACTGAGGATCAGACTCACCCAAGGGCTAATCCATGACTAAGACAAACTTCTATGGGCTCCCAAATCATGGTATTTGCATCATGCCACATGTCAAAGCCACTTCTCTGAGTAAATACATAGTTGTATTTCCTAGGGTTTTCTGAAAAGATGAGATGGTAATAGCATAAACTAATTTACTACATTTTTTTCTTAGGCTAATTAGTTAGAGTTGGTATTTTTACTTGATGCTTTTCAAGAAAACATAAGGATGATTTTAAAACTCATGCTATTTAGTGAGTTAGGGTTTTTTTTAACAAATTCCAAATCTAAAGCTATGCATCTCTGAAAATAGCATGAGAATGTGTTATTGTAAAGAAGTTACTTATGAAAAGCATTCATTTCCCAAATGAAAGCCTAAGTTTACACGGTATTTTAGGACCTAGCAAGGTAGGTACTATGGTGTATTAGGATATTGTTCTGGGGGTCAACATGTCCACTCTTGGGCTGGCTGAGTCGTTGGAAGGATTCAGAAAAACTGTTACATGCATGGTTATAGTTTATCATAAGCAAGGACACAGATCAAAGTAAGCAAAGGGAAAAGGTGCATGGGGAGAGGTGTAGGAGTAATCTGGTGCAGGCTCCCAGGGCGTTCCCTCCCAGGGGAGTTGCATGGGGAAACTTAATTCTCCCAGCGATGCTGTGTGACTGCATGCAAAGTTATGCACACCAGGGAAGCTCACACTAACCTTCATGTCCAGGGTTTTACTGGGGGTCATGGAGGCATGGAGCGCAGGTGAGTGACCACAACTCAGACTCCCTGTCCCCAGTGCGCCACCCCCAGCCTGTGCCAGAACAGAGCAAGTGTTCACAGACTCAAAGCATGGCCCAGGGCCTCAGGGGGACAGCACTTATCAGGCGAAATGGTCCAGGGACTCCGGTCACCTCCCAGGAACTGGCCAGGAGCAGTCCTGATAGCTGTCTTTCTTTGGAATGTGCAGGTTTGAGTAACTCAAGCCTGCTGAGGGGACCTTTGTGTGCCTAGACAGAGAATGGGATCTGGAATTAAAATAAAGCAACTTAGCCCTGGCTGGTATCACAATGGATAAGGTGCCAGCCTGCGAACCCAAAGGTCGCAGGTTCGATTCCCCAGCCAGGGCACATAACTAGGTTGGCAAAACAGGTCTCCAGTCAGGTCTGTGGCTGGAGGCAGGTGAAAGGCAACCATACATGGATGTCTCTCTCCCTCTCTGCCTCTCTCTCTTCCCCTCTAAAAATAATTAAAAATAAAATCTTTTAAAAATAAATAAATTAATTAATTAAATAAAGCAACTTTTCTGTATGGCCAATAACAAATTACATATGATCCCTCAACTTCATGATCTTTTACATGGAGCTGATGATAACGTAAGAAATCAAATGATCTTATTGAAGTATATAATAAAAACAAGAGAAGGAGCTTATGTAAATGAATTGCATAATTTCTTCAACTCCATAGATGGGGAGAAAAGTCTTTTAATAAACTTTTTTTTTCCAAAGGTTTTACTTAATTATTTTCAGAGAGAAGGGAAGGGAGAGAGACATCAATGTAACGGCTGACCTGGCTGGAGACCTGGCTTGCAACCTGGTTATGTGCTCTGGCTGGGAATTGAACCAGTGACCTCTGGGTTCGCAGGCTGGCGCCTTATCCACTATGCCACCAGCCAGGGCCTTGATAGCTTTAATCTATTGTGTATTTATTTATTCATTTAACAAATATTCATTGAATGCCTAGAATTTTCTGGGTACCAGGAAAGAAAAAAACATTAAATAACCCATGCTAACATACTTCTTTTAAATTAAAATTGTTTCTTTTTTCCTCCATTGGTCTCCCTTACACCCCCCATCCCCTCTCCTACAGTCAATCCCCACCTCATTGTCCACGTCCATGGGTCTTTCACATTAGCTCCTCATAACATACTTCTTTCTCTCATAAAATTTAATCTGCATGTATAAGGGATAGAGGAATAAGCAAATAGACCTGGGTTGGTGATGAGGTCTGTAGAAGGTGGTAGAAGATGGAGTAGGTATTGTGGCCAGGTTAGTGGTGCTCACCAGTTACTCTAGCAATTTCACTGCTGGCCAAGGACTGTGAGCAAAGGGTGCAAAGTCTTGACCGGAGGCTTTGAGGTTGGATGTGTGTCCTGCTGGCTCTCTGATGCGGTAAGATTGAAGCTGCTTGGGTTGCTGAGTCACCGCCTGAAGGACGGCTGTTCTGACTTTCAGTTTTGCTTGTGCAAGGAACAAATATTTTGGGGGTTAAATTTCTATTGCGGTGTGGTCTGCCGTATCTGATACAGTACCTAATCCAGACCTAGGAGCTGGGAAAGCCCGGAGTGAAAAGAATATCAGGGAATTCAAATCATGCAATGCATTTGGGCTAAAGAGTGCTTGAAGGTCAGTGAGAGAAATTGGGACAACAGGGAAGGATGGAGCACTCTTGGAAACACCTTGTAAGCTATGTTAGGAAATTGACAAATGGCAAAGAGCCATGGAGGATTTTAAGCTAGAATGGGAAGCAGGTCAAATATGTGTTTTGGGATAATTACTCTTGCTTCAGGAGAGAGAGTGGGTTGAGGCCGACCAAAATCTGAGGGAAGGAGGCTGGCTCTGGACACATAGAAGCAAACCAGAGGAAAGCCATTTTGACCAATGGGGAAACGGGTGAAAGGCAAATAGGGAGGCAAGAGAAGAGTGTAAACAGGCCCTTCAAAGGCCTTGGTAGGGCCTCTGGCAATGTGTTTGCATAGGCAATGTTTCTGTAAAATTTGCAACCCTAAAATATTGAAG
Organism: Noctilio leporinus; assembly: GCA_004026585.1. Classification (NCBI taxonomy): domain Eukaryota; kingdom Metazoa; phylum Chordata; class Mammalia; order Chiroptera; family Noctilionidae; genus Noctilio; species Noctilio leporinus. Next base: position 64,105 of record PVIW01003008.1, on the reverse strand, counting down.
CCCTAATTAGCTGACTCTACTCCAGCTTCCCCTCTGCCACCCTTCTCTCTCCTGACAGGTGTCTTTATATAGGATGTTAACATTTGGATTTACTTGGAGCAGTTTGAGTTGGGGGTATATTTAGTTTGGGTTCAGTGTGATAGAGTTCTGTAGCCTGCAGTTACTTCCATATATAGTTTAGCTATTCCATATATATTCCATATATAATTTAGTTAGTGCCACATAGGAATGGCTCCCAAAATATGCATACTGCCACTATGTTAACTCATCCCATAAAACATGAAGCTGCAATGCCAGAAGTCATATGTGTTATAAATTTATCTTACAGAGTTCAGCACAAAAAGAATGTGGGGGAGAAAGAACGTTTGTATTTACAAGGTCACAAGGAGTCTGGAAAAACTCCTTCAGTTACTAGCTGTGTAAAATCTTAAGTGGGAAATGCTGTTCAACCACAACACATCAAAATAGAAGTTTTTTTCATATTAAGCAGACTTAACATAGCTCTCATATTATTATCACCACACATGGACACCAATGAGAACTTAGCAAGTGCTTTCAATTCAAGGGTATTTAAGATTAGAAAATGCCTTGAAAAGAAGAGTATACGATATGAAGGAAATTTAGCAGGGCATCACAGCTGACATTAGAAATGGACCCCAATGCCCCCTGGTATTCAATTCATGTTCTTGAGTACTTTCATCCGCCTTAAGCAGGATGGGCCATATTGTATCTCATGTCTTTAACCAATAAAATACGGTATATGTGATATGGGTAACTGCTGAGAGAAAATGTCCTAAAAGCCTTCCAGGTTTTTTCTGGTTCTCTTAGAACAGGCTCTCTAGGGGAATAATACATCCCCTAGGGGAAGTAAGAAGTCGAGTTAGCCTGAGATCACCATACTGTGAGGAAGTTCAAGCTAGCTATGTAGAGAGAGCAACCCCGACCTGTGAAAACTACCCCGGCTGAAGGCCCAGGAATGTGGTGAGGAAGCCCCCTGGTATATGCAGCCTTAGGGTGACTCTAAAACAGCCTCCATCTGACTGCAACAGAATGGGCAATCTCAGGTGAGATATGTCCAGCTGACACCCTGGCCAGATAGCTCAGTTGGTTGGAGCATTGTTCCAGCACACCAAAGTTGTGGGTTTGATCCCCAGTCAGGGCACCCACAAGAGAAAATCCAATGAATGGAACAAAACAATCGATGTTTTCTCTCTCTCCCTTCCTTTCTCTCTCTAAAGTCAATAAAGTTTTAAAAATTTAAATAGTATAAAAGCTTGGAAAGCTAAAAATTGTAAAGAAGAAGAATAAGTCATTGTTTATCATAAAGAAAAGCAGAAGAAAGAAAGGAAGGAAGGAAGGTAGGAAGATAGGTCAAGCTGAGCCCAGACTACCCAGAAAACCATGAGATATGATAACTAATTGCTTGTTTGAAGCCTCTATCTTTTGGGGCTGGTTTGTTAAGTCGCAATAGATATCTGAAATAGAATCACTGTGATATTACAGAGGCGACCACAAAACCTTTGCCATGATTCCTGTCAAGAGACTGTGTCTACCTTCTGCTCTGGAATCTGGCCCAGCCTAGGACCGCTCTGCCCCACAAGTGCAGCAGGAGTGGCACCGTGACAATTGAGACCTGCCTTTAACAGGACTGTCAGCTTCCATGTTGTGTCTTGAAGCACAGAGCTGATCTGTGGTAAATCCATACAGAGACTACCTGGAGTGGCCCTGAGTCTACATGGAGACAGAAAAAGTCCCAGTTGAACCCCCGAGTATGAGGATGCGCCCTCCAGACCAACCTGAATATGACCACCACCTGATATGACCAAATGACCCTGTCAACACCATATGGAGCAGAAAAAATGGCCAGTCATGCTGTATTCAAATTCTTGACCTACAAAATTGAGATATGACAAAATGGCTATGGTTTTAAGCTACCAAGTTTAGAGATGATGTGTTATGTAGAAATAGATAATAAGGATTAGAGGTATCCCCAAATTTAAATATCATTCCAATTATATTTGTGATAATAGTGAGTATAAGTTTTAAAGCAGGAAAAATAAATTATTAACAAAATATAAATTTCAATTGACTATGCTAGAAGAAAGACAAATAACTTTCTATTCTTTTTGTAGAAACTAGTAAACATTGTTGGCATGTAAAGAAGAGATCAAAGAGTAAGAAGACAAAAAAGTAGGAAAAATGTGTTATGGTGTTATATAAGGTAGTTCATTAATAAGAATTATATGATATTTTTCAAGACTTCATGAGGTTTGTAGTATCATTTATTTTTTAAAATTTATAATTTGTTGTGTTTTTAATGCATTTTAGATATTTACTTTTGTACCTAATTTTGATTTTTGCACTTTGATGTTCTTTTACTTAAAGAGCTCCTCCAAAATTTCAGAACACTGAGGTCAACAGATGTACAAGCTTTCACAAACATGAACAAAAAATACAAACTGTCATAAACAAAATATCTGGAATCATAATGCCTTTTGTTTTTGTTTTTGTTTTTTTTTTTAACAGTGCTACAAGATAAAATTTAATGAAGACCTTCAAACTTCCAAGGAAAAATCATTTTTTTAAAAAAATTGTATTGGTTATTTTTAGAGAGAAGGGCAGGGAGGGAAGAAGACAGAGAGAGAGACATCAGTGTATGGTTGCCTTTCACCTGCCTCCAGCTAAGGACCTGGCTGGACACCTGGCTTGCAACCTGGTTACATGCCCTGGCTGGGAATCGAACCAGCAACCTTTGGGTTCGCAGGCCAGCACCTATCCACTGAGCCACTAGCCAGGGCCTGGAAAAAATCATTTTTAACCTAGAATTCAGTGGGAATCATCAGTAAAATGAAAGAGAAGAATAAAAATATTTTCTGACTAATATAAAAAGTCAAAATATTTACCATGCTCCTTATTTCAGAAAAATGCTAAGCAGTGTGTTATAGTATATTTAAACTTGTGTAAACAGGATATGACTTAATTCAGATACACTTTTATTTCTAAAAACTGCCTTTTTGCCCTAAATTATACCTAATTTTGGTAGACTTTGCCAAAAAAAATCCCATGGAGACACAATTGGCACTTTATGGAAGTAACAGCCAATATACAAAACCCTCTGTAGTGAAATGACACAGGTCACCTTATCAGCCACATTTCCTAATAAACAGTTGCCCCACTAAAGAAAATTTTGTACAAGAAAATAAGTTCTAGAAACAGAAAATAAGTTCTATTATTTTTTCTGTAATAACATCAAGTTAATATAAAATCTCAGATTTGGGGTTTTTAGGCTTTCAATACATCCCCCTCACCCAGCTCTTTTACAGTTTAATGAAAACGTAGTCACCCAGGAACATTATCAACAACCCCAGAGTTCCCCCACTGAGCCTTTCCACACGCATGACATGTCCCCAAATGCATGACAATCCTGACCTTTGCGCTGATCGATCCCTCATTTTCATTTCTAGTTGTACTCTTTAACATGCATCCTAAGTGCTGTCGTTAAATTTTATGTTTTGAGTTTTATATAGGTGGAATCATACAATATACATCCTTGTATTTCTGTTTTCTTAATTCTATGTTTGTAAGGCGTTGATATTATTGAAGTAACTATATTGCTCTTGGACAGGTTTCCATTATGTGAAATGCACCATGATTCAGTTATCCATTGCAGTAGTGATTTCCAGACCACTAGGAGCTGCATTAGACTATATCAATCTCACTTTGAGAATTCATAAACTGTTTGTAGGTATGAGACAGAAAAATACATTTTATAAAATTTAAGAACACTTAGACTTAAACCTGATGAATGCCAGGTTTTCTTTCATTTCCTCAAACATAATGATGGCTTATTTAAATAAACTCAGTTGAGCACTCTAATTGCTCCTTTTTCTGTTTATTATGATATATTTGGATTAATTAAAACAGTATTATTAGCTTTCAGGTATATTTACTGAAGTAGTCATTAGACTAAATAATTGTAATACATACTAATCTGCAATACTCGGAAAGATTCAGGACTCAGAATCAAAATGTGGTAGAATTACAGAAAGTGTTTTTACATTAAAACTGTTGTCAATTCACTCTAAATTGTAATCTCATTTATGCATTGTCAGCATAGTTAATAAAGAAAAAATGGGAGGGAGGGTGTGGAGCATAAAGGGGCAAAGAATAAGTGGATCGCCACATCATTAAAGCTGTTGTCCCACTTTAAAGTCAGCTGATCAGTGGTCAGGTTGGATTTATCTGGCCTGTTAGGCCTTGGAATTGTATGTACTGCTGTAAGAGTGGAATATGCCACTAAAAATAGTCACAGACATCCAGAATTGAGATTTTAGTGCCATTATCATATAATATAGTTATATACATATGGTATATGCGTATGTTTTAGTCCCATTGGCATGATATGGAAAGCTGGTAAAAGCAAGAAAAAGCTTCAAGCTTAATTTGTGATTGAAAGAAACAGATTTTCTGAAATTGAATTATGATTTGAAGTCTTTTGGCATAAATAGTGAAACATCATGCATAGCAAAAGGGAGACTGAATATTATTGTAGGAGGAAAAAAAATTGTTGCATTTAATTGCTAGAGTTTGGCAAAACCTCAGAAAGAATAAGAGAAAATAGAGCACTAGATAGAGTTGGAGGGAGAGAGGTGGCTATTGATCCACTTCGTTGTCTTATTCTTAGCGAAGAAAATCCCTTCTCAGGAGCCACCAAATCCAAAAGATTGCAGATCATTGTAAAGGAAAGTTTATATAGTTCTTTCTTTTACTTGCCCAGGAGGCAAAAATATCAGAAGAATAGTGGACAGATATTTTGTCATTACAAATAATTTAACTGGATCAATTTTAGTGAAAACTACTGACAAACGTTGTAACTTTTGGTATTTAATTTATGTAACATTTTTTTCGCTAACGAAATACACTGGAGTTTAGCTATAGCAAAGTGTACTATAGTTGAAGTGATTTAAAATTTGCTATGTCACTGATGTTTGATGTTACTATAAATTGCACATGAACAATTTTACGTTTACCTAATGTCACATTTATAGTTCCGAGACATCTAGAAAGTCTTTTGGTAGGTAAGATACAATGTACTATACAATGGCTTAGGAGTAATTTTGCCTAAGATATATTGAACCCAATCAAGTCCTGGTGCTGAATTATTTACACTTGAATGACAAAAAAGAATTTAAATGTTTTTCGATAATATCAAGCTAAACCTAAACCATGAAGAGTTTTTAAATAAAGATTGTTAAAACCTGAAATGGATTACTCAGATGAAGTTAGAGGATTTCCTTCCTTGGAAAATGACAAGGACTAAAAAATCAAAAGGATGGTTTGCAATAGGGCCAGATTAAGTGTTTTTAGGACACACAGAAAATTTTAGTTAGAATTACTTTTCAAGAAAATGCACTTCTTCCATCTATTGGGAGGAGCATGATTGAAACCACCCTGATGTGACACCCTGACATCCGTTACTGTGTTCACACCTGTATTTGCAGCCAATGACTGCGTGTGGCAGGCAGAATACCGCAGGCTCATTATGGGGAGGTGTGCGGGAATCTCTGATATTATATCTGACTTTGGTTCAGACTCCCTGTTGCCTTGACAACTTGTCTTGAAACTCCACTGCAGTCTAAGACCTTGTTCCCTCCCTCCCACCCTGTTTTCCACTTTCGCCCCTTTCCCTCCTTCCCACCTTCCCTCACAGTGGTCAGAACTGAATTGTGTTCTGTTAGCTTTCTCAGCCTCCCCACAGCTCATCCTCTATCTCCTACAGAGGCGTTTCTCCCAATCAATCTCTTGCCCATCTAATCCAGTCTTGCTGCCTACTTCTCAGAGCACCTGGACTAATGCACAAGAATTCTATTTGCCTTGGCTCGGTGGGGGAAAAACCCCAAAAACATTAAAATGAAAAAGGAGAAATGAGTTTAGCAATCTCCTAAATTGTTATATGTAAATGAAATATAAGAAATACATCTAAAGCCGATTATACTTAGTTTGTTAATCCTATTTAAAAACCATTTTTAAAAAGTTTGCTTAAAAACCTACTTTTAAAAAATTAATTTCAATTATCCACTATGTTGATTTTATGGACAAAGGCAAATTTATCATATAAACATAAAACTTCCTTTTTCCATGTAATAAAATTCACAATTTCTTAGCTTAGTCCCCAGATAACTCTTAAGAAGAACTACAGTCCAATGTTCTATTCTTTTTCTCACCAAAAAAAAAAAAAAACGAAGAAGAAGAAGAAGAAGAAGAAGAAAGGCAATTATTCAGCAAAGGAGCAATATGGAGGCATAATATGAAGAAAGGACATTACCTGTAATAGATTTTATTTTTCAAAAATACTGTATTAGGTAAAGTCCCAGACTGCTTTGTGAGGAATTTTCTCATCTTTCCTGTCCTGAACCCAGCTTTTAGCTACTGTCGTATACTTGGAGAGGCCTGTGTGCCTTGCTCCGGTTGTAGAGGGAGCACTCTGCACTGACTGAAGGCCCATGGGCTAGACTTGGCCATAGTCAAGTAGTCATAGACTCACTTTGTGGCTGGGACTCTGTGTAAAAAGATGCTTGTTCAATTCTGCTTCTTCATAATCTTCCATGTAGACTTGCTTATAATTAGAGGAATTCTGTTTGTAGCTTGAGGAGATAGGGAAGTGTTTATTATTTATCAAAGATTTACAGAGACTTCTTGATCAGACTCACATTAGCTACCACAATGTTCCTAGGACACCTCCTTGGCCCTCAGAGTACTGTGATGGTCAATCACCTTTTGTCCCTCCCATTTTCCATTCCTTTGACATGAAAGAAGCCTAAACTCTGTCCTTTCTTAAGATGGGTTGGGGATACCACTAGGACCCCCATCTTCTCAGTTGGGATCTTCTTGATCAATAAAACTTTCCTTACTCCAAACTCTGACAGTTTGAGCTTTGGCCTTTTGAAGTTTCAGACTGGTAACACTTGGGTTATAAACTGTCACACTAGTCCTCATTTGGGTATTAAAAGATGGTTAAATGGTTAGTTTCTTTTCATCTTTTTCTGTGGCAGTCTTCCTACTACAGCCATTCCACAAGAGATGAAAGCAGCTATGGGCTTTCTCTTCCTAAGAAGGTCTCATTACTTCCTGGATTTTGTTCATTTAGATGTCTTTGGGGCCTCAGTTCTCTGATTGGTTTTTTAAAAAGCTATGATATTGTAATTTATCTAGCTCCTGTTATCATAAACTAAATGGGTTCTACATCCCAATCCTAAGGAAAAATTCACTATGTTCATTTGTGTCTTTTCCCCCAATTTGTCGGAGTTTCTGTTTTCTCTATTAAAGGCCAGAAGCACTATCAACTAAAGATCCCGGCTTCTTTAACTGCTCCCTTAAGTTGCTGCACAGACTTAAGGGAAATCATAAGGATCTGCTTTTGCTACATATGAGCAGCTTCACCATCTGCTGTTGGCTTTCTTCAGCCTGTTCAAACTTTTTAAAAGAGTACCTTTATTAGACTCTTCTCAATGATGCCATTTGATAACCATCTCCTTCCTGCTGGATCCCTGACTGAGAGGTGGCATTTTTCCAAGAAAAGGGAAGAGATTAAACCCAGGGAGATGGTTGAGACAGTTATGAGGAAGACAAAGAAAGTTGCCATCTTTGGTTGAATATGTTGCAGTGGTAGCAATGTTGGAGATATCCAGAAATGGGAAGAGGAAGCATAGATCTCCCTTCTCATACTTCTTTAGTAAGCCTCTGGTTTTTAGTGGAAATTAAAGCACCAAAGTATTGTTTGAGATAGAGGGTCATTTTCCAGATTGACTTTTGGAATAGTTCTTGGTGTATATGAAATATGAATGTGGAATACAAAAGCTAAAGACTCAATAGGACCCTCTTGATGAGGTGGGGTTTGCAGAGGCAAGAAGTAAGAAGAGGAAGCACAGAATTTCAAGATGAATTGTTTTAATCATCTGCTATATTTTATTTAATATATAGTTAGCACTTGCTGTCATATAGTTTATGAAACATGAATTCTTAGGTTCCATGTATCTGACATAACCAAGCCTTTATTGGTTTAGTGCCTGGGTCACAGTAGGTATTCAAAACTGTTAGATCTACTAATACTAAATATCATGACGCATACTTACCCTGTGCCAGGTACTGTGCAAAAAGCTTGATGATATCGTTAATAACTCGCTATATAGGTCAGGAATTGGAAGATGCTAGATGCATTTCTACAGCAGACAGTAAAGTGATAATGAATTGTCTGTGTCTTTTAAAATTTTTCAGTTGTGAAAAAAATCTTATTGGAATTCAGGATTGGGAGACAAAAATAATCTCTTGATTCCCCTTTGCATGCACATATTCATTATTTATTAATATTTTGCAAATCCTTGTAGTAAAAATCTGGCCTGACAAGAGTCACAACTATCTTTTCTATGTTCTGAGCACACAGATTTCAAACTCTCCTCTTCTTTCACTAATTACCTTCTCTTCATTTCTCTCCACTCGCTCTTTTAAATCTTTGGCATTCATTTATTGAGTCATTTATGCCTTCCATCCTTTATGAATTCAAACAAAGCTTGGTGCTTAATTTAAAAATCTCATTCAAAATGGTGCCACGTCATCCGCTGGGGCCGAGAACTGCGAGGTGCTGCCTTGTTTTCTCCCGGCCGGCAAGGCCCTCCATCGAGCCCCGCCCTCTTCTCACCTGCTTCTCAGAAAACCAGGAGAGACCAAATCACACTCTCTGGCCTGCGGCTTCCACCCCTTTACCCCAGGGCTGCCCCGCCCCTCCCGGATCCCGACTGGCTGAGCGCCTTTATTTGCATATTCCTACCTTTGTTCCCTGCTGGCGGCCAATCGGCGCGCTGGACGAGGCAGGGGTGCTGGGCGGGGCTCGGGCTCCAGCTGCAGCAGAAGCAGGTTCCCGAGCGAGTTGGAGCATTACACCGGTACACCGCGCGCTGCCGCCGGGCCACGGGTGTCCGCGCTGCTGGCTTCCTGGGCTCGCCAGGCCCGGGAAGCAAAGACAAAGAGGCTGTCCGGGAGCGTTGGCCGGATCCAGATTCACCTGCAGTGCCGGGAACCACAGGCTTCAAGATGGTTTGCGGGGGCTTCTCGTGTTCCAAGAACTGCCTTTGCGCACTCAACCTGCTGTACACGGTGAGTATCCCGAAACTGTTCCTGCGGGACTGGGGGCTTTGCACCTGCTCGATCCCGTGCTCCTTGGCTTGCCTGCCTGGCTAGCGACTCTCTTCCTTCACCTCTCATCCGCTTCTCTTCCCACGCTTTGAGCTCCCGGGGCCTCGCCCTCAGCCCCGCGACTGCGACCAGGAGCCGGTGCTCTTTGCAGTCTTCCTTCCCCTCGCTGGGAAGCCGCAGTATTCCAGGCTCCCTGGCCCCGTCGCTGCCACATTGCGCTACCCCGCCCCTCACCCACTGCCTTGTCTTTCATTTGACCAAACCATCCCACTTCCCTCTTGTTGCCCTTTCTAATTAATATTCGCTCCTGGCTTCCAAATCCATCTGGGAAGGGTTAGGAGGCGGGAGAGCCGCCTCGGGTCTGAGGACAGTGTTTCAAAATAATCAGAAGCTGACAAGGTGGACCCTTTGCATCTAGGTTAGCTCTACGTGCGCCTGCGATTTTAATTGAGGCCGCAGAGGGTTCACAGGATATGCGCAGCTTCCGAAGTTTGTTTCGCGCTTACATAAAGGGATGTCTTCCCCGCCCCACCCCACCCCCGCCAGTTTTGTTCAGACTGGATGCCTTTTTCATATGTCTCCTCTCTTATCAATATCCTAACTCCATTTTAAATGAAATCTTCCAGTAAATACACGAGCCTCCACCCAAGTTACGTCTTTCCCTACCAAACCAGCTGTGCCTTTTAGTTTTAACACTGCAGTCTCTCTGATTTTTGAGGCGCAGTTACGGGTAAACAGGAGGATGGGAGAGCAGGATGCCTTTTGTTGATTGCCCACCACGACCCAGGCTTGACACACGAGATTTTCCTTGGTCAGACCGACATCCCTCCCATGCAAGGGGCATTGTTTGAATTCGTAAAATAACAGACCAAAAAGGGTGTTAAGTCTACATAGCCGGTACCTGGCAAGTCAGGAGTAGAACCCAGGCTGTGGAATCCAGATCTTTCCACGGGCTTCTCTATCAAAGGAAAAATGCTTCCTCTTCTGTCATCATCCCTCCATCATGTCGCCTGGCTTCTATAAATACACCTGGCGTTTAGCAGCACCCACCCTGAAAACAAACGCGGCCCCCTGCAATAGCAATGAGCAGGCCATCTGTGCAAGCTTAGGTTACATCTTCGGAATGGAGAAGCCGCATTGTGGTGGCCAACAGGAGAGAGGCTGGGTCAGTAGTTTACCACTGCTGGTCCTTTGTATGTGAACAGGATTGCAAAGCTTTGAAGACGAGACAAGCTGGAATAAAGTATGCTTTTCTGGGTGGGTAGGAATCTATAATCAACATGGTCACCAATAGTAGACTTGGGGAAAACAATTCTAGCGTACCTCGTGATACAGCTTCTTGTAATTGGAGATCCATGGCAAGTTTCAGATGAAAATCCACCTTTGTCTTACCTGCAGCATGCTTATTACATTGATTATTTACGAAGTAACTGCTGGCCAATTTACCAGGTCTTTTATTAGCATGAGTGGTCTGGTCTGCTTAGAAAGAACTTCGGATTCATGATTTTGTGCCCTGACCTCTGCCACCCCCCTGATGATTTAGTCACCTGTTCACCAGATATAGTTAACCTTATAGTGTCTGTTTACAAATAAGGAGTCTACTTTTCATAGTTACGTCACTGAGGTATTTATATAGATTAGTGTGTAATGTGTATTTTTTTAAGCAAGTTATTTTTTAATAATTCTATTATTTTAAAATTATATCCTTTCTTATATTGACTATATTTAGGAAAGCAAGAAGGAAAGTGATTCTAAAAGAACATATTAAGACTTTTTAAATTTAAATTTTTTATTTTTTTATTTTTAGAGAGAGAGGGAAGGGAGGGAGAGAAACATTAACGTATGGTTGCCTTTCACCTGCTTCCAGTTACAGACCTAGCTGGAGACCTGGCTTGCAGCCTGGTTATGTGCCCTGGCTGGGAATTGAACCAGTGACCTTTGGGTTCACTGGCTGGTGCCCATCCACTGAGCCACCAGCCAGGGTCTAAGACTTTTATATCTGTTCTAAATTATTGACCTTCAAAGTATATTCTATTGATTTAATAGCTGTGCAGTAAAAATTAATTAGGAATTCGCAGGACTATAAAAATGGTTAGCCCGTTTAAATCCTAGACTTTGTAGACAAGGATATTTCTTTAAATGAATTAGAGTCTACTTGTTATACATTGTGAACAAGCTGAAGTAATTTCAGCAATTCGAATGGGAGATGAACAAAAAGTAAACCTTGGACCTGCTGAAAATGTGCCAGGGTCTTATTTTGATTCTGTGTTTTTCCCGGTCTGTCCCTCAATGTTTTAAGATGAGAAATGTGAGGTGGTTGAGGCAGGGTGAGATTGAAGACTGGAGAGACAGTTCTTTTTAAGGCATGATTAGAAGGACCCTGGGAAGGTTCTAATCCCACCTGAGTTGCTACCTCGAAAATATGCTCCAATTTGCAGGGTTAGGACTGAAGTCATGTCTAAAAGTGTTTAGTGAAACCAGAATTACATACGGATTGGCAGGGGCAAAGGCCACGGCCTGCCACGTCATCCATCTCTCTTGTGTTGAAGCATTTTCTCGAGGAACTTGGGACTCTGACTCCACCAGCCCAACTGCCTATGTGTACTCAGGTGCCCTACTAATTAATAAGCTGAGATTAGAGCAGAAATTCTGATTAGCCTAGAAAGTATGTCACTAACATAGACTGGAAGAAACATTCCACAAACTTGTCATGGACATTTGATCACTGGGCAAAGGTGCCTGTTGTTAGGTTTTGGTTGTTTTTGTTTTTATTTAATGTTTTTAAAGATTTTTATTATTTTTCAGAGAGTGGCAGAGAGGGAGGGAAGCATCAATGTATGGTTGCCTTTCACCTGCCTCCAGCTACGGACCTGGCTGGAGACCTGGCTTGCAACCTGGTTATGTTGCCCTGGCCGGGAATTGAACCAGAGACTTTGGGTTCGCAGGCTGGTGCCTATCCATTGTGCCACCAGCCAGAGGCGCCACAATATGCTTTTATTAAGCTTCTTTTTTATTTATGCTATTTCCTATATATTCCTATAAAATTCTTAAGAATTTTATGCAGTCAGTATATATTTGCTACCAGGTACAGTTTGCTGAGAACTGGGAAAGAATAAATACATATCAATACATAGGTTAATACCTATTCTGTGAAGACAGGATCTAGTTGAGATTCATGGAGTGGGAAAATTAAATGCTATATATGAGAGGGACTGCCTCTAGGTGACATAACATTTAGGGTAGACCTTTTGGGTTAGAGATATTGGGGGAGTGAAGGTGTGATTGAATCAGGGAAATGTAGAGCTAACATGTGGGTCTTTTTTTTTTTTAACACTGTTTGGGATAGAAGTACAAATTAAAACTACTTTGGGAAAGTGGCTTATTTTTAATTTATTTTTAAATAATTTTAATTGAAAATATTTTGATAAACAGTGAAAACAATTTTTAAAAATTATACTTAGTGATTTGTAGGGAATTTTAGGAAATGAAATAAATGATGTATAACAATATGTATAAAATTTTGAAGATTTATAACATACCTCTGTGATTCTTAAGCAGAGAAAAGACTTAGGAATTGAACTATTGGAATTATATATAGGCAAGATTATATGTAGATTATATATATAGTTTCGATTAAGAATGTAGGGAACAGAAAATAAGTTTAAATGTGCTCTTAAAACTAGAAAGGCAATTTCAGAAGTTTCAATTTTGTGTCTTTTTCTGTATTCATTCTAAATTTTTTCCAAGTTTATTTTTATTCATTTTCATTTCTTTTGCAATTTTCCCATACCTTTGAGTGCTTTGATAAAAATCCCAATGCAGATCAAAAGCTATAATGGTTTGTATTCATTCTCAGATAAGTGTGATAAGTGTTTTAATATCTCCAAAATTAGGATTGTCTTAAAATAGATAAACATGTCATCTTTATTAGATAAAAATATATCTACCTGTGCAGGAAGAAAACTCAAGTTTGAATGCTAACTCTATAACTTACTTGAAATGTAACCTTGGTGATACAGTTTATTTGAACCTAGTTTTATTTATTTATTTCATTTTATGTTATTTTTTATTAGTAAACTAGTGATTTTTTTTTTTTTACTCTTCTCATATGGGGTTATAGTGAGGATAAAATGGGAAAATGTGAATAAATGCTTTGGGTGGATTAAAGAAAAAAGACTAAATTGTTACACCTTCGGAAGGAAAAATTCAAGTATTTTATTTTATTTATTTATTTTTTATTAAAAGATTGTATATATTATTTTTAGAGAGAAGGGAAGGGAGAGAGGCAGAGAGGGAGAGAGACATCAATGTAAGGTTGCCTTTCACCTGCTTCAGCCATGGACCTGGCTGGAGACCTGGCTTGCAACCTGGTTATGTGCCCTGGCTGGGAATTTGGATTCACAGGCCAGCGCTTTATCCACTGTGCTTCCAGCCCGGGCTTCAAGTATTTTAAATATCCAAGTTAAAAACTTTCATGTTATCATATGTAAAATTTCAAACTGTTGGGATTTCTAACACACTAAGACTAGTGTTAACTCATGTGGGCTCTAGGGAGACAAGAGTGTATACACTGAAAATAGTAATATTAATCTTTCATCTATTAAAAAAACAGATTGAGAAGTGGCTGGTATACATTTGGAATGATGGATCTGAATTTTTGCTTTGAGACCTATTTATTCTAGTGTCGTCATTTTGTTTGGTCTCAACTCCAAAATAAATGAAAGTTCCTAGTACTTAAACCAAAGAAAACTTTGTTGACTGCAGTTGCTTTCAGATTTCTGCTTTATCATTTCTCAAAATGCTGCTCATCATTTTCCAAATTATTCTTGTTTGATATTTTAGTGTGTGGTTAGGTTTATGTTATTTCTGTCTCTGCTCTTGTTCAAACTGCGGGGTGAATTGACAATATGTAAGCAGTTACTGAGTATTTACTGAATATTTTAAATTTAAAAATGATTCATTATTTTCACATGATGCTGCTGTATTGATACTTATAGTCTACCTTTGTACCAATTATGTTCATAAAATTTCCCACCTTTTGCCTTAAAAACAGTAACAACAATGTGCCATTTTTGCCACTTTTGACTTGAGATGTTATCAACTTTCTCCAAGTTTAACTACATAATTAAGAGGCATTAACAAAGAAACAATGTGGGGATAAATTGTATTTCCACCCAGGTGGGGAAAGTGAGAATGGAACATCTCAGCGAGTTCATTTTACATACAGTTTCAGGTGTTTTAAAAGTAGACCCTTGTCTGCCCTGGCTGGGTGCTCAGTTGGTTGAATCATCTCCCCTCTAAACAGAAAGGTTTCGGGTTAGGTTCCTGGTTAGGGCCTAGGAAGAGGCACCGATTGCTGTTTCTCTCTTGCAGTGACATCCCCCCCCCCCCTTCTCCTCTCTCTCAAATCAATAAGCATGTCCTCGGGTGAGGATTAAAAAAGTAAATTAAGGTGGGCATTGTCACTTCAAGCATATTTGAATTGCTGTAGGGAACAGGCGAGGTTGAGTTTCTCTTCCTTTTTTATTTTTCTTTTTTAATCCCATTTCACCTAAATTCATGCTTTAGGCTGCCTTATCACGATAAAATCAATAATCCAAACCCGCTTGTGACAAGGAATGAAACTCTTCAGAAATAAGCCTAAATTCTTCAGCTGGCCGGCCATTCAGGACCTGTCCCTGTCTGCCCCTCCCATCCGAATCTCCGTATAGATTTCTGCCACTCAGGGTTCCCGAGAATCTTGCCCCTTCTTGCCTTTTTGCTGATTCTCTGCCACCGCCTATAATGCCTGGCACTGTCTTGGTCAATTTACTGAACCAGCCATTTCTTCCTTCCGTCAGAGTTGTCTCCTTAAACTTTCACTTGATAATCTTACTCCTTGAATATGACCTCCGATTACTAATTTAATCAGGAGTCAGGGAGAGGGAGAGAGCATGTAAAATTTTGCAAAGCTTTATTTATTTATTTTTAACAGCTTCCTAGCTAACTGTGAAAGACAGCGAGGATGGAGGGAAGGTCTGTGCTGTAAGGTTTGTTTTCCTTCGGCCTCACCACTGACCATACCAAGGGACCCTATTTGTAGATAGCTGCCTAATTGCCTTTCCTCCAGCCAGGCTAACCTTTTGTCTACAAAGATCACAGCTTCCTCTTTGTTGCGCCCTTCAGGGAGTAGTTTTGTGTTTTGTGTTTTGTGTTTTTTTGTTTTTTTTTAATGCAGAACCTTTCCTCTTCTAAATACATCCTGAATTGAATTTGCAGAATTGACCACTCCCCTTATCTAATATTATCAGATGAACCCAAATAATTTTTTTATTCAGCCTAATAATACTGATTGAGCATCAGCAGCAGTGAATAAAACCAAACATATATGGGGGTGGAAGGGGAATAGATGATAACCGAAAAGTAAATAAATTAAATATCGTAGTAGAAGGTGAACAAGTGCTGCTGCGGAGAAAACTGCAGTCAGAAGAATGAAGAGTGGCAGGGGAGCGGCTGGGTAGGGGAGGAAGAGTACACAGCTTCATTTAGGGTGGCCAGGATTAGCCTGCTTGGATCAAAGACTTGAAGGAGATGAAAGGCAAGTTATCTGGGGAAGAAGCCTGAAGGAGGTGTATTCCTGGTTTATGCAAGGGACAAAGAGGAGGCCGGTGTGGGAACAGAGGGAGCATGGCGTGGAGTGGTAGGAAATAAGTCAGAGACATTCCAGGACGATGATTAGTAAGGACCTTGTGCTGGTCTACTGAGTAAAATTGGTGCCTTTGGACGTCATTTTCATTTACCAGGTTGCCTGGCTAGTGAATTCTGAGTATATCATAGATGGTAGGAATGGAGGCAGTGAGATCACTTTTAAGGCTATTGGAGGAATTTAGACAAGAGGTGATGGCAGTTTGGACCAGGATAATAGTAGTGGAAGTAAGAGAAGTGGTCAGATTTTGGATCTGTTTTGAAGGTGGGCCAACATAGTTTCCTGATGGATTGAAATGCAATATGACCCAGCCAGGGCACATAACCAGGCTGCCAGCCAGGTCTTCAGCCAGGTCCATGGCTGGAGGCAGGTGAAAGGCAACCATACATGGATGTTTCTCTCCCTCTCTACCTCTTTCTCCTCCCCTCTCTCTGGAAATAATAAATAGAATCTTTAAAAAAAGAGAGAGATGCAATACGAGAGGAAGAGACGAGTCACGCATACTCAAGATGTATGGCCTAAGCAGCTGGCCAGATGAATCTGCTATTAATGAGAATGGGGAAGACTGGGAGAGGAACAGGTTTAGGGAGGAAAATAAAGGGCTCTGTATTAGATGGGATGCCAATCAGTTACTCAAGTGGAGATCTCAAATAACAGACCCACGACAATGAAGTTCAGGAGAGAGGACTAGGGGAGAGGACTAGCTGGAGGTATAAATGCGTGGAGCCACCAGCATGCATAATGGTATTTAGGTTTGAGACCGAATGAAATGAGTAAGTTAGTGAGGCTAGATGGAGATGGGTAGTGGTCCATGGATTAGACCAAGGACGCTCTTAAAATAGTATTGGGATACAAGAAAGAGCCAACAAAGGAGCCTGAGAAGGAATGGCTGGTAAAGCAGGCAGAAAACCTGGTAGAAATTTTTTGTAAATATTTTATTTATTATTTTTAGAGAGAGGGGAAGGGAGAGAGACATCAATGTTTGGTTGCCTTTCACCTGCCTCCAGCTACAGACCTGGCTGGAGACCTGGTTATGTGCCTTGGCTGGAGAATCGAACCTGCAACCTATGGGTTCGCAGGCCGGTGCCTTATCCACTGTGCCACCAGCCAAGGCCTATAAAACCTGGTAGAATTTGGTGTACTAGAAGCCAAGTGCAACTTGTTTAAGGAGACAGAGTTGAGCATCTGTGTCAGATGCTCCTGAGTAAGATGAGGACTAAGACTTGATGTTTGAATTGATCAATGAAGAAGCCACTAAAAAGAACAATTACCCTTTTATTTTTCCTATTATAGACTATGTGCCTCTCAACAATAAAGGACCTGCTTTCCTGAGTGCCCAGCACAACCCTGGCATATGCTTGGCATTTAGTTACTTGAATGAAGGAATCACTGTTGGGCTCTTATGCCCATAAGTCTACTTGGTGTCACCCAGACTGCTCCAAAGAAGTAAGAGAGTAGGTTGGAAGTTTGTTGGTAGCTGTGCAGGCCATCTCAAACTAGCTGTCCTTGGAAAACGACAAATCAAGGTTCCTTATTTTTGGTTCCCTTTGCATAATTTCCTCTCAGCAGTTTTTATGTCCTGTGTATTTTTTGCTCATGAGCATGAAGTAATCTGCTTGACACCAGGAAGAATGTAGAGAAGAAAAATATGTGACAGAGTCAAGGTAGGCTTCCTCATATGAAGAATGAAAATCAAATGAAGAACTGAGGTCTTGGCCTCAACACAGTATTTGAGGATATTTAGCAATATCTAGATTTATTTATAGAATTTTCAAATTGCTATCCAGATGTTTGGTATCATAGAAACACATGCTTGAGTATTGCTGAATTTTTCTTCAGCATTCCAGTTAGGCAGAAGTTCAGAAGGACAGTGTAGGTTTCAAGTAATTCCTCATTAGGAATGTTGAACCATGCAGAGGGAAGATGGTCTGAAGCTTTGTGTTCTTTATACATGTGTGGGTGCTGTTACGTTTTGGTGGTGTAGTTCTTTTAAATCTTATTAATGTTAAATTCTGACCCTCCAACACTACCGCAACAGTTTTCTTGCTTTTGTGCTGACAAAACCACTTTTTTTAAAATCCTCACAAGGAAACTTTTTTCATTGCCTTTTTTTTTTTTTTTTTTTTTTTAGAGAGAGAGCGAGAGAGAGGGCAATCAATCAGTTGTCTTTCATATGCCCCCAGACTGGGGATCAAATCCAAAGCCCAGGTATAAGCCCTGACTAGAAATCAACCTTTTGGTTACAAAACAATGCTCCAACCAACTGAGCCATACTGGCAGGGGTTGACAAAACATTTTGAATCATTTAACTATAGAATCAAATCCAGTTTTTTCAAATGTTCTGGATTCCTCTTTCATGCTCAAAGTAGTTCACTTACCCTGGTGGAATTCAGAAATTCAAAAGTAGCTGCTGTAGAAATAATTCAAGTCCTTTGCTTCCTGTTTTTGAAATGTGGGTATTTGATGAAGGAATGAAAACCCCTTTTCTAGGTTACATAGAGAAGGAGTAATCTGGAACATCATTAGACTGAATTTCTTCCCTGCAAATATTATATAAGTTAGAGAATAAGCATTTGCTGGTCCTTCAAGCATGGTGAGTGATATTATGAGTTCTTTCATCCAGCAGTGTACTTTGAGTACCTCTTCTGTACCAGACACTTAGCCAGGTGCTAGAAATATTAGGTCAACATGTGCCTTTTTGTGGCACTTAAAAGTTGTGGAAGAATTTGAAGAATGGCTGGAGGTGGGGAAGAGTGGTTCAGAAATGACCTCAGACCATCATATTAGAAATAGAGTCCAGCTGCAGGTAATAGAAACCCAGTTACTGCTGCTTGTACTAAGCTTTATTATTTTCATGTAGCAACATGTCCAAAAATAAGTAGTCCACAGCAAGTGCACAGTTCAAGGCATGTTACCTAGTCCTATTTTTCATCTGTTTTACTGCTCTGTCATTCTTGGCATGTGTCTTTCTTCCTTGTCACCAAATTACATCTGCAACTCTAGGCATCATGATTTGTTCCATACCAAAAGAAAGAGGATGCTATGAAACACTTTCCCTTATAAAGCTGAGTCTTTTGGGGTTGTGCGTGAGGGAGACAATTTAATGGAGGTATTATTGACATATAGTAAGCTGCCCATTAAGGTTAAAATTTGATGAATTTTGATACTTGTGGACCTGTAGCCACATTAAAGATGTTGAACATAATCTGTGACCCCCTAAAATTGTCTTATCCTCCCTTGTAATCCCTCTCTCTGCTCCCAATCTGCAGTCAACCACTGGCCTGCTTAGCAGTAAAATTTAGGCTGGAGTTTAACTTTATAAGTGTAGGGAGGATGTTTGCAGAAAGAAGACAGCCTGGGACCATTCTGTGGCTCATTGGTTCCCTTCTTGTTGTGTCCCTAAAGTAAGAAGTTTTAGGGAGACCTTTTCAGCTAGAAGGAGTGCTTCTGTTTTTAAAAAGTCCATTGGTGAGGTGAAGGACTTAGTCTAGGTGGGAAGGTGGTCACAATGGTGAAGGTAGACAAAGTCAAAGCAAATTGGCAAGTATAAAAAAATTTATGATTCATCATTGCAAAATGGACCTTGCATTAACCAGACTTCTTCATGGGTTATAAATGAGCTTAAAAGAATGTGTTGGCCAGGTAGCACAAACTTTTAAGAGAAATACAATTAACATCCAGTAGTTGGATCCTCAAGTATGGCTGGATCAAGGGGCTTGGAAAAACTTAGAACTCAGTCTCCTTCTATCATTTTTGGCTCCTCTTGTGTCTGCTTGGATTATTTTTGAGGCTAGATCTGGACATAGGCAAGACGGCAGAATCAATTTGAATTGTCCTTATTGCTTGCTATGAAAAAGGAGCCCATTTTTTAAATCTTTCCATATCCTTGTATTATCATACAAGGCATACTGATTGACCCTGTCCGTTTATGGACCCATCAGATGGATTGATCATCATGGATAGGAGGATGTGATCACCTACCACTGATAAGGCCTGAATCATGTCTCTTGTTGCTGCCAGCGCGGTGGGAGGGGGCGCAGTGAGATACCATGACTAAGAGTTTTACAAGAAATGAGTGTGCTGGTTTGTAAAAGTGGCAGATGTCCACACAGAGGTCACTTTTCTGGTCAGCAATTTGTCCGGTACTTCTGTTCTGAATTCTGAAATACTCTGGGAACTTCTTTGTTACTTGAAAGGCTTAGTATAATAGTTTAATACTTCAACACCCACTGAAGCTGGATTATAAAGAACATCATACACAACATATTTTTTCTTTGTTCTTTAAAGGCACTGCATATATCAACCCCAAAAGGTGCATAAATGCATGTTGGTTAGTTCTAAACAATTTTACTTGCTATTGTGAGTGCCAAGATGGATGCTCTTCATCCCAAGTAGAATCTGTTGCGCCACTCTTCAGGCAGTGTGTGGTGTTCTTGTGTATAAATGTAGGTATACGTGACGAAACGTCTAGTTCAGGTAAAAGAAAAAAGAAAAGCACACAATGAATATGGAGTTGACCAATAGAAAGGTTGTGTGAGTTAAAGGACTTTATTGTTCTTTGATCCATGACTGCAACCATGCCTCATAGGGAGTAAATTAAAGAAATGCTATTCAAATTCACCTACAGAGAACATAATGCAATGTCTGTTGTCTTTAGTAGTATCTATCTCAGTGTTTTAAAAGATTTAACTGTATTGTTAGGCACTATGATATGATCCTACAGGGAGAAAAAAAATGCACCAAACCAGAAAAAAGAAAGCCACAGCTGTGCTTCTGTTCATTGGCCATGTCTATAGTCTGTTCTGATTCATCACCTATAAAAATGAAGGGAATTGATTAAGATCACTGGCTCTGCTATCTCATGAAGCCTTGACTGAGAACTGTGTCCTTTTCTCTTGTGTCCCTAGTTTCTTCACCTTCCTTCACCTTCATCAGAATTGGTAATCTTGCTCTGATGTGATTATAGGTTTTGTAATCTTTCTTCTAAAAGCTGTTTTATGATTCATTTTTCTTTGTTTTAAAGAGAAAACAGGAAAGGCCCACACCTCCCGCTCATAAAAACATTGCTATCAACTAGTTAACAGATTCATAATTTGTTTTTATCAGCATTCTGCCTGAAAGGAAGGAAACTTTTTGTTGCAGGTCTAAATTTACTTTCCATTACAATTGTTTCCTAAGGCAACTGTTGTTTTTATTGAACAAAAGGGTCCTGCCGTTTCTTTGTCTACCAAATTCCAGTGACAAACAGGGGCTTTTAAATTATACAGTTAGAATTAATTTTATTGGAATTAATAATGTTTAGATCACTAGTTTGGGCGACTTCATTATAATCCTATTCTCTTCAAAATTACAAACCAACCATAACATATAATTACCACTAAGAACTAGTTTCATTATTATCTTTAAAAGGTTTCTTTATTGCAAAAGTTAAAAGAGACACTGATAATCAAATATACTTAGAGGCATATCATAAATACTCAGTTTTTACTTCTAATTTAAAAAGTGAATTATGACTACAAAAAAAACGACTTTTGTTACAATATGCTGGAAACACCAGTCACTTACAAGAAAACATTTATGTTGTTTTCCATTTTTAAGTAAAACAGCCTAACATATTTGGGGGGCTTATCAGAAAAGTATTAACTCAAATAAGTTTATGTTTGGGCAGTTTCGCTGTTATAGTAATAAATTCAAAGTTTGTTTTGGATTGGACACATTTAACCTATCTTATCTCCTACCCTGAAAACGAGAATGTATGTTTGTGTTTTTGTGCGTGCTTGGGAATTAGATATGAGACAGGGATGATAGGTGGTATCTTGTTCCACATGGAAAAGCACCCAAGTGTGATAGACCTAGAGCTTTGCTTACTGTCGTATAGAAGTGGACATTCAACAAATCCTTGACTGCGGCGTGCAGGTATGTACCACCTTCATCGGAAAGCCTTCCTTTTTCCTCAGTTGAGCAAAATTATAGGAGAGACTATGGAAAGCACTTGAAGATGCACGGATAGGAATTAATGTGAAATACTTGAGAGACCAAGGAGGTCTTAATTTAAGTAGCTGCATTTGGGGAATAGGGAAAGCAAAGGCTGGAGGAGGAATGTGGGACCCATTTAGAGAGGCAAGCAAAACAGAAGAATCTAGAATTGGTGCGCTGGTAGGAAAGGCACCGTTAAGTTTTCAAGGCCAGTTTTAATCAGGAAGTTTCACATGCAAAGAATATGGTAGACTCTTGTGAACAGAACAGCTGGGTTTCACAGATGCCAATGTTGTGACAGATCTCTTTTTTAAGAAGTTAAGTGTTACAATTATAGGTCCACTGTCCTTCCCTCTTTCTGTTTTTCCTCTCTCAAATGTAGTTACCATCCTAAATCAACATCTGTTTATATATTTATGACAGCCTGACCTAGTAAACAAAGAATATATAGTATATTTTTGTGTTTGAAAATGATATATATATATAATGTATATTACACAATATGTTTCATTTCTTTTATGTTTGAAATTTATCAGCTTAATAGAAATGGATCAAAATCACTCGTAGTCTGCTCTATGGTCACACTGGAGTTTATGAAATCCTTAGTCATGGTGTTTGAGGTTTTCAGTCTTTTGCTATTACAAACAAGGCTGCAGGAATCCTGACGTGTCTTGTTGGGGACATGGTGTTTCTCTGGGGTATCAACCTAGGAGGAGAATTGCTGTTTCATAAGGGGTACATATCTTTAATTTTTACAGGTGCTGTCAAATTGTTCTGTGAAGTGGTTGCAGCAGCTTACACTTCTATTGGAATGTGAGGTCTAGATTGTCCACATTCTTGGCGTCATCGGGCTTAATTTTTGCACCGGATCAAGTCCCAGTCAGGGTACCGTCCTGGTTCTGGGCCAGGTTCCCAGTTGGGGTGTATGAGAGGCAACCACACAAACATGTGTGACATTGTTCTAAAATTTGTTTTAACATCTTTCATTTGTTGAGTGTCCTTTTGGATTATTTTTTAGTGAATTGCCTCTTAAATTGGCTTTGACCACTTTTCACCACTTTTTGGTGTATTTTTTGGCTTTTAAAGTTGATTTGTAAGTGTTCTTTAATACATATGCATGTTGGAAATATCTTACAGTGCTAGGCCTAGCCGGTGTTGGGTGTTTTTTATTGTATAGCACTTGACATTTTTAATGTGAGGTATAGTGTATAGGTAAGAACATAGAATCTGCATCCAGACTGCCTGATGACACCAAGGTTCATTTCCAGTACTCTGCCTCCCTTACTGTGTGGACAAGTTACTTAACATCTTTGTGCATGCCTTTCCCCATCTGGAAAATGGAAGCAATATTACTACCTATTTCTAATGGTGAAGATTACTAAATAAATGTAAAGTGCTTAGAATATTCCCAGCACACAGTAAATGCAAAGTTGGTATTAAACCTGCTTGTTTGGGGTTCTTATTTAAGAAATTCTGGGACAGGCCGAGTTATGTCTCCCTAGAGTGGGAGACGTGTTTCCTTCACGTGCCTGACTGGTGCAGAGCCTTTCCTTCTCATGGCCAAACCTTGCTCTGTTTAGGCTTGACAGACTCTGAGGCCTCCCCTGACATAGCCCTGCGACCTCACCCCACCACAAAAGTATGTGAGTACCCAGGCAGTGGCCGCTAGATTGCATACCCTGGGGCACTGCGGAGTGATCTCCGACCCAGCGCTGGCACCGGGCCTGAACCTGTATTGATCTGGTGAACACCCCTTGCCCCTCCCTAGACTCATTGAAAAGCCTGTCTTTTATCTCATGCAAGTCAAGCATTGCCGGAGGCTTGTGTGGTGACCAACTCTAACAGGCAGCTGTCTCTTGGAGGCAGGCAGAGGCGGATCTCAGGGTTCCTTGGCACTATCCTGCCTCTGAGCCTGGTGCTGGTAAAAAAGAAAGAAAAAGAAAAAGCCAGCCTTGGCATATAGCTTGATCCTTCCCGCACACACTCAGGCCCAGCAGAGGCAGGCCTAACGGTGAATCACTTTGAAGCTGCAAACTGGTTGCCCAGGTCCAGTCATAGGCAGTGTCTGACTTTGGTCTGCACAACAGTCCCCCCCCAAGAGGGCTGAGAACCAACATACCCAGTGGCCAGCTTCAGAGAACATCAGAGCAGGATCCAGTTCAATTCACAAGCAACACATCTAAAGGGAGGTCTCTGCAGGCACCAGATCCTGCAGAGGCAAGTTTCCCTCTCTGGTCAGCACCTACACAGCAGCTCCTTCGCTCTAGTTGAGGTTGATTCTTGCAGTCCGCCAGCCTAAGTGTCTACCCCACACACAAATGAGCCAATAGCAAGTGAGATTCATTTACAACAGAAGGGCCCAGGTAACCCACACTGGGATCATTCCTGCAGCAACTACTACAGGTAATCAAGGACACTGCACCGCAGGGGCCCACAGGACACCTACTACATGAGGTCACTCCACGAAGACTGGGAGTCATAGCAGATCTGCGCAGAAACAAACACAAAGAGGGCTTTTGGATATCTGTTATACATCAGTTAAGGAAACTTTGGGGTTTTACTCTTGTTGTTTTTTTTTTTTTTTTTTCATAAATAGCCTTGCTGAAGGCCTGTCAGTTATTCTCTTTTTCAGTGAAGCTTTGTTTATCCTTCCTATTTCATGTTCCTCTTCTTTATGTTTCCATTGGATTTACCCTGTTTCGCTCTTTTTCAGGTCCGCATATTTAAATATGTGGGTTATATTTTCCCATGTGTTTATTCCTTTTATCTTTCTAGTGAGTTTAACTGTCTCGTTTATTTGGTTCTATTTCCTCGATTTCTTGGGAATGCTGATTCTTGTTTTGCATCTCTGTCATAGTAGGGTTTTTTTTTTTTTTTTTTTTTTTTTTTTTTTTTTTTTGTTTTTTTTTTTTTTTTTTTTTTGTCTTAATGTGTTTTGTGATTTTTGATTGACAAGAAAGTTTGTTTTGTTTTTTTTTTCCCCCTTTGGGAATGATAACGGGACTGGGATTCAGAAGTGCCTTTTCTGAGTCATTTTCAATTTGTTTCTGTGATATTTTCTCCCATAAATCCTTCAAAGCCTGTGATCAGCTTTTCTGTAATTTGCTTGACATAAAGATGCTCCATGCCTGAGTAATATACATTCAGACTCCAGACATGAGCATGGTAAGCTTCATGTTTCTCTTTCCTGCTGAAGGCTTTTTGAAGAGACTCAAACATCTTTGCTGTCTTCCTAGGTGTAATGGTGTAGTTTTTGCATACTCCCTGACACTTAAGTTACAGCTTTCTGGGGGTCTTAGCTATGGAAGGGTCTTAGTTCCACTTTCAGATTGTGCCTGGTTTAAGACTCAAGTCCTTCCCCTGGTAGGGACTTGCGCAAATCCGGGAACTTTTTCCCACCCTCCCTTGGGCCCCCACAGCACCTGTTAAAGACGTCTAGTTCTGACTTTCAGTTCTCCCTTCCTTTCTGGCCAGTGGGAATTGCCCGTAGTTCCTCTGTGCTCAACTATATATCTAAATATCACAGCACTTTTCAATATTTCAATGTATTTGTAGCAGGAAGGATTCTATGGTATAGTTGCCCACATACGCAGAGCTCTCTGTGGTTGGCTGAATGATACCTCACTCCCCACAATGGTGCATATCCCAATCCCACAAAGGTCTTTATAGCCCTAGCTGGTGTGGCTCAGTGGATTGAAGGTGGCCAGTGAACCAAAGGGTCACTGGTTCAAGTCCCAGTCAGGGTGCCATCCTGGTTGTGGGCCAGGTTCCCAGTTGGGGTGTATGAGAGGCAACCACACATCAATGTTTCCCTCCCTCTTTCTCCCTCCCCTCCCCTCTCTCTAAAAGCAAATAAATAAAATCTTTAAAAAAAGGCCTTAGAAAGGGAATACAGGAGAGTGTATACAGAGAAAGAGATATGCTTAAAGCAACAGGTTGTAGTCTGAGAGTTTGTGTTGTATTAACCCACTAAGCTTATGCTAACTTGATAAAGCAATAACAGGAAACCTCTTAAGTGGTTTTGAAGGAGGGGTGCCTGGCATTAGTGATGAGTATAGACTGAAAATTGTGTTAGAGACACGGCAGAGTGACCTTGATGAGGAATTCTTTTGACCAAGAAATATAGAAGCCTCTTTCTTCCCCTACCTAGAAAAGGAATCACAACAGAAATACTTGGGATTGCTCTAGGTAATGTTTTCAACAATAGCTCAGTCTGAGACCTGAAACTTCTTATAGAAGGGATAAAGTGACCCCACACCTTTTAGTAATAGACATTATTTTTCAAAGGGGAAATGACTCATCATGATTGAGCCTGTAAGTTAGGGCTGGGAGAGCAGAGACCAGTTTTCTCCTGTTGCTGAAATGTTGCCTGTGTAAATGAAGGATTTGCTTTGCCCAGAGGGGCTAACGGGATCCCTGAATACTTCATATTAGTGACATATAGGGAAGCCATTGGTGGTAAAATATGAATACCAGGCAGCTTTCTGTGGCAGTTACAGATTCCTGACTTGTCCGATTCCAGATGTATGAATTGCTCTGTATTAGTTTCCTAGGGCTGCTGTGACAATTTACCACAAAGTTGATGGCTTAGAAACAACAGAAATTTATCCTCATAGTTTAGGAGATCAAAAGTTTGAAATCAAGATGGTAACAGGGTTGCAACCCCTTGGAAGGCCATTCAGGGAGAGAGAATCTGTACCTGCCTCTTCTATCCCCTGGTGGCGACCAACATTCCTTGTCTTGTGGCCACATCAGCCTCTGCCTATTTTTACGTTGCTGTCTCTTCTCTGTTTGTCTCTTGAATCTCCCTCTGCCTCTCTTATGCAGACTACTTGTGACATTTAGGGCCCACTCAGTAATCCAGGTTAAGCTCCTTCTTTTAAGATCCTTAATTTAGTCACAGCTTTTCACTATATAAGATACTATTCATTTTTTTTTTGCTGTATAAGGTAATATTCACAGTGTGATCATTTTTTAGGCTACTACCTAATCCACCTTAAGAAAATCTCTGACATAACAATTATTTGTAGGGACTTGGAAGTTTTCATTCTCTCCCACACTGAGTCCTAGAACAAGAGTCAGCAAACTCTAGCCCATGGGCCACATCCATGCTACTGCATATTATTGAAAAGCCTGCCAACTGAGAATGGTTCTGCATTTTTAAATGGTTGGAAAGAAATCTAAGGAAGACTATTTTTGTTACACATGAAAATTATATGAATTTAAATTGCATGTCTTCAAATGAAGTGTTATTGGAACTCTGCCCTGCTCATCCATATGCGTTTTCTCTGTCGCTGCTTTGTTGTTACCACTGAATTTTGTGGCAGAGACCATATGATTCACCAAGCCAGGTGGTGGTGAATATCTGGCCTTTTACAGAGAAAGTTTCTCGCCTTTGTTCTAGTCTGGATATCTTGTCTTGGTTTTAATGCATAGTGGACATCAACCATTTGTTGATGGATATTTAACTTGTGGTAAGAAGTTCATTAATGTAGTAAGGATTTGGTATGAGTCCCAAAAGGATTCATGAAAACTGTAAAGTTAGAAGAATTTTATGCATCACATTATTATGCTTCAGAACTTTTAGTCTCTGAGACTCAAATAAAGCAATATAGTCCTGCCCCTGAATTCAATTGAATTAAGAAATAGAGATCATACCCAGGATTTGAAGTTGGCATGTGTGTTGGTTAATTTTATTGTCAACTTGGCTAGGCTATGATGTTCAGCTCTTTGTTCAAACACTGGACTAAATGTTTCTGTGAAGATACTGTTTTAGATGTGACTAGCATTTACACAAAATTGCCTTTAAGTATTGTGGTCCTCACCCACAATATAAAATATGAAATCCTTAAGAACAAAGACTGAGATTTCCCAAGGAGAAAGGAATTCTGTCTAACAACTGTATCAGGAACCGTACCTAAATTTCCAACCTACCACCCTGTCAACAAATTTCAGACTTGCTAGTGACTAGGGTTGCATGGGCCTTAAACTGAATCGTTCTCTGTCTAAGTATATATCCCATTGGTTCTGTTTCCCGGGAGCCCCTGACTGATACAGCAGGTCACTGTGATGAGTTGGAAGTGTGGACCGTCTTCAGTGCTTGGTACCGTGGTGCAGTGAGGGTGCTAAGCAGTCTCTTTCTGCATCCGGGTGAGGATGTCCCAGGGGGTGGCATCTCACCCTGCTCGCTTCACACCTCAGGCTGCTGCCTGTCACACTGTGTGAAAGCAAACATGTTATATTTGGGTATCACAGAGTTAGAAATAAGCTCCCTTGTGATGGGGCAGGGAGGACTTTTTCTCATCCAAGGTTGTTTGAAGTTGTGAGAAGATTGTGGGATGATAAAAAAAGAGACAGAAGCTAGTGGTCCTGCTGTCCTGCTGATAAGGCTGTGAGAAAATGAGAGGTACTGTGCAGATTTCTGGATGGTGAAATTTGTGGTGAATCTCCCTCCCCCTGTGAAGATACAAGTTTTCTGTGTGTCCGAAGTGCACTTAGGAACGTATAACTCTATAACTTGGCTCTCTCATGCTACTGTTAGTTTCTTTCATTCTCAAGTTTTGCTTCTTTATAATAGATGAATAAAAATACAAATAGCAAGATTTTTACTGGTTCAATTCCCAGCCAGGGCACATAACCAGGTTACAAGCCAGGTCCATAGCTGGAGGCAGGTGAAAGTCAACTATACATTGATATCTCTCTCCTTCTCTGCCTCTCTTCCTTTCCCTCTCTCTAAAAATAATAAATAAAATCTTTAAAAAAGAAAAAAAATCTAGTAATTTGACTTGTATCTGTACATGTATATGAGGTTGTACATGCCAAAACTTTTGAAATATGTGTCTTAATAACATGTGGTAACATGTATAAAAATTATACATTTAATTATAAAAGATTCCCCGGAATGAATGGTGATTTTTTTTTTTGGAAACAAAGCTGTTATTCATCTTTGAAATGATGCTCAGAATATACGTTATACATTTTAGACCCTCCCAGCTGGGTATTATATTGTCAGCTTGCTCAAGGTAATGGCTGACTTACCATCGAATTGAAGATACCATTTCACCCCTGTCCCCTCACCCCTATCCCGCCCTCATACCTGTTTGAGCTGTATTGTCTGTCAGCTAATTATAATCTTTACATGACATGCTTTTAAGTGCTGTTTTAAAGAAATAATTGTAACTTTGAGTTTTATAGGTAATGGCCCATTCTATCTCTTCATTTGCTTTAGTTTTATATAAATAAAATTATTGGAATATAAAATAATTTATTCTTATTCAGAAGGCCAGTTGTACTCTGAATACCTAAGACCTCTTACACTCTGCATCCTAACAGTTCTAATGGCCACTGCAATGGGCCCTTGAACAACACAGGGCTTGAGGCACTGCCCCCCCCCACCATGAAAAAACACGCATAACTTTTAATTCCCCAAAACTTGACTATGTGACAGCCCATTGTTGACCAGAAGCCTTTGTTAATAACATAAACCACCAATTAACACATATTTTGTATGTTATATGTATCATATACTGTATTCTTTAAATAAAATAAGCTAGGGAAAAGAAGATGGTAAGGAAGTAGTAAGAGAAAATACATTTACAGTCCTGTAGATATTTATTGAGAAAAGTGTGCATGTAAGTGGACCCACACAGTTCAAACCTGTGTTGTTCAAGGATCCAGTGAATATGAATTCTAATAGAATACATAATGGCACCTAAAGCAATTTATTTCAGCAAGAACTCAATGAGAAATTTCTCACTGTTCCCAATGGCTAGGTTCTGGGGAGATAAATGAAAAGATGGGGGAGGGGTCCTTACTCTCCAGTTGCCCAGAGAAGGTTGAGATTCATTTACTTTGTTGGGGACTAGGCGGGCATTGCAGAGAAAGTTACAGTCCAACTGGACTGGGAAGGAAGTGATTTCCACGTGAAGAAATCGGTGTGTTCAACTGAAGTGTGTCGGAGTCTAAACGTTTTACATCGACTACAATTTCAGACACTTACCGTAGCGCTCAGTTTGACTTGGTATAAACCAGAGGACCTCTGTGGCTCCATAATAATATTATAGGTAGTTGTTAGTTTTCTTAAAAGCATGCCTGAGGATTGTTAAAATTTGTAAAACAATGCTGTCTGCTAGGATCTTTCGTGTCTTCTAGCATTGAGTATTAGCGGATCACTTGTAGCATAAAAAGCCGGTGCCTGAGCAATGTTCTTGATATTATTTTATCAAAAGTGACGCCTTTCCCTCTCTTTCTCTCTTTCGTTTTTGCAGTTGGTGAGTCTGTTGCTGATCGGAATTGCTGCCTGGGGCATTGGCTTCGGGCTGATTTCCAGTCTCAGGGTGGTGGGTGTTGTCATCGCAGTCGGCATCTTCCTGTTCTTGATCGCCTTAGTGGGGCTCATCGGAGCTGTGAAGCACCACCAGGTGTTGCTGTTCTTTGTATCCTTTTGAAAAAGGGGGTTTTTACCCCATTGGAGTTTGTTCACCCTTTTACAGATCACTGTTTAATAACTACAACTCATTTAAAGTTCTTAGGAAATTGTAAGAAACCCTTAGCAAGCCCTATGTACGTACATGATAGCTTTCTTAACGTGAAGTCATTGTGTGTTCACCACATATTCCCACCCTGCATTTTACACACCAGGAGGAATATATTTTGCAAGTTCAGTATAGTTCTGTTGATATATTGCAAGTTCGGTTACATTGAACTGATTCAGTCACCTCTTAGCCCTGTCTGACATGTTAATATTTAGTTGAAAATTTCAGTGTTATATTTATTTATCTATTCTTATTTGCTTTTTTCCATATGCAATAATATTATTTTAATCTAAATGAAATCCTAGTAGATCAGCTTTTAAATATCATTGTTGTCAGTGTTTTTCTATATGAACTTACAGCCACAGTGTGTTGTCAAAATAATAATTGTTTGTATTATTCTTGAACTTTCTTGAAGGGCTGTTTATTGTTTTCTGAGTGAAATCCATCTAGTGCATTCTAAATTTGTCAGTACCCCTGTTGTAAGCTATTTTAAGAGTATCAAGAAATAACCTTAACTTTAATTCTCAGTACATGATCATTCTCTTACTTGTATTTATTGTTCAGTTTTCTGTGTCATGTGCATGTTTAGCCCTGAACCAGGACCAACAGGTAAGCAAAGACTTTTTCATTCTACTTTATGATGCCGCATAGTATCTGTAGGAAAAAACGGGGAGAAATAATTGGAATGTAAAACAATCTCTCCTTACACAGATTGTCATTTACTCAGATAACTAAAATCTTTTGTTCCTGATTGCATCAGTGGGACTATTTGGAGCCCTAAATCTGTTGCTGTATTTTTGCATCTTTTAAATAGGAGTTTGCCTGCACTGGGTAAAAAGTGATAATGCTAACAGATGTTCACCCAGTTTTTCCTCACCATTATGCAATGCAACATTTATTCCAGAATGTTTTTGGTTCCATTCCAGCAGTTAATCTTTCAAAACTAGCTTGCGAAAGAATATGGGTCACAGTCTTGGGGCAATGGAAAATCTTTCTTGTTACACTCTGAGGATTGTGCCTTTCAGCCAAGTGGTGCTTTTAAATTGCATGTAAAAGTTAAGATTTTTTATTCTTGAGATAGAAACAGTACCCTAATTTTTGTTGCAGGTTGAGCTAGACCCCTTTGGAAAGTGTTAATGATCTTAGAGCATTTATTTTAGGTACATGCAGTATTAAACATGGCAAGCTGTCGATTTATACATTTTGTTCAGGGATGACATCTTTTAATGTCCATGTTGAATGAATTTTCTAGGCTCAGCTTCTGGAAGTTGGCTGGAACAATACCGCAAGTGCTCGTGATGACATCCAGAGAAACCTGAACTGCTGTGGGTTCCGAAGCGTTAACTTAAATGATACCTGTATGGCTGTAAGTGTGACGTATCAAATGTTGTTCTGGAGGTGTATTACATACAGATGAATAATGATGAACATAGAAGAAGTGGACTTTCTCACACTGAATGACAGTTTTAAAATGCTTTACACATTCCAGGTACACGAGTGTATCACTTGTACTCAGATATCTACTTCTGAGAGTCCTGAATATTCCAGGGTCTCACCAAACACATGCTTTAGGTTCTTTGCCCCTAATTTCTTCCCTTTCAACTCCTTCTAGAACAAGCTGTGGAGGAGAAGCAATGGCAGATCAATCTTAGCGATAAATCAGAGGAGGCATCTAAATATCTTTGTTTTGAAACATATCAGGGTGGTAGGTGGTCTATACTAAAGTGGACTTCTTAGCTACTAAACATTCCCAGGGTGGAGAACAAATGAAACTAGTATTTTTACTGTCTCCCTTCTTCCCCATCATGACTTCTTGCTCTTTCTTTCGGGAGCTAAGCTAGTCATGGATCAATGAGAGCCACCCTTTTGTCCCAGGACAGACTTGTGACCCTCAACTTCTAGCCTGATTCTGCATAAGGATAGACTTTGAGCTTGGCTCTTTTAGGAAGTTTCACATGTGTTTATATTTGGGGGAAACTCCTATTATCTCCTTGTTGAGCACTGAGTGAGGATATATCCTCAGCGAGGTTTCTTTTGTGGGATTAATATTTTTCTATCGCTGTGTAAATATGTTATCACAAACGTAGTGACTTAAAACAATACCCATTTATTACGTAAGTGTTCATGGGTCAGGAATCTGAATATGGTTTAAAACTGGGCCCTATGCTCAGTATCTCACCAGGATGATTCCAAGGAGGTGGTAGAGATGCAAGGTCATCTGAGTCTGGGGCGCTCCACCAAGCTCAGTGGTTGTGGCAGAATTCAGCTCCTGGTGGTTGTGGGACTGAAGTCTTGTTTTCTTGCTGGGCATCTCCCAGCCTCTAGAGGCTGCTCTCATATCAGGTCCTATAAGACTGGGTCAATCTCAGGGCCCCAGACTGGATATAATTCTCCAGATATCATTTTCTATGGGGGCGCAGTTTATCTGCTCTTTATAAATGTACTTGGCAGTAAAATGTTTTTTTTCTGCTTTGATCCAGAGCTGTATGCAAATCGACCACCACTGCTCACCGTGTGCTCCGATAATAGGAAAATACGCAGGAGAGGTTTTGAGATTTGTTGGGGGCATTGGCCTCTTCTTCAGTTTCACAGAGGTATGTGCAGAAAAGTCAGTGTCTTCCTTTCCTTCTCACAGGGATGCTGCGGTATGTGGCATTTTACCTTAGCCTGTCACTTAGCTTTGGAATGTATCGATGTATGTTTTCATTGAGGGCTCGTATTGTACTAAGAGGAGCCCTGGCTTGAAATCAGACAACCTTATAGATCTAGCCTGAAATTTATACAGGACGAAATGCTGATCATGAAATTGTATCAAATCTAATGAACAAATGAAAGAAGGAGATTAGACGGGGTTATCTCTAGGATCTCTCGGGTTTTGAGAGTTGCACGATAAATTCTAATTTTATTGTTTTTCTTTTTTAAACAATGTTATTTAAGTTGTTAGTATACCATGTAACATTTGTTATATTAGTGTCAGGTGTATAGGATTATACTTTACAAAGTGATCACCCCACTAAGTCTAGTAATCTGTCACCATGCAAACGTCACAGTATTATTGACCACATTCCCCGTCATTTTTTTCCCACTCACCTCCCTATCCCCGCCCTTCTGGTAACCATCCCTTTGGTCTCTGTCTTCTTTTTTATTTTTTTATCCGCACTTGGGGACATGCTTATTGATTTTTTTTAGAGAGAGGGGAAGGAGGGGAGAGGGACAGGGCAAGAAACATCAATATGAGAGAGAAACATCAATTGGTTGCCTCTCCCCTGTGCCTCAACCAGACTGAACCCACAACCTTTTGGTTTATGGGCTGACATAAATGATCTTAAATTGGATTTTAGAATAGGTAGGATATTCACATTGCTTAATATATGTATTAATATATAATACATGTCCATATACAGGGTGGGGCAAGAGTAAGTTTGCAGCTGTATGTGAGATAGTTTATTCTTGTATTCTTATTTATTGTATTGTTCCATATGAACAACTGTAAACCTACTTTTGCCTCACCTTGTATATAAATGTTCGCTTTGAAGAATTGGCTTCCAAACCTATTCCTTATTCCTCTTTGTTCCTAGCCTACACTGTTACTAGCCACTGTTACTAATTTCTATATGACATGTATACTGTATTAATATACTTACATTAATTAATATATTTATATATAGTACATGATTCTGTAAGCCAAACTATATATGTATTATTTGATAATTTTTGAGGAATGCTAATTCCTTCTATTAAACTCTCGATATCCATGGACTTTTTTGATGGTATGTATCAAAATTAACATTTTTTCTTTAATCATAAATTCTGAGAGCACTTTATTTTATGGAGCTAATCGTATAACAAAGTAAACATGTATTATTTGAAACAGCAAGCCTTTGGGCCAGCTTGTGTTCTTCAATAATGATCTGGTTAAAATTGGGTAAATTAGACAGGAGCAAATAGTTGAAGGTTGGAAATCTAATTCCACTGCTTATTAATTGTGTGGCCTTAGG
This sequence comes from Noctilio leporinus, assembly GCA_004026585.1. Lineage (NCBI taxonomy): Eukaryota > Metazoa > Chordata > Mammalia > Chiroptera > Noctilionidae > Noctilio > Noctilio leporinus. The sequence continues at coordinate 29,723 of PVIW01003008.1, read as the reverse complement.
CACTCTGCTTCCATTTCCTTATTTTAAAAAAAAACAAAAAACAAAACAAGCATAGGAAAGCCACTATTTCAACTTGTGTGATAATCAAAGGAGTCAGTATACATAAAATGTGTTACTACTGGTCCCTGGCAGATGTTATGTGTTAGCTGTCATTTTATAGCTACTATTAGTAAATTACTGATGCGTAAGCTACCATATGCTACCAAAAAAGATGATGGGACCCCAATGGTTGTCATGGTGGTTGCCCGTGTTACACTCCTCTTGCACATATAATAGAATAGCATGTGCAGAACACTGCTATTAAGATTGTGTATATAGCCCTGGTTGGTAGTTTAGTCGATTGGTGCCGACCTGTGAACCCAAAGGTCACTGGTTTGATTCCCAGCGAGGACACATAACCAGGTTACAAGCCAGGTCTCCAGCCAGGTCCTTAGCTGGAGGCAGGTGAAAAACAACCATACATTGATCCTTCTCTCCCTTTCTTCATCCCTCCCTGCCCTTCTCTCTGAATATAATAAATAAAATCTTTTTTTGTTTTAAAGAAAAAGATTGTGTATATAACTATAATAATAGTTATATTATTATATAGGTAGGCTTCATGTATCTTTAAAAGAAAATTAGAAAAATCCTAAGTGTTTTTGTATGGTTGAAGTTGAATATGTTCATTAATTTCTTGGACATTTAAATGGTCCCTTTACTATGTCACTATAATAAATAATGGTCATATAGTGTCAACTAACTTGTAATGTAATTTTTACTGAGGTATTCTCATGTTTTTTTCCCCTTAGACTACATCTCTAAAAGTAAAATAACACTCAGTATATGGACAATTTAAGAGTTTGACAAATATTGTTTAATTGCCCTTTGGGGAGATTTTATCAAATTTTGATTCAACCATTAATTCTAGATAATGTCATTTAAAAATATATATATCTTAGTTGGAAAAGTAAAAATAGTATTATCATTCTACCTGTTCTTTGGAAAAGGTTATAGTGAATTTGACTATATATGTATGTGTTTTGACCATTTGCATTTCTTGTTTTCTGAATGGCCCACTCAACTTTTGTCTTGGTGGAGGCCCTTTGGATTGCATATAGCAAACTCAAAATAGCGAACACACACAGGGGGAATTTAGTATAAGAATACCAGGGTGGGCTTCAGGGCCTAGAACTGAGAAGTGGGTGCACTGCTGGGGTTCATGAGAGGGTCTTAGAAACCCAGGTATACAAGAGTGTTCCCCGATCTCCTCTTACTTCCTCCATTCCCTGCTTTCTCCCTCTTCCTCTCTCATTCCTCACTGTACTTGGTTTCTTTGTTCTGCTTTCAATTTCTTTGGCATTTAACTTTTTAACGACCTTTAAATAAAATTTAGAGAAGATTTTAGTTTTCATATAGCTAGACTTACTGCTTTTTTCCCCTCTGTGGTTTAGCCAATTGCTTTTTATGCCCAGAAAGGCTTTTCTCATTTTGATTACATATGTTCAAAAATGATGAAATAGAAAAATCTAGGTGACACAAACTGCCATACTTCATGACAGGGACGGTCTCCCGTTGTACACTGGGGTAGGAAATAATAAGCTTTTATAGGATGAGAAATAAAGAACAAGGAAAAGAAAAAAATAGAAAATATGTGATTGGGTGCGGCCATAGTCAGCCTTGTTTGGGGAGAGAAGGAAAGGTGTTGGCTTAGTGTTTGGAGACTGGCTGACTGAATAGAATGTGTTTCTGGTCAAGTGGGGCATCTACAGGGACCAGACAGTTATCTAACCAGAGGCTCCAAGGTCAGGGCAATGATGCTTGGGCCACCTGGGGGTGTAGCTGTTTGACAGGGGGTGAAAGTATGTCATTACTGTAACCAGCATGGCTGAAACATAGGGGAAATGTTAACCAGAGAGTGGAGAGTGACCAGTAAGTAACACATCAGATTCTCTCATAAAGCCACAAACTCAATTAAGAGCATGACTTCAGATTTGAATCCCGATTCTACTCCTTGGGACCAGTGTGACTGTTACCCAGGTATTTAGCCTCTGTGTGCCATGGCCGCCTCATTGGTACGATGAGGCAGTAGTGATAGTGCCTATTATGTGGAGCCGTTGGGAGGCTTGTATGAATTTGTAAAGCACGTTGAACAGAGCCTGTTACAAAGTCCTCTGTGTGTTGCAGTAAATTCCTTTGTGTCCTGTCATATAGACTCCATAGCAGACTCTCCTTCTTTAAATCAGGCTTTTCTTTTTCTTGATTCAGTTCGCAAACCATAGATTCATGAGCTCTCATGTGTTGTAGTTATAATTGTCGCCAGTCATAAATTACACAGTAACTCAAAGATTACCACTGTGGTAAGTAGAGAAAAATTGGGACTTACCATGGTTCTCATAAGTAATTTAAGGAAATAACGAATAGTGATGAAGTCAAACACACAAAATTTGGGTTAGAAGTTCACACAGATCAAAAGTGAAAATACAGTTTGAAGTTCATTTTGTTCCCTTGGAATTTTGTATCTTTTCAAAGAATTTTTATTATTTTAAGTAAATTAACTTCAAGGTAACAGAAACAGAATGAACACATTTCTTAATTTTAAAAAAATTAATGGGAGGATCAGTGATGATGGAAGCAGGTGTGTTCACCACCTACTGTATACGGTAGGTGGTGAACACACATACCGTATACAGATGATGTATTACAGGATTGTAGACCTGAAACCCATAAAACTTTACCTCATAAATTCAATTTAAAAGTAAGTCATATTGGTTAAAAGTAAGTCATATTGGAACCTGGTGAGACATGCACAATAACAATTTATTTTCTAAAATGATAGCCCCCCACCATCACCCTTGGAGAGAGAGGAATTTATAACATTTTTGTGACCTGTGTTAGGAAATTTATTAACTATAGTTTTTTATTATTGCTTAACCATTGCTGAGCCCAGTTTGTTTCTGAACTATCAAAATCTGTGATATTTTAGCTATTTAGACAATGTTTGTGTAGGTTTCCTGTTGCTGCTCTAGCAAAGAAAACACAAACATCATAGTTTGAAACAATACATATTTATTATCTCACACGTCTGGAGGTCAGAAGCTTTAAGTGGAGGCTTCTGCTGGAGGGTCTAGGAGAGAGAGAGCCTGTTCCCTTGCCTTTTCCAGCTTTCAGAGGCGCCTGCACTCCTTGGCTCGTGGCCCTTTCTCCATCTTCAAAGCCAGCAGTGTAGCATCTTCTATCCCCAGCTCTGCCCCTAACTGCTTCTAGAAGTCATCACATCGCCATTTCTCTGTATCTCTGATTTTATCCTTCCCATTTCTGTCTTATAAGAAGCCTGTGGGTATATCAATATCTTCCAACCTTAACATCTTTAACTCAGTCACATCTGTAGAGTCCCTGTTCCTATCTAAGGTGACATCTGCAGGTCCTGGGGATTGTGATCTGGGCCATAATTCAGTCTACCACAGTGTTGATATTAAGTTTTCTTAGGGCTTTTCATTTGGGTTACTGACTACATTCTTAAAAGCAAAATATCTTCCTTTTGGAACAAATAATGCTAAGTGCTTGAGACGTTCCAGTGGATTTTATTGATAAACTAAATAAATATGTATAACTGTCACTTTTTTTTCTTTTGTTTTCCTTTCATGCCAGATCCTGGGTGTTTGGCTGACCTACAGATACAGGAACCAGAAAGATCCTCGTGCTAATCCTAGTGCATTCCTTTGATGAGAGAACAAGAGAGAAAATTCCCATTTGGGTCTTATTCACGGCTGACTTTTAAGTTACACGAATTTGCCTGTTTAAGGGAAGAGAATCAGAAAAATGACATTATCAGTGGTGGAATTACATATTTTTACTCTTACATTTCTCTAAATGTTTTTCTTTTTCCATTGCTGAAACAAAAAATAGAAACTTGTGGTCTCCTCTGAACCTCAGTGGTACCTGTAATCTACTGTATTCACAGTGTCCGACACTGTCCACTGTGGCCTTTCTTAGCATTTTTATCTGCAGAAAAACTTTGTATAGCACTACTGTGTTGGTCATATTGTGATTCTAAATATCCATGTCACTGGAATAAGTCATTGTATCTGGCACTGTGCTGTGTAGATAGTTCCTACTGGAAAAAAAGAGTTAAAGTTTATTAAACCCAGTAAGTATGAGATTCTATTATGTTAAGTTCAGAATGGGAAATCAAATTCCCAATTGTTTTGTCTTTTAGGAAGTGTATATTGTGGTGAAAATTAACATAAAAGTGACACTGTAGTTCTAGTGGTCCTTTATGATTACACTAATGTACTCTAGAAATAACTATGTGTTTAGGAAAGCGTGGTTTAGTTCTTTTATTTTTACAGGTAAGCGCAAAAGGAGAAATGGTCTTATGAATGTTCTAATGTGTAACATTTGCCTTCAACCTTCCAGATGGAATGAGTTTGAGAATTTCAGAAAATGTATCTGTGTAATCCTGATATTCTTTTATAATAATTAAGTCCAAAAGACTGCATTTTAAACAAATTACTATTTATGCATTGGCCCACGTAGCAAAAAGCTATTTGATTATCTTACAAATTGTTAAATACCTTTTTCATGAAATCTCTCAGTATTGTAATAGCAGCTTGTCAAATACAAGCATATTTGAATGTGACCTCTCATAATTTTGAATTTGAAATAGTATGTGGTTCTGTATATTATATTAAAAAATTAAAGGATAGTAACCTTTCTTCATGCATGAGTGTTTGAATTAAAAGAAAGTAATAGAAGAACTGACGCATGAATTAAGTGAAATGAAATTCTTTTCTTTTTTCCGTGGGTTCTCTTTGATCTAGAACTGAATATTGCTATTTAGTGTATGTATAAGTCAGCTGTGGAAATGAATGTCTAGTGCTAACATCTACTGTAGTGTAGTCATCCCCCAAATCCTTTCTTAAAATGTTTCAGTGTTTAATATCATCTTCATAGTGAGAAGTGCTTTTAAAAAAGAACTCATCCATATTTATTTGGGAAAAATAAGTTATTTCCTGTTACTGATAATTACTCATTTCTTGTCTTACATTCTATATATGGTATTTTATTGGCAATTGTCTTGAGGGGTTTTAGACCAAGAAAGAGTGTAAATGGTTGATCTATAGAATTTTATAATATTGTGTGTGTGACTATGTATGTATGGAGTGGACCCAACAAAACCTGGAATTACCTTCTGGAGGGTGGGCCTGGCAGTACAGGCTTCCAATGACAGGTGAGTGTTCGAGGAACCCATCTGCTTCAGTGGACCAACTGGTGATGTGGTGAGAGGCTGCATTTGGCTTCAGTGAATTTTTTTTTAAGGACTCTTTCAGCATGTTTTTGTTTACCATTTCATGATGGGTGATTTATGAATGCACCTGCCCACCTCATGCCGAGTGTTCCGCAGTTTTTGATCAAAAATGGCCTGACCACCCAAGGCCTTTTCTTCCTGTTCACCACTTCTCACCCTGAGTGACCTGTTTTTCTTCCCCGGATGAAAAAAGTCCTCAAAGGAAAACATTTTGCTGATGTGGAAGAGGTGAAACAAATGGCAGAAGCTCAAAAAGGCATCAAAATTGATGAGTTCAAAAATTGTTTTGAGCAGTGGAAAAAGGTTCTGTAGGTGTATTGAATCAAATGGGGAATACTTGGAAGATGACTGAAGTTTAAACATGTAAAACTAAATACATAATTTTTCATAAATTCTGTTTTCTTTGGATTCTCCCTGTGTGTGTGTGTGTGTGCATGTGTGTGTGTGCATGTGTGAGTGTGTCATGTCTAGGACTGGAAGACAGGCTAATCTTTAAAGAAAACTGAATTGTGCAAAGTCCATAATGTTGTAGGGGAGGAAAATTAACATTCTCACTACTCTTCTGAGTTCTTGGCTAAAACCCCATGTAATATAAGTCAGATCAACAAGAAAAACTTTTTTCACTTGTATACCTCATGTATACATAGGAGAGCCCCAGAAAAACTGAGTCACTCCACGAGATGGCCCAAACCACCATCTTAAATACCATCTTTAGTTAAAGACAAAAGGGTGTGTGTGTGTGTGTGTAGGCCAGTCATGGGGGATTACCAGGAGCAGCACAGCAAACAAAGATAAGGTTTGTTATGCAGAACTAAGGCAGTGACTATAGGTTGATAAGTTTCCTGTGATTTAGAGTCATTCTTTCCTGGCACAGAGAAGGAGGCACCTTGAAATGGAGATTTCCTTCATAAGTGTAAGTTTTCCTTGTGGAAGGATAAACCTCTCTGTTTTCAGAGCTTCTCCTGTGTCTGCTGTTTGTTAAAAATAATCAGCTCAAAATAATCTTTATGCCCAAGAGGCATAGTACGTGGGTACGTCTTCTGCTATCCTTCAGTGTCACACTAAGTGCTGCCAACCCCAGATTCCTACTGGTTCCTAAGGTGGGATTGGGAGAGCCACGTGAAGGAAGAGAAATTTTTGAACTGTGCCTTCCTTTAAAGGATTTTTGTTTGCTTTATGACATTTTGAACTTTACATGAGTTTCTGGAATCATCTCTTTTAATTTTCTTGGTATAAATGATTATAGGTGGAAAGGGTATTTCAGAGAGAGGAGAAGGAAAAAACAGCCTTGTTTTCTGTTCTAATTGCAATTTGGGTCAACCTAATTACAAATTAGCATGGGAAACCTAATTTAGGGCTCTAAACTGCATTAAAAGAGTAATAGCTGGTGATTAGCCATTCAAAAAAGAATGCATTTTTAAGTATCAGGAGTGGCTTTGTCAGATTAATCTAAGCTTTCTGTTCCCTCGGGAAGGTCTAAAGGTGACAGATTATCCAGCTTCTAGGAGGTTGCCTGTCATCCATGTGTCTGGGTGCAGGAAGCTCCCTCCTGATCCACAGTGGATCATAACACCTTCTGGCAAGACCCCTGAATGGGTCTCTCGTACATCCCAAATGGCTGCTGGTGAGCCTGGGGAAGTCAGACTGACATCCAAATCCCAGGGGTGCCACTGCTGTGTGCACACAGATGCCACCCCAGACACATGGGGTCTGAGGAGGGTGAGTTTCAGGCCAGTCTGTCTTCTAATGACAACACATGGCTGTAAGGAGCTCCTTCTAAACTTAGCACTTATTTTAAAAAACTGTACTTTTATACATTTTTCTTACGTCCTATTTACATCTTCCATTTAGAGGAATATTCCATAGAACATTTGCCCAGTCAGCCTTGATGATACAGGTGAAATTTTAGAGAATATAATGCTAATACAAAGGAAACACGTTAAGCTGTAAATTCTTAAATCTGAGCCCATGTGGCATAAATTCATTCCAGATACTCTGTTGTTTAAGCAGCAATGAGTTTGGCATGCAAACCAATTGTGCATGTTCAACCTAAGTAACATTCTGCTGAGTGGAACCTTTGAGAGATGAAGAGACCAGAGTAGCTTGTAGTGCTCAGTGTCCTTAGTCCAAAATCCACCTTCTACAAATTCCATAGATATTTTTTGAACCCTATTCAAGGCCATTCATCCTTTTGAAAAGCACTGGGTAACTAAGTAAAACTACTTTACTTTTTAGCGGGTATGGAAAAGTTAGAATCACCATTTTTACCTAGTATTTCATAGGAGAAAACCATTTTCGGGCATTGTGATCATACAAATATGATCATGAACATGTTTATTGTTTTATGAGAGATGATCATAACATGAAAGACCAAGTTATCTAGTTTGGGGTAAGGGAGGCAATTTGTATCAAGCTGTTGTGCACTCAGGATATTTGGGGCAGGCAGTAAATTTTGACTCCTTGGTTCTATGCCAAGTGTAAGGACGAGATGTGTCTGTCATTGGTGAATGTTTTAAGGGAGCAACCAGCAGTAACTACACCAGACAGCAGAGACGGACAGACAGAAGAAAGGAGAACAGCTCTTCATATTGAAGTTTTTCTGGAATTTCAGATCTTACCTGGGCAACTGTAGTCAATGAGATACCTCTGCAGAGGGGGTGGGGAAAGCGTAATCAGACTCTTGTGCCATAGGCCAGGCTTCTCATCTACCCTCCTCAGGAGAATTAGCTTTGGGAATTCATTTCTCCAATGAAGGCCTGAGGGAGTTGCCTTTGAATTAAAAATATATGCCAAAGAATGGACTTGGATAACACTTGGAGGATGAACACATTTGTTTACTTTTGTGTCTTGCTTTTTATAGGTAGATGACATCACAGCTTGGCAAGTGGCTTTTTCATGGGTTAGGATGACGTGACTTGGACTTGGAAGTCCACCTTGTTCTTAAGGCACTGAGGACAGTTCTCGCTTTTGAGCTTTTCCAGTTCTTCCCTCAGCTCCCATTCTCCCCAGTGATTACTAAATATAAGCACCTCAGTAACTATGTATGTAGAGTACTGAATGCATAAAACAAGCAAAAAAAAAAAAAACAACAACAACTGAAGCAGAGATAGTCAAACGATCACTGGAAGATGACTGGCTCTAAAACAGGTAAAAAATGGTTTACTCAAACACGTTGATCATCCATGTAAAAGACTTACAAGTGGCTTTTGTTAAACCAACACTTCTAAAAGTTTCTTTTCTTTCCCCCTAAGTTGCAGAGCATCAGGTAAATTATTTTAAATGTGGGAAAACATACATACAACTTGTAACCATTTTCAAGTGTATAATTAAGAGTCATTACGTAGTCACATTGTTCCCCAGACATCACCACCATCCAATTCGATCCCTTCTTCACCGTCCCAAACTGAAAATCAAACCCTGTTAAATAGTACCTCCCCTTCCCCCCTCTCTGCAGACCTTCCCTGGTGACTGCCTGCCTAAGTCTACTTTCTGTCTATGAATTTGTAGACACATGTACCTCGTGTAACTGGAATCATACAGTATTTTCCCCTTGTCACTGGTTTTCTCACTATAATGTCCTCAAGGTTCATCCATATTGTAACATATGTGAGAATTCCCTCCTTTTTTTTTTTTTTTTTTTTTTTTTAAGATTTTAATCATTATTTTTAGATAGAAGGGCAAAGAGGGAGGAAGAAAGGGAGAGAAGCATCAATGTATGGTTGCCTTTCACCTGCCTCCAGCTACAGACCTGGCTGGAGACCTGGCTTGCAACCTGGTTATGTGCCCTCACTGGGAACTCGAACAGCAACCTTTTGGTTCACAAGCCAGTGCTCAATCCACTATGCCACCCAGCCAGGGCTCAGAATTCCCTCCCTTTTAAAGGCTGAATAATATTCCATTCTATGTAATACATTTTACTTATTCATTCATCCATCGGTGGATAGTTGGTTTGCTTCCTGTGCATAATGCTACTGTGAGTGTGAGTGTACAAGTAACTTTTCCTTGGTTTCAGTTTTTGGGCACATAATCAGAAGTGGAATTACTGAGTTGTATGGTCATTCTGTATGTAAGTTTTTGAAGAACAGTCTTGTTTTTCTACAGTGGCTGCACCATTTTACATTCCCATCACATTACCAACATTTTTATTTAGCATTCTTGCACTCCTTTATGGTCAGAGAAGTAGTCAAGAAACACTTTCATTTAAATTTATTAAAACATAGAAGAAAGATTGTGAGATGACTATAAAGGATTTGACAGAAAAGACCCTGCTAATAATGCCCATGAGCTTAAAACAACAGTTTTGATGTTTGCATCTCCACTTCTCTTTCTAACTTGTATATGTACACATTTTCTGTAGTTGCCAAAAGCATAAAAATTTTTAAATTCTTTTTCACTTATCCTTTTTGTTTCACCATAATGTTTATTACATTTATAGATAACAACATGCTGCAGAGTGTTAATAAACATTTGTAATCATTATATTTGGATGTTGTCAATTTTTTAATTTGTGGGATGTTTAAATAACATTGCCATTAGCATCTTCACAGCACTCTGTTTCTCTTGAATGGTTGATTTGCATAGGACAAAGTCTCAGAAGTTGAGGGGACTGTGTTGAAGTCTTACTAGTTTTATTTTTCAATGACTTGCTCTGTGTTTAATACTTTTCTGAGGAAGCTTCATTTTCCTTACAACCTTGACATTTAACTTCCCAAAGAATTTTTTAAAATTATATGTGGTGTTAAAATAACATTTTGTCATTCAGTAAATTTTAAGGACTTATTCTGATTTAACATCAGCCTTATAAAGTAAACATTATTTTGCTGTATTATAGATGAAATCTAAATAACTTAAGAGTTGTCATTCAAACTATTTTATTATACAAGTGAAAATTCTTTCCCTCTCATTAACCCTCAGAGGACTTTCTAAATGAAATAATTTACCTCTTTTAGCACATGTAGGTTGCCTATTTATGCAGGGTAAGCCCAATCCCTTTGTTGACAGTTTTGCTGAGGATTTGTATGTCATTAAATCAACCATATATTTACAGAACCTATTAGTGAGTCACTCTGTCAAAGTACTGTGATCAAGAGTAGAATTTAAAATATATTGTCTGCCCTGGAAAAGTTAATATGTAATGCCAAAAGCTCTATTCAGAAAAGGACCTGTCTTTAAAAATTATTCAAGACAAGCAATAGATCATCAATATGCAAAGCATTATACAGACCACCACAGGCATTTCAGGGTCTAAAGAAGTCAGTGGAGCTACATGATAAAAAATTGCATATATAGTATTTATTGTGTGTGTGTGTGTGTATATATATATATAATATATATATATAGTGAGTTTGAGATTATTCAATATGTAGTGAACAAATTAATATAGTTCTAATTTTTGTCAAGCTGAATAGAGTTAAAAGTAACTAACTCTGCTCCATCTGATGCCACACCCTCTTTCACTTTTCCAAAGATAAAGAGTGACCTCTGATCTTTATCCCATACACAGGATATCACTGTCCTTTGCTCTACCTTTGAGTGATGAAAATGGGAACAATTCAACTGACTTTATTCCAGGCCAGGACTCTTGAGACTTTGACAGACCCAATGTATTATAAGACTAATATTCAGGACTTCTTTAGTGTGTGTTCATGGATATAGGTGTTCTTTGAATGAATGAACTCACAAAATTAGTCTTCTGAAAGAGAAAGCCTTGTGCTTTCTTCAAGAGCATTGAATTGGGCAAAAATCTAACAAAAATTGAATTACTAAATTAAAATACGTACACAGGAATTTCTGGCTACTGTTGGAGGGTGTTGTCTTCTATTTCAGTACCTGATTTTCTTGGGATGCCATTCAATGTGTTTTTCACATGAACACTTATTCTGTTTGATGATGCTGTTGATGGAACTAACCTCTCATTTTGTCACCTAGTGAGAAGCTGTAGTAAGCTGAGAACATTGTTTTTGGCCTTCATGGCTTGAACTATTTCTGTCATGCCCTCCCCTCTCTTTGAACATTTTGTTTGTCAATACATCCTGTTTGGTGGATGAACCCAATAGCTTTTCTGTGAAAAACCAAGTTGGAAAAAAACAACGATTTAACACCCCCAAAGGATTTATTTTTTTAAAAAGAAGGCTCACTATGGTAGTTTACAATATTGTTTTCATACATGTATACTTGAAACCAAATTAAAAAAAAAAATAGCTGTTGTAACATTAAACGGTAACCTAATGAGCATTTCCACCCATGCTCCACAGTCTTCGGAAATCACCTTTGGTTCCAGGTCTCATGGCCCAACTAGAGGGAAGGGCTTGCAAATTCGGTTTCTTCTCTACAATTCAGTCTTCAGCAACTTCAGTGCTTTCTTCATGTTGTCAACAACTAAGGGGCAAAAATGTTATGAGTGAAGACATGACTGGAAATTATATTAATAGATATAGTAAGCTCCCAAGCTTGGGTATTCTATTTATTGTTTAATGGGGTGCTATTTTATCATAAGGTATGATGTTGGCAATCTTACTGTAATTTTCTTCCTAAAATTACGGGAAATTGCTTTTATTATAATCCAATTCTTTTACAATACTTATTAAGTTCCTTTTCTACAAGATGCTATGACATTATATGTGCAGGATACCTGCCATGAAAGAGTACGAAGTCTTATTTAGATATATGCTATTATCTTGAGAATGGTCAATTCTTGCAATGTGCCTCTCCTGGTTCTCTTAGCACTCACTGAAGGCATTGCTTAATGGACCATTATCCTCTTTCTGCTGCCCAGACACAGCCTCAAAATTCTTTCAAAAATAATGAGAAATTTTATGTGCTCCCCTATGAGAATTTCTGTGATAATGAAAACTATGCCTGTGCTTTGATTACTTGAAATGTGATTAGTGTGACTGAGGAACTGAATCTTACATTATAAGTAATTTAAATTTACTACTAAACAGCTTCATGTGACCAAAGACGAACATACTAGGTATTAAGTGCCATTCTAGGCAGTTACTAGTTACTGAGCAGAATTGGTTCCTAGGACAAAACCCATTTTATTCCCCGAAGGACTAAATGTCACAAGTCTGTCCCGTCTCCCATTGAGGTACCTCCCCTTCCTTAAGAGTGTCTCCTCCCCGGGCTCCCCCCCAAACCCCCCGCAAAGTGAGTCTTAGCCACTATTTGGAGCCATCCTTCATACTGATCTTTAAAACTGGACTTGAATTCCAACGTCAACAAGCTAAATTATTCCACTTTCATTACTTGGAAAAAATATTTAACAAAGCATGCAGATTACTACAACTTTTGCGCCCAATTCTCTGATAAAAGAAGTTGTATATATTAGTGTGCCTAAGAGAAAAACCTGAAAAGCAGGTCATAATTAGGTCATAGAATCTGTACCGAATTTAAATTATTCATTTTTAATTTTTTAAAAAATGTAAATGAGATCAAAGCGATGAGACTAAACTGATTCCCTGGGGCCCCTGGGAAGCTTTCCCTGCGCGTCAGTCCCTCAGGCTCTGCGCCCAGACCACCGCCCTGAGACGTTCCAAGGGGGCAACTTACGCAGAGCTGCGTCCGCAGGTTCATAAGCGTAGAGGCGATTCGAGTATCTTCCAGTGATGTCGGCTCTGACCGTCAGGGATGGGTCTACAAGGGAAAAGCAAAAGGGGGCGGAGTGCTGTGTTAGCAGGAGCTCTGTTTCAGGACGCAGCCCACGTACTTGTCCTTGGGCCGTGACAGGAGCACAGCGTGAGTGCCGCCGACCGCCCAGCGCCAGTCCAGGCGGAGCGGGGAGCCCCGCAGCCGCGCACACTCGGAGCGCAGGAGGCTGTGAACCCTGCGGTCCCACCTAGAGCAACCTAAAAACCGGATAATACGCATTGCTGGGCTGGTGTTTGGTTTTGGGTGAAAACGTTGGCATTCTCTACTAAGGGATTATTTAGAATCTTTGCAGTGATTATGTTGGGATTGAAATGTGTTGTCACCCAGCGGTACCTCGATAATTAGAAACCCACATCCAGTGCCCTATATGTATTTAATGAAAAATAAAGGCAAGCCCCAAGAGCAGCAAGAGTCAAGTAATCATGTAGTAGCCCTCTAGTTTTTACTTTAAAAATATTTGAGTCATCCCTATGCACTGTTTAAATCTTTTTTTTTTTTTTTCATGTCTCATATTAACCCTCAAATGATCAGTGAGACAGATATTTTTAAAATAAGGTGCACCCAACAAGGAGGTGCCACTGGGATGCACAGGGGCCTGCAAACCTCACTTTGACAAAGGTGACTGAAGGGGCCTGAGGTATACGTCCTGACATGTAGGTGAAGGGGACACAGGAGAAGCACCCGGACCTTTGCAACGTCTGTTCCCAGGATTTGAATGGACAGGAGGGTCATTTCAGCTTACGGGACTGGGACCAACATAAAGTACAAGCAGACAGCCTTCTGTTCAGCCAAGACTCAAGACCTGCTACTGCTTGGTGCAGGGGATACCAACACCTAGTCTGATCTTAGTAATAAATTAACATACAGCATTCGAAACGCCAGGCCATTGGCTCCTAATCCTGGCTGCCAAATGGAATCACCTGGAGAGCTCTACAAACCCATGCATGGATGCTTGCTTCCCATCCCCGGACCCTGTGTTTGATTGCTTTGAGGGTGGCCCGGTTGGCTTGTTTTTAAACACCTTCCAGGTGATTCTGATTAAATATATGGCTAATATAGCTCCGCAGGCACGCGGAGAACCACGGAGCGGGAGAAAAAGCTGCCCCTGAGCTGGGGTTAGTTCTTAGGACTGAAGGACCCGAGTGAACGTCGGTTAACATGCCCTTAGCTAGGAACGCTGCGAACAGAATTTGTGTATAAGGTAAGAGTGGATGACCTAGCAGGTTTCTCAATTTCAAGACTTCTAAATTTTCTAAATCCTAACAAAATCAAAATCATTAAAGCTGTAGTTTCACCTTCCTTCTTCCTTCACGTTTTCTCTCCCCGGTTTTGTGCACTTAGTATGAACTTGGAGGAAGTACCGAGCTACTTGATTAGACTGAGCTCTTCTTCTTATGTGATGAATTCACTCAGGGACAGTCTTTAAATTACGTGATTTTGATCGGAGCCAAACTTATTTAATTTGCCCGGTTATCTAAGACATGTTTGCGGTAAGCCTACTCCAGAGTCATGCCGTAAAATATTATGATGAGCAAAAACAGATACACTGTCGTCCCTGTATACCGTAGCTTATAGTCCCATGGTGGGGGTGGGGTGGATATTTATTAAACAATTACAAAATTGTAACAGGAAAATTGGGAAAATATGGCCATTGAAAGAAACATGATGCCGGGTCTGTGAGAGACAGGGGTGCCTGGCGGGTTAACAAGGTGGCCTCTTTGTAGATCAACTCCTGCAGGGGATTCCAGAGGCAGCAAGGAGCATGGTGACTCCAACCAAAAAAAAAACTCATCATCTTAGCTCCCCTAAGGTAATTATCAACCATGTCAGAAACAAATATTTAACCCACACATTGAAAGTTTGCCTGATTAAAAGTATTTATGGGCCTGATGTACAAGGATGGTCAAAAGTAGGTTTACAGTTGTGATCCTGCAAAACAGTTCATACTTATATTATTATTTATTAATGATTGCACTGTTTATTATTGTTACTGACTCACTTTTGCCCACCCCTGTATTTAGGAAAAATTATCCATATATTTAATCAGTCAACAGGGTGCTGCTTCCTTTTCAGATGTATTTGTGGCAGACGATGAAAAGTTAAAATTAGCTTATGAGGAAAAAATGGCATCTGTGGAAATAGCTGGAAGTTCACATTTTCCTAATGAAAATATTCTGTGGAACTTCACTCAAGCCACAGTGAAGCAGCAGGTGAGGGTCTTGGAGGGCAGAGGAGAGGATAGGGCAGCCCTTGTGTCATTGTCAGAATGCATTTTGTGTCACTGTGACTTACCAACAAACATAATCCTGGGGACATATTGGCCATCAGGAGAGAGGTGCTTGTCTGTTGTTTCATACTAAGATAAAATGAAAAAAGCAGCTTTTATTTTGTTTACTCTTCATTTTCAAACTTGTTACTACAAAAATGTATCCATTACTGAGCTATGCATCTCAAGACACTGTAAGGCACATGTTTTCCACAAAGAGTTATAATACAGTTATGGAGATGAGCTATATGCATGAAATAATGTCGGTACAAAATGTGATACAGAGTAGGAGGTAAAGAGCTGAACGTATGTGATAAAAAGCAAAAATGTCCAGGAAGGAGAATTTGAATAGAGTTCATTGTGTTTGGCAAGACATCTTTTATGTGGTAGGAAGAAATAGACTAATAAAAAACAGAATTCATTTTTGGAGACATTACAGAAAGATGGGATCATCTTGAACATTCATCTATTAAACTTTTATTTAGAAAGTTTTCTTTTAATGTAGCAATATACAACACTTATCTCTCATAGATGCTGCATTGGGAGCTACAGGTAAGAAAATGGATATTGGGGACCCAGTGCCTGAAATATTATGGTAGAGGACATACAGATGCCGTGGGTGCCCAGAGCAGGACATTTAACCCATGTTGTGTTTGGACTCCATGTGGATAAGGAGGAATCTTGAAACAATGAAAGAAGTCAGTTACATGGAAAAGGGGAGCTGTTGAGCAAGGTAGAGGAAATGCATAGCACTTTGCGATATAACCATGTGTTTAGAAAAGGCTGAAATATAAGCTACAGGGAAGAGAGTGGTGAGAGAAGATGCTGGACCTGCTTCAGGGCCCAGCCCACAGCAGAGGGATGTGAGAAGAGGTACTGTGATCCCAAGTTGGTCTTCAAAGTGATCACCCCGATGGCATGTGGAATTAGATGGAATTTATCTTGTGCGCATGAACCATTTAATAATACTGCTGTAAGCTAAGCCAAGTGAACAATTCTTACACTCAAATGATGATCCTCAGTTTATAGGGAAGTAACCAATAACACAAATATTTAAAAGTTAGCACCAAAAGGCTTCCTGATGGTGGTAGGTGACTAGGAGAGTCTGATCTAGAATAACACTTTCAGTGCAAGGAGAGAGAAGACAAGGGCTAAGAATGGGTGTAGCGCACTGGCTGGTATAGCTCAGTGGATTGAGTGCTGGCCTGAGAATGAAAAGGTCACTGGTTCGATTCCCAGTCAATGCACATGCCTGGGTTGTGGGCCAGGTCTCTGGTTAGGGTCCAGTGAGAGGCTGATCAAAGCATCTCTTGTACATGTTGATGTTTCTCTCCCTCCTTTCCCCTCTTTCTAAAAGTAAATATAATCTTTAAAAAATAAACTATTTAAAAAAAATAAAAAAGAATGGGTGCAATCAGAAAAAACGGCAGGAAGGGGCACCAGAGGTAATTTGCAAAATACAAAATCCTTCCAATTATTACTGCAACAGAGAAACCCCTAACCACAGGAGAATACTTTTCAGATAATCTAAAGTTATTAAGTACTAAATAAAAGCATTAACATGAAAGGTAGATTATTAATAAAGTACCATGTTTCTCTCAGTCTCCAAGGTCTTTGGAACAGATAGATCCCAGCTCACCCTCCACGTGATTAAGAGATGTAGGGAAAATGAATCATCTGTGTTGAATAATGAGCCCCAGAGACATATCAGGGATGATGAAAGACAACTTACCACCAGGTTGAGGAGGACAAACTGCTCTGCCAATTTCTGGATTTCTTTATTTTCAGCGAACACTTTCTTTAAAGCTATGACGTAAAGAAAAATCATGGAACATGCATCTCAGCACTGGTTAAAATCATTGCTGTCTGTTCTGTTTTAAGTGGAACTGTATTTTCAGCACAATGTTCAACTTTGCCCTTCCAGCGCATGATTAGGGTGGTAATATGTAGGCTATTGACTACCTTTGCTTCTTGCCATTCGCTCATTTATTCATCCACCAGCTGTCCATTCATTTATTTCTTTCAGCCTCTATTCATTGAGTGGCTAATCTATGGAAAGCACTGTTTTATGCCCTGGAACTAGAGCAGTGTGTGTGTGTGTGTGTAGGGGGGGGGGGGGGGG
>PVIW01003008.1:0-12298 GCA_004026585.1 Noctilio leporinus | reverse complement strand
ATTGAAGCGAGAGAGTGTGACCCATTCTTTGATTTTGGGAGTATGCCACACTAGGTGGAAGGGCCTCTAGGTGCAATAATCTGAGGTAGAAATGAGCTCAGATGTTGGAGGCAAAGCAGAAATGCCAGGCTCAGTGGAGTGGACAGCGAACAAGAGGGGAGTGGTAAGAAAAGAAGGAGCCAGAGGTCGGATCATGTCCAGCCTTGTAGGCCATGGTCGGAAATCTTTTTAATTTTACCTGTGAGCAGAAGCCATGAGAGCACATAGCTGATGGGGTCTGATTTATGTTTAACAGCTTTATTCAGGCTTCTGTAGGGAGGACTGACTAGAGGTGACCAGTAAGGTGGCTGTTAACAGTATCCTAGTCCTTAGTTTGGAGTTTATAAGGCAGTAGTAGTGAGACAACAGGATGTGGTTGGATTTGGGCAGGACCCACATAATATGCGGAGCCTGAAGCAAAATAAAAGTATGGAGCCCCCTGTTCAAAAGTTATTAAAAATTTGAAGACAGTGACTGTAGAATGTTAAACCAAGCATGGGAGCTTTCCCAGCTCTGGGCCCAGTGCAAAGCACAGGCTGCATGCCCCGAAGCTGGTCCTAGCTTTAGGATATATGTTGGAGGCAAGGCTAATGTTATTTGCGGGTGTATTGGGTGTGTGATAACAAAAGAAGGATGTCAAGGATGAATCCTACTGTTTGTTTTTCCAAAATATGCCCAAGTGGTTAACGCTCAGCTTGGCAATACCTAAAGTTACTTTAAGTATTTTTTTACTACGTGAAATATTATTTTCTATTCAACTTTGTGAGGTGCTAAGAATATTGAGACAAGCGATCCAAACCTTGACCCTCAAGCTAAAAGCCTATAAAGAAAACTATTTGGAAGAATAAATTACCTTGACTGTGTGGGCATTCGTCCAAGTGATGAATAATCATCAAGGGTTTGTTGCTTTAAAAGAAAAAGAGAGAGAGGATCGTTTTCATGGGGTGGGATTTCATGTGGAGCTTAGTATCACTAGAGGGTGCTCTTGAGAGCTTTGAGGGAAGCTGTGGATCTGTCCTCTTTACCTTGACTTGGATTTGTACAAAGCTTCTTCGTATGTCTGAGTCCAGATGAGTTGATCACCCCAACCTAAGACAAAATGAGCCAGTATATTTAAAGCTCTTTAATTTCAGGCCCAATGCTGTTGAAAAGAATGATAATGACTAGGATATTTAGTTGATATTAAAGAAGAAAAACCTCTAGAGAAAGTAGAAAAATGGTCAATTTTGATCCATCTAGAAGGAACACACACACACAACCTGTTCAGTGTGCAAACATCGGCTTCCCAGTGAAGTGGCGTTGGAAGCTGATGAGAACTGACACCTACCTCTGGAGAGGGTCTGGGGCAGTTTGGGTGAGGGGACTTTTGTGTCCTTCTTAGTTCCGGGTTTGAGGGTGGTCTCTTTGGCCAGAGAGTAGGAGAGGGCCACAAGGAGTAAGAAGGTGGACACTGAAATCTTCTCCATGGCAAATCTGAAAAGGGAAAACAAACACATAAGCCAAATGTCAGTAACACAAAAGGGAATTAGCAGTCTTCAGAATCTTCAGACTGCATTACAATGTGGATTACCACAGGAATTGAGGTGTAGCTGAGATTGCAGACATGAAATTGGAGTGACAAAACAACCTCCCACAGAATTTCCTAAGAATACATACTGTGGATGTCTGTTTCTTTTCTTTCTATCTTACAAATAGACATGCATATACTGATGTAGGTCTCCACAGAAATCTACAATATAGGTATAGGTATATTTTAAAAGAATAAGTGGATATAGTATATATTCTTAGAGCTAAAGGAATCTACACTTAAAATTTTATATTTAGTACTAGAAGGTACCTCATAAGCTACCTCATCTTTTTCCCACCACCTCAGTGCCCCATTTTATAGATGAAGAATCTGAAATTCAGAGAGAGAAAGAGTTATGAGATGGTTGCCAACCAGACCTTCTGGACCTTGTCCCTTGGCTGTGCCGGCTCCCATTTTCCCATCCTGAAATAATAAACCTAATCATACATACTTCTTTAGCTTTCTGCTGACCTGGGGACATTGCCATGGAAGAATAAGATCTGAGTAAATTGATTCCTTATTGAATTTAAAATCTGCCAACTTTGTCACTGCATTGAAAACTTGCACCCACAAAGCTCTTCTCCCAGTGTAATGTTTATTCAGAATCTAGATGTCGCTCTGAATTGACTGAAATACATCGGTGCACGTTCCTGCTGCTAAGACAGCCCTGCCCCGAACCATGGGCCTGTAGCAGTGGGTGGCTGTGGGCGTGCACTTGTGTGCACAGAACTATTCTATGGGACTCAGACACAGAGAAAGCCACCCCACAGGCATCTCTTTGTTAATACTTTTTCCTTTCCCAATTCCACAGTCAATTCTTAGGGCAGGCTACACTGCTGGGAGGTAGGCACCCGTGGACAGCATAGTAACCAGCAAGAAAAGATCTGGAGGGAGTGAGGGAGAGACCAAGCGATCAAAGTGAGCTGTCCTGTCAAAATCCTGTGCTTATCCGGAGACCTTAACATGCAAAGCTGGACACTTGGAATTTAGTAAAGCCAAAGACTGAAAGTGCTTAAAAGTAATACCTGTATTGGGGTAGGTTTGGGATTAAATCAAATAAACTACAGAAAAAAGGCTTAGGATTTTAAAGAAATATTTTTTATGTTCTGGTACCCTCAGTGGAGAAACCGTTGCTGATTTAAAAGAAATGTTGCTAAATCATCATATCCAGGTGACACCTTATAGTAAATTGGCCAATTATTATGCAAGTAGCAGTGTTTGGCCACAAAATGTCTTACACAAAAAGACGGAAAAAAAAGCAAGGATGCATTTTTTTTCATTTTCTGCACTGATAAAGATGTGGAAATGCCAGCAACAACTGATATATCCTAATGTTCTGCAGAAACAACTCAACTGTACTACTACAGATCCAATAACTCCCAGCCTTCTTAGTACAAAGACTAATTTTTTAAAAATATTTTATTGATTATTTTCAAAGAGAAGGGCAGGAAGGGAGGAAGAAAGGGAGAGAAACATCAAGGTATGGTTGCCTTTCACCTGCCTCCAGCCACGGACCTGGCTGGAGACCTGGCTTGCAACCTGGTTATGTGCCCTGGCTGGGAATCGAACCAGCAACCCTTGGGTTCACAGGCTGGCACCAATCCACTGAGCCACACCAGGTAGGGAAGGCTTCTTGTTAACATTTAAAAATACCAAGAACTTTTATGTGAGAATAACTGTACTTTTTGAAGGTTAGCTGATTTGGAAGCATCATGGCAAATTGCTACTTTGAATTTACAAGCAAGCCCTGAATTTTGTATATATTTAAACCTACAGCAGCTATCTATATTAAAAAACAAAAAACAAAAAACAATTGTAACCCGGTGATGAACCATTTTACCTATTTAGTCCATTGACAATTCTTGCTGTGCTAGTGGCTATTCAGAGCCTTCCTGATAGCGCCACAGTTCACAGGTCGAAACTCTTGATGTATTTACCCATGTTTTATGGCAGGATGCCTCCATTCCTGCTGTACAAACATCCTGCTGTGCGCTGGCTTTCTGAGATTCTCTCTATTGAGTTTTCAGACCGTGAATAGACTCGGCTCTGCAAACTTCCTGCACACACCATCTCAAAACAGGATGCTACCTATGGGAGACTGTGACTGCTGGCCACACACACACACTATGAAACCAGCACTTTTTATTGTTTCCTTGGTGTTAGCAAGGAATTGACCTGCAGGAGGTTTAGGTGTCCCTCCTTGTAAATGCTTCAGGGAAGCACCCAGATTTCTCTTACAGCCTATCCCAGGCATTTAAAGATGCAACAGGCATCCCTCTACAGACAGAGAGAGCTGCTTTTCTGACTTGCAGAAGAATGCTGAACTGCAGTGGCAGGCGGGCAGTGAGAGCTGAGGTTTCCCGGAGCTGCAGGCATTGCTTTAGGCGGTGAGAGAGAAGCAGGGCATTAGGCGGTGGCTAGTGCCCTGTCACAAGACTCGGCCCTGCGCCACACTTGAAAACACCTCCCGTTTACCAACTCTCCAAACGCCTGTTTTTTAAGGGAGAAAGCATTACCTTGAACCAGCTCAGGATAGCACTGTGCCACCTCAGGCCCAAGAAAGGCCACCATAAAACTTGGGTGAAAATTCCATGGACTCCGTCGCCAAAGCCCATTTCTTTGCCCTTGAAACCATCTTTCACGCAGCAACAAGAGGCCAGAACTTACTCTAGTGAGAGCCCTTCTGAAAACACAATTGTCAGGAGCCTTACCTGGCTTTCTCCACCCACCTGTCGGTGTGAGCCAGATGGCCTCGAGGTATCCAGGCTCCCCAGTGCAACCTAGCCTCTATTTATGCACCTGAGCGCACCTCAATCCCACCCACTGACCTTGGATTTACATTTTGCAAACTCAGATAGGAACTTTCCTTTACCCAAGCGATTGATCGTCTTTCCTGGGCTAAAGAGTTCCTTGTTCTTAAAAATAGCGTTGCAAAGGGTGTGCTGTTTTAGTATGCATGTTTTTAACTGCTTGTGAAAATACATTGTTAAGGGATTTGGAAAAGATGGGCAGAGTGCCAAATCCAGGTAAGCTTTGAATGAAGACATTTGATTTGCCCGAAGGCTGATTTGTCTTTTTGTGATTGGATGGAGTGTGTGGTTTGTAGATTTTTTTCCCCCTCCCCTTACGGCAGAATGTCTTTACTTAAAAAGCAAGCAAGAGATGATTCACAACTTAAACTCCTACAGTCATATAAACTGCTGTCCTCCGTCACCACGCATGTTATTTTCTATGATATACTCCTCTCTTCCTGGAAAACAAAGTATGCATTCATTATAGATATGTAAAACATGCAAATCAAGCACTCACTAGAACTTTGAACTGAGAAAGTTACTGAAAAAAGATGCCCTAACACTGAATTTTTAATAATTACTTTGCAGTTGAATATATGCAGTAACTTCCTTCCAAAGAGTTAGAAGGTATTTCATAGTTATTCTCATTCATTTAATGGTGAACTTTCCTTCCATTTACACCATTTCTTGGACCTAGAAACTGAGGTCTGCAACTGCTTTTTTCTTTCTAACAAGATTATGCAATTATTCATTAAAGATTTTAAGTCTGCCTTCAGATTTTCTGTAAAAAACAAGTCAGTCAGTCTTGTGTTTGTTCATGAGTCTATGTTGCAATTCTTAAAAGCTCAGAATTCAGAGATCTTTAAACCCAGAAGTTAAATAACTGGATGCAAGCCCTATAAACACTACTTTAAAAAATTAGTTAAGTTCATACTATTTCACTATCACTTTTAAGTACATGTATGTGTGTGTGTGTGTGTGTGTGTGTGTATATATATATATTTTAGAGAGAGTGGAATGGAGAGAGAAAGAGAGGGAAGGAAACATTGAAGTGTGAGAGAAATGGCAATGATTGTTACACCCCCCCACCCCCCACCCCCGCCCAACTGGGGACCTGGCCCAAAACCCAGGCATATGCCATGCCTGGGAATCAAACCATTAACCTTTCAGTTTGCAGGCTGGTATTCAATCCACTGAGCCACACCAGCCAGGGCAAGTGTGCATATTTTTGATAGAGATCATTTCTGTGGGCAAAACAGTAAGTGATTTTCCAAATACTCAATTTTCTTTCAATTCTAAATGAGTTTACAGAGACAATTTCTTTAGGAGTTTGGAAATCTTAACTAAAGCTAAATTTAAATTTTTAAAACTGAGAAGGCATGTATATAGACCTTTATTCAACCCTTAGAATATTTCATTTAACCACCTCATTTTGCAGATGAAAAGAGCAAAGATGTTAAAGAAAAATGAATAACTCTGAAGGTCCCACAACTGGTTTAAGGTGCTGCTGAGCCTGAAGCCCAGGTGTCCTGTCATCTGCTTAGAGTGGAAAGTTAGCAAGATTTGGGGACACAAGAGATTCTAGTCTGAGTCCTGCATCCTCAATGGATGATCTCTGACACGTCATTTACCATCTTTGCAATGTCAGTTTCCCCATCTATAAAATGGGGAAAGTATTACCATATGTGATTGTTTTGAGCATTAAATTAGATTTTAATGAATTAAGTGGGAATGTACTTGGTGTATTAATTAGTGTCCTAGATCTTCTATAACTAAGTACCACAGACTAAAGAGATTAGACAACAGAAATTTATTTTCTCACAATTCTGGAAGCTAAATGTTCAAGATTAAGGTGTCTGCAAGTTTGATATCTTCTGAGGCCTCTCTTTTTTACCTCTGTCTTCACATGGTCTTCCCCTGTACTGATCGGAGTCCTAATTTCCTCTTCTTATGAGGATACAAGTTGTCTTGGATTAGGGCCCATCCTAATGCTTTATTTTAATTTAATTAATTCTTTAAAGACTCTGTCTTCAAATATACTCATATTTTATGATATCCAAGGTTAGTTTCAACATGGGAATTTTGTAGGGACACAACCTATAGCACTTGGTAATTAAAAACATCCCTGACATATTATAATTAGTTATGATGATATTATAATTTTCTATATTCCTATGCCTACTCTAATGCCAGCAAAAACCCAGTGTTTGTCTTAGTGATGAAGGTATGGCAGGGAGGAAGAAATAATTAGAACATACCCTACATACACCATAGTGACTGTGGCATCTTTGACACCCATAATTGTCAGTGTGAAGCAAATAGGGTTTTGTAGATGGTACAAGTTTTTGCTGTATTTTATTGAGCATCAATACTTTTAAGTGTGATGTCATATGATCAGTCTTTGGGATTGGCTTGCTATGGTAAAAAATCTGCCTTTACTGAGAGCCCGTTCTGATTATTTTTCCTCCCTGAGAAGGGATTTGAAAATCTGATATATAAAATAATGTTTGGCAGTGAAACTAAGCTTAGTATTAATGACCCTAACAATAGCTTAACTAAGTGGATGGTGGATGCTGTATCTTTGTATTTCTATATTTGTGGCCCTGTAATTTTAGAGGCTTTTATTCAAGCATATTTTAAAGTAGATTATGTTCTAATTTTGAATAAAATTTAGAGACCCATGGAAAATATTACTAAATATTATTTTTTACTCGCTCATTTGTTTCACCAAATATCCACTGAACCTGTTTATTTAGCAAATATTATACCAGGCACTAAAGACATAACAATGAGATTAAGCTTATTAATAACAATGAGGGTTAAGCCCTGATGCACATAGGACATTACATGAGAACATAGCAAGAATTCTGTAATCTACAACCTGGGAACAGGGCCTTCACAAGAACCTGACTATGCAGGCACCCAGATTTTGAACTTTCAGGCTCCCTCCAGAATGCTTCCAGCCAAGATGGAAAGAAAGGTAGACATGCTGTGTCTCCCTCCACAACCAAGAAGGAATACATCTACCTCAAAACTGGAGATATCCATAAGTTCCAGAAAATTGAACTACCTGGAAGTCCAACAAACAAAGCTATAAAAAAGAAATATTCATCTAGACAGGTACTACAGCTCTACCTAAGACAGAGACAAACACAGGAGCCTATCAAGTTGAGGAGACAGAGAAGTATGTCACAAAAGAGGAAACAGATCAAGGCCCCATTGGGATAACTAAGTGATGAGGAGATAGCCAATTTAATAGGCACAGAGTTCAAAATGCTGGTGATGAAGATGCTCCCAGACTTGACAAATATACTTGAGTATGGCAAATGTAGAAGGGAAGAAGTGAAGGCTATGCTAAGTGAAATGAAGGAAAATCTTGCATGTAACCAATGGTAAAGGGAAGGAAACCAGGGTTCACACCAATGATTTGGAACATAAAGAAGAAATAAACAGCCAAACAGTACAGAATGAAGAAACAAGAATTGAAAAAAATGAGGAAAGACCTAGGAACCTCTGGGACAACTTTAAATGTGCCAACATCCAAATCATAGGGGTACCAGAAGAAAAAACAAAAAAAAAAAGGTAGAGCAAGAAATTAAAAACTTATGTGAAAAAATAATGAAAGAAAACTTTCCAAATTTGGCAAAAGAATTAGACATACAAGTCCAGGAGGCACAGAGTCCCAAACAATCTATACCCAAGGAAGACCAGAACAAGACACATCATAATTAAAATATTGAAGTTTAAATATAAGGAGAGAATCTTTTAAAAAATTAATTTATTAGTTTATTACATTTATCACATTTTCCCCCATTGCTCTCCCCTGCCTCACCCTTCCCATCTCCTCTCCCATAGTCAATCCCACATGTTGTCCATGTCCATGTCCATGGGTCATTTATAATAGTTCCTTGACTAAATTGTTCCCCTTCTTTGCTTCTTTCTCCTACTCCCCTCTGTTCCTTGTTTTTGTACCTCTAGTCATATTTTTCTTGTTTGTTTGTTTGTTTCGTTCATTAGTGTCCAGTATTAGGTGAGATCATATGGTATTTGTTTTTCACTGCCTGGCTTATTTCACTAAGCATAATACTGTCCAGTTCCATCCACGTTTTTGCAAACGGTGGGAGTTCCTTCTTTCTTTCTTCTGAGTTGTATTCCATTGTGTAAGTGTACCAAAGCTCTTTGGGAGAGTCTTAAAAGCAGCAAGAGAAAAGAAGAGAGTTACCTACAAAGGAGTTCCTATAAGATTGTCAGCTGATTTCTCAAAAGAAACTTTGCAGGCAAGAAAGCTATCAGTTAGAATGGAAGGGCAGATAAAATGCTTGCCAGACAAGGTAAAGCTAAAGGAGTTCATCATCACTAAGCCATTATTATATGAAGTGTTAAAGGAACTTGTTTAAGAAAATGGAGAAAAAAGCTATGAACATTAAAATGACAAACTCAACAACTATTAACAACAGAACATAAAAAAATAAAACTAAGCAAATAATCAGAATAGGTATGGGAGTCATTGAGAGGTTTATCAGCTGGTCGACGGAAGGGGGAGAAATGGGGAAATGATGCAAAGATTAGGAAACATAATTGGTGGGTACAAGATAGATGGGGGGAGGGGGCGGAGTTAAGAATAAGACAAGAAAGAGTAAAGCCGGGAAACTTATATGTAGAATCCATGGACATAAACTAAGTGGGCTGGGACTGCAGGAGGGAATGGAGGTCTTGGGTGGAGGGGAGCAATGGGGAAAAAATGGGGACAACTGTAAAAGCATAATCAATACACTTAAAAATACTATACAACAATGAAAGAGACATTAGTTAATTACTAAGGTAGACAGATACATACAGATAATTTCAATTCAGGGTGGTAAGCCATGCCTTGGGAAAATACAAAGAAGCTGAAGACATTGTTCCTGCCCCAAGGCTACTCATAACCTGATAGAAGAATTAAGATAGAACCTCACTAAAAATTAACCTTTCACCTGAGGAGAGCATGCCATAAGAGTCAGGTAAGTGGTATAGACATCAGCTGGTATTATTTTTCGGAGGAGCTGCAGATAGATATCCACTAGAATGCTCAAATTTTTAGATGGAGACAGTGATTTAGAAGTTTCAAAACATTTCTGTCAGATATTTGATGGGATTAGCTTAGCTGCAGTGAGAGCCATATGGGTGATTTAAAAATATGTTTAGCAAAGCATTTAGGGGGCTTCTTGCCTGGGGCCTTTAATGCTGCTCTAAGAAGTTTAGAATTCAATCTCAAGGAAGTGTTGTCTGGTGGTTAAGAGGGCAAGGTGTAGGTTCAGACTGGTTTAAGTTCACATCTAGCTTTATGACTATTCTGTACTCTCCTAACCTCTTCACACTTCCCTCTCTGCACTGTAGTTACCTCACTTGTACAGTAGGAATTGTAAGATCTACTTTATAGGATTTGTGGAAGGGTACGTAAGATAACAGAGGTGGAGCGCTAAGAATGGTACATAGCACTAAAATTTATTTGTTGTTATTATAGAATGTGTCATTTGCTTCTCTGTATTATAACCACTTAGGTATCAGTCTATTGATGAGCCAATATTAAGTTAGTTAACTCCATGAAAACAGAATCATTGATTCCTCTTTGTATGTAGCCTATTGAACTTTCAATACATATTCTTAAAAAACTTAATTTATCATCATAACAACCCCCAAAGACATCATTATTTTCTTTTAAAAATAAGGAAAAAATAAAAATAAGGAAATAAATGGGTGGACATGATTGGCCCAGAGGCACAAAACTATTAAGAGTAGAGAACAGATATGAAATCTCCCACAATTGCTGATAATTAATTCAGTATTATTTCTAGTCTACAAGCTGCTCACTGATGTTAAGAAATACATAAATCTATAAGCAAATGTTAACCTCACAAAACAGAATAATGATAAGTCTTATGAAGAGGAAAATGAGAATAACTTCTAAGTACTCAAGGACTTAGTCCCTAAAAGAACCTTCTTGAAATCATACTGTCAAAGTACTTAAAACTCAACACCAAAATACAAGCAAAAAATAACAGCATCAAAAAACAACCAATGGGCAAAGGACCTGAATAGACATTTCTCCAAGTAGGACTTACAGATGGCCAATAGGCATATGAAAAGATGCTCAGCATCACTAATCATCAGAGAGATGAAATTAAACCCACAATGAGATACCATCTCGCACCTGTCAGAATGGCTGTTATCAATACTTCAACAAACAACAAAGGCTGACAAGGATGTGGAGAAAGGGGGAACCCGTTTGCATTGTTGGTGTGATGCAGACTGGTGCAGCCACTGTAGAAAGCCATATAGAGATGCCTCAAAAAATTTTAAGTGGATCTGCCTTTTGGCCCAGCAAATCCACTTCTAGGAATATATCCAAAGGAACACAACACTAATTCAAAAGAACATGAGCACCCCTATGTTCATTGCAGCATTATTTACAATCACCAAAATGTGGAAGCTGCCCAAATGTTCATCAATAGATAAGTGGATACAATGACTCTGGGACATTTACACAATAGAATACTACTCAGCTATAAAAAAGAAAATACTACTCTTTGCCAGTGTATGGATGGACCTGGAGAACATGATGCTAAATGAAATAAGCCAGTCAGAGAAAGACAAATACCATTTCACTCACATATGGAATCTAATGAACAAACTGAACTAACAAGAACAGAAACAGACCCACAGATGGAGAGCAGATGACAGCTAGTGGGGTGGTGGGGAGGTCAGGGGGCAGAGGGAGTGAGCAAAAGGAAAAAGGGCTTGTGAACATGACAACAGTGTGGTGACTGTTGGGGAGAAACTGGATAAGGGGACTAAGTGGTAATGGAAAAAATACAATAAAAATTAAATTAAAAATAAATACATAATTAAAAAAAACCCATACACATTCAGCCCTTCATATCTGCAGGCTCCATATCTGTGGATTCAACCAAACACAGATGAAAAACATTTGAGAAGAAAATGTTACTTGTTGCTGGTATGTACAATGTAGTTAGACCTAGGATAGAAGTGTCTGTATGAAACATGTGCAGACATTTTGTCTTGTCATTTATTCACTAAACAATACTATTTAATAGCATTTGCATTGTATTAGGCATTGTATGTAATAGAGATGATTTAAAGTTCATGGGGGAGGCATACATGGGTTATAGGCAAGTGCTATGCCATTTTCAATGCAGGACTTTGGATTTTATTGCTCACAGGGGTGCCCTGGAGATATCCAAGAATGACTAAATATCTACCTGCAAACTAAGCAGATGAATAAATGAGCTCCCCCTTATTTCTAGTTTAGAGAAGTAGACAGATTGTATTAGTGTTTGACGTAGAGGAAGGGTTGGTTGCTATTTGAGTTTCCCTTAATGTCTGATGGGGGCTTTTGTGTATAATAGCTGGTTCCCACTTCTTGGGGTTTAATTACTATCCACTGTATTAAAGTTAAAACTGTAAAACCAGATTCTCCTACAAGTTTGAGTTAAAAAATATACAGATTTTGTATATTTGCATAAACTATACAAAAATATTTTGGTTTTGAACATAAATTGGGATAAAATGGAAAATCTATTTTAACTTGTTCCTTTTCATCATTTTTAGCATGGTAAGAACAAATAGCATGGGATTTACCCTCCTAATGAATTTTAAAGTGTACAGTACAGTGTTGTCTACAACTTGTTTCTTTTTTTTTTTTTATTTTAATTTTACTGTTGTTGTATTACATCCATCCCCTTTTTGCTCCCCTCTGTCCCCCTCCCCACCCACCCATTCCCCCCAAAGTCAATCCCACCTGTTGTCCATGTCCATGGTTCCTTTATACTAGGTTCTTGTCTAAGCTGCTCCCCTTCTTTCCCTCTGCCTCCCCCCTCCCCCCAACCCCTTTCCCCCTGAC
>PVIW01003007.1:107451-187834 GCA_004026585.1 Noctilio leporinus | reverse complement strand
GTATTTTAATTGGGATTGCATTGAATCTGTAGATTGCTTTGGGTAGTATGGACATTTTAATGATGTTAATTCTTCCCATCCACGAACATGGTATATGCTTCCATTTATTTGTGTCTTCCTTGATTTCTTTCTTCATTGTTCTGTAGTTTTCTGAGTACAGGTCTTTTCCCTCCTTAGTTAAGTTGATTCCTAGGTACTTGATTTTTCTTGTTGCTATGGTAAGTAGGATTTGTTTTTTCGCTTCTATTTCTGTTGTTTCATTATTGGTATACAAAAATGCTTTTGCTTTCTGGATATTGACTTTATACCCAGCTATTTTGCTAAATTTGCTTATTAGGTCGACTAAGTTTTTGGTGGAGCCAATTGGGTTTTGTATGTACACTATCATATCATCTGCAAATAATGACAGTTTGTGTCATAATTTTTTAAAAACTGGAGAAACATGCAAAGAGCCAATTAAACCCATGTCTGTTTAACTAGGGAAGGAGATGTGAGTGTAGGAAATCAATATTGTTTGAGAGCTCATTTGGTCCCATTCTTTCTAGTCACGAATACTGTATACTTGTCATTAAAATTACACAAATCTTTTGCAAAGCTTAATTTTTGGATTCAGCAACACCCTCCCCTTTGCTTTTAACACTTCTATCCTGTAACCTACAATCATCTTTGAAGGTGTAGGTTTTGACCTTAGATATAATTTTTAAGCCCTAGATAAAACTAATTTTCACTCTTCTGGTTAGGTAGGCCTTGTACCACACACTAACCTTTTTAAATAATTTTTTTAAGTAATGTTAATGTTATAATGCTTAACTGAAATTAGATGTTAGAACCTCACTATATTAAACATAAGTGCTTGATTCCAAATAGTGCATACTGGGTTATGTACTTAGTATAGAGGACTAAATAAATACAGTTAAGTTCATGGTCATTGGGATTTGTCTAATGAAAATTTAAACAAAATGAATGGAGTATTGTTTCACTGTTGCTTACTTAACCTTAAGTTAACTTTTATTGCTATCTCCTGAGTAAAATGAGGGTGAAGTCCCTTTAAAAAGTCACGCTCCTAGATCTCTCTCACTTTTGGTACTACTTACTTCTTTTGCTACCCACTACAGTCAAGCTTGTAGTCAGGTGAGCCTTTATTGGATGGAGCCTTTAAGCTCTATTTTGGTAAAACATGTCCTTTACCAAAAGTAAGCCTTTATAGCTCTCTTCAGTAGTTGCCACTAGTCAACTACTATTTTGGTAAATAGAGCTTAAATGATTATACCATATTACAAAATAATTAATGTCATATATCTTGTTTTCTTATTGCATATTTAATTAAATGCACTTTCATTAACAGCCTATTATAATATCAGACATTTTGATAGATGTTGGAGATACAAAACAGAATAAAGCACACACAATTCCTGCCCTGAAAAGCAGCTAAGTAAACAATTCATTCTGATAAAAGTATGCCATTCTCTGTGTACATCATTATCAGTTACCTTTTTGAGATTAGGTTCTTTGCCCTGAAGTTGTAAGTCTTCTGGATAGGAAATAAGTGTTACACACTTGCTCCCTTTCACACCCTCCCACTGACTAGTACCCATTATGTCTCACGGTGTGCTTTCCTGATGAACTGGTATTCAGCCTTCAGATTTTTCTTAATCCAGTACCACCAGTCCTGGTGACCCCTGTCAGTCCATTGAAATTGGTTTTATTTGTCATTACTGGCCTAGTTTCTATTCTCTAATACCCATTTGAATTTTAACTATAGTATTTTATCTTGGTTTTGATATTTAAAGGAATAGGTTTATTCAGTTCTTAAGTTTCTGGCAGACCAGCCCATGGCAGCAGGTTTCTCTCTGAATATCCTTGGTTAATGCTTGTAAATGCAGGGACCAGGAAGCAGAGCACGAAAACAGAGTGAGCCAACTGTTGATGCTTCTGTGTCATTTGGGAACAGTTTCCTTACACAGGATAGCCAAGGGCCTATATTTATCAGACAGCTCACTGGGCTCTCTTACTTACTTTTAAAGACTTTTCTCAGGATTTTCATTGATTTTGGTGTGAATTTTAACCAGATTTCACCTATATAAAAAAATTTAAAGGAAAGACAGCATCAGAATGGGACATACTTACTGTGAAATTTGCTGAGTGTCTACATGGGGCAGACAGTGACCCTTTTAATTATAACTCTTGGCCAGCAGCTGTCTACTCTGCCTCATCCAAGTAACTTGTATCTTCCATACTGCCATTGGAATTTTGTTTCTTAAACTGAATCCTCTCTGGCCCGTTAGCTCAGTTGGTTAAAGCATCATCCTGATACACCAAGGTTGTGGGTGGTTTGATCATTGGTTAGGATACATGCAAAAATTAACCAGTGAATGCATTAATAAGTGGAATGACAATTTGATCTCCCCCCAGCCCTGCTGTCTTCCCCTACCCCTTCCTTTCTCTAAAAAGCAATTTAAAAAAAAAAAAAAAGACTTTTCAAGTATTTTTTTTAAAAAGTGAATCCAGGTGTTACTCTTTCATACCTGAAGGGCTTTATCATTTGTGCCCTAATAAACCAGTTGCTATGCTAAGTATATAATATCCAGTATCTTGTTTGATTGTTATGACAACTCTAAGGTAGATGGTATTGTCCCCATATGCTCAGAGTATATAAACTACTGTATAGTGTTTATACACCTCATAAAGACCTATTTCAGATATTTAAATTAAATGTGTTAGTGCTATGTGGTAAGTGTATTTTAGGGGGTGTAGGATATGGATATATTTGGAGAACGTCTTGAAAAAATGTAGTGATGGGAGTTATGTTTCCAGATTGGGTAGGATTAGTAGGGTTTATAAGCTTGGCTGTTCTTTAGAATCAAATCACCTGTAGGACTTTGGGACAAAAATAAACATAAACAAACACCCACACCCTCCCCCAACACACACCTAATACCATCAGTATCTGGGTTCTTTGCATAGAGATTCTTTTAATTGGTCTAATATGGAGCCTGCACATCAGTGTTTTATTTTTAAATGCCTCACATAATGTACTTCCAAGGTTCTAATCCATTATTTTGGAAAAGTCATCATCAGTAATCTGACAAACTTCATGGAGAGTCAAGTTTAAATGGTGGGAGGAAGATGATCAATAGATTCCCTTGAGGGGAAGGAGACATTCCATGTCTGTGGCACAACATGTTGGGGGTTCCCTGAGCTGGTAATGAAGAGTTTGTTAGGTAAAGGGCGTTTAGAACAAGCAGATAGGAGAGTGACAGATAAGGAAAATAAAGGAAGGAGGATTAATCTAGGGCACCTTCAGAAACAAAGGTAAGGTAAGGCATCTTGGAATTAATTTCTAGGACACTTGGAAGCTACTGTAGCACTTAATCTTCTAAAAGCAGTAATAGGAGTTAGCTAGTGCTTAGTGATAGATTAGAGGGAGAGTAGTCCTGAAAATGAGAGCTAGCAAAGATAAGATTGCATCAGTCTAGGAGGGTGAGCAATGATTAAAGACCAGATAAGATGCAGAACAATGCAAAAAGACTGGATGTTACATAGTGACATATCACTTACACTAAGGGATGGCTGTGTTGAAAGGAATGAACTTAACAGTTGGAGTCTGGTGTAGGTAATAAAGTGTCTTCAATTCTGTTTCATCAAGCTAATCCTTTTCATGAATACATTGTAGAGGGTTGTGTTCAATGTAATGTCTAAGATCATCCAACTCAGGCTGTTTACAAATTTTACCACTGATTTCTTAAAAGTAAGTAAGTTAAGGGATAAGCCACTACCAGTAAATGTTTATATGTAGATGAGGAATTTTCTTAAACTATAGCCACCTGCTTTGCCTGCTTCAGGAGACTCAGTTATAGTGTGTTAGCCAAGACCCTCTCAGAATTCCTGTAAGGAAATGGGAAGGAGAAAAGTATTTAAAGGATCTGGCTTCAGCTCTTTTAAGAGATGAAGTATTTTGACTTTTGAAATGAAGCAGCTCTCTTTTACTTTCCTTTGCTCTTATTTTTGGCCTTTTTTTTCTGCCCTGGCTTTTGCCTTTTCGTTTCATCCTCAAGATTCTGAATATCACTTCAGTGTTTAAACTGTCTAAAGTGCTATTTGCAATTTAAGGTTTAAAAGGGGGCAAGTGAGGGATAGACAGTACCGTGGATTTTTAGGGCAGTAAAATTGTTCTGTATGATACTATAATGATGGGTACATGCTACACATCTTTCAAAACCCAAGTAAGATACAACCCTAAGAGTAAATCCTAATGTAAACTGGGGACCTTGGGCATTACATTAAGGATGTGCCAGTGTGGGTTCATTAATTGTAGCAAGTGCCCCTGGTTGGATTGTTGATGCTATGGGAGGCTTGGGTATTTGGAGCCAGGCGATATATGGGAAATCTCTGTACCTTCTGCCCCGTTTGCTGTGAACCTAAAACTATTTTAAAAAATAAATATAATGGGGTGTGTGTGTGTGTGTGTGTGTGTGTTCAAGTGCAAACTTTAGGTTGTTAGAAGTCAAAGCTACTCTTGAAATAGTGGACCAACAATAAAACTTCATAATATTTAAGAATGAGGATCAATCACATAGGGTTGCAGTTAAGTTATTTTTGTTATGTTTATTTGTTAATATGAGAAATTTAGGATTTGCTGACAATTTTTAAAATGAGGTGTAGTGTAATGAGAGGATTAAGATAGGCTTAGTAACATGAACCCCATTCCTTTGGCCCATTGATATTTTAATTTATAGTTCAAGTGCTGTGACAAATGTATGAGCAGTTTGTCTAGGAGCTTCATCCATGAAATCAGCCAGGGTTGAAATTAAACAGGAGTTTATTTGTTTTGGTTAAATTATAGGGAATTATTGCTAAAAGATATACACATGAAATCTAATTATGTTGGGAGTGTAAACAGCATTAATTTTTTTTTAAGTTTAATCTGTAGATAACTATGGACTACTACAGAGAAAAGGATATAGTGATACCTACATGATTTTTAG
This sequence comes from Noctilio leporinus, assembly GCA_004026585.1. NCBI lineage: Eukaryota > Metazoa > Chordata > Mammalia > Chiroptera > Noctilionidae > Noctilio > Noctilio leporinus. Next base: position 182,849 of record PVIW01003007.1, on the reverse strand, counting down.
GAAATGAGAACAAATCATTGTAATTTGTAAGTCTTAGACTTTAACTACAAACAGCTCACTGATGAAATTCTTCTATTGGTCAGACTTGCTTATGTTTTTACAGTGAGGAAATTAGCTTGTCCAAGGTCATACATGAAGTAGAAAATACTCATATGTTGGGTTGGCCAGAAAGTCCATTCTGTTTTCTCTATATGATGTCTCTAGTAGTGCTTAGTTGTCTTTAACTTCATTTGGAACAGTTTTGTTAGATTGTGTTGTGATGGCTGTCACATCAGTGTGCATTTAAGGGGAAAAAATCAAAATTGGTGAAATTTTGTGTAGCCATTTCAATATTGAAGATGGAAGAAAATAAGCAACAGGTTTGGCATATTATGCTTCATTATTTCTAGAAAGGTGAAAGTTCAACTGAAATGCAAAAATAGATTTGTGCAGTGTATGGAGAGGGTGCTGTGACTGATTGAATGTCTCAAAAGTGGTTTGCGAAGTTTCTTGGTACAATTGACATTTTGGCCAATAATTTGCTGTGGGGCTGTCTTATGCATTGGAAGAAGTTTAGTAGCACCCCTGGCCTCTACACACTAGAAGCCAGTAGCGGGAGATAGCTGACACACTCAAAATCAATAAAGTTATTGGTGAAAACTAAAAGACATGTACAGCCAGCCAATACTAAAATCATAGATTGTCTGCCTCTAACGTACTGAAACTCTTACTTCCTTTAGAATTTTTTGTGTAATATGGATATTCCAGGCATTGGAAATCAGTATATTAATTAAATAATGCTTTCATTTTTCTACGGTATAAATTATTTTCAAGTGTTTTTATTAACCTAACTATAGGCATTTGCCACATAACCATTATGTTTCTTCATTTCATGCCTTTGAGGGAATAAATGTATGATTTTTTTCATAGGAAAGGCTATTATATCAGCTACAATAGAATATTAAACAGCTATTGTATTCAATTGAAGTTCTCTGTGGCTCTATTTTTTAAATTTATTTTTTAAAATATTTATTTATTTATTTGAGAAAGGTGGGGAAGAGACAGAGATAAACAGCAATCAGTTGCCTCTTGTACTGAACCCATAACCTAGGCGTGTGATCTAACCAGGAATCTAACCTGTGATCTTTGTGGAGCGACACTCAACCAACTGAGCCTTACCCGTCAGGGCTCTATATTTATTTTGAAAAAGAAATTCTGATCTTTTCCTTAGATAAGTACTTATGCTGTCAAGTGAAAGAATGTTTCTTACTAGATGAGCAGCTATAATGTCAGGAAAATATGACAAATAATAGCAACTTGCCACGAGTCCTGGCATAATTGATGAATTTGGGGGCCTATCTAGACTGAGTGATCATTATTTTTGCGAAACTCTTGTATGAGATTGTTCTAGGGATAATATGTGGGTTGTATTTTTACTATTTTCCTCCAATTACATCTGATACCGAGAGTTGACTACAAATAACCTATGTACCTGTGTTTTCTTTATATGGTCTTTGGGTGTGATTATTGTTGAGTCATAACTTACTTTTAACCTTATATGTTCTTTGGGGTTTCATTGACAAGCATTTCTTAAAAGAGAGTAAGTAAAACTTCTGTTTTCCTCCTACCCACAGACCTTTCCTTTTTAATCTTTGCAAGTGCTTCTTTTTCTCTCCATTCTCTAAATGTTGGTTTTCTTTACCTCTTGCACAGTATTCTCCCTCTAGAACTAAGTGCTTTTCTTCAGCCCAGTGTGGCTGCATACCTGTGCTGTTTGTATATCTAATGGATTATGGATTATCTCCACTTGGATATCACATACATCAAATTCAGAATGTCCAATATTGAACCAACTGATCACCTATTCCTCCAAATCTACTTCTGTATCCCTGATCACCTTCACACTGTTGCCCAAATAAGAAATTTAGGTGGCTTCCTTGACTCCTTGTTCTCTCTTAACATTGTATCTGTCATCAGGCACTCTTAATTATGCTACTCAAGTACTTCTTCAATCCATACACCTTTTCCATCCCAATAATTTATTAAATTAATGGGGGAAAATCATATTTGTCATTGAAGAGGGAAAGCCAGAGGAATGAGAAAAGACTGAAAACAAAGAACAAGGGAAGATTATCAGTATATCAAGATAATCTGGATATACAGATAAATCTTAATGTGACCTTTCAGCACTTTATATGGTCATGTTCATACCTTTCCTGTCTCATCTTACACACTTAAACCCTGCTCCCAGTGTTTAGCCTCACTTGCCACTTTTAAGGGACTTTCCCATTTAAGAGCTTTTGACCAAATTGTGCCCTTCACCTAAAACTTTCTTCTTGCCTGCTTTGCTTGGCTAAATTTTTGTTTTTAGTTCTCTGCTTCAATATTATTTCTGTACTTGTTCAGAGGGGCCATTCCTGGCTCTTATATCAAAATTTCATCTCTCCTCTTACTCTTCTTTAGTATACTTTACATCTCCTTAATAAATGTCACACTTTTTAAGTACAGATGCTCCCCAGCTTAGGATGGGATCACATCCCAATAAATTCATCGTAAGTTGAAAATCTTATAAACTGAAAATACATTTAATATACCTAATTTACTGAACATCATAGCTTAGCCTTGAATGTGCTTAGAATACTTAGTGGGATGTAACCCTATTGAAAGTCAAAAGGCATTTGTAATTGCCTTTTTCTTCTTAGCAGAAGCAGAAGATACAGGTGTGTCTGTACATGAAATGCCCTCAAAATGTCGTATCAAAAAAAGTTCTGGCAACAGTGTACTGTAGAGTGTTAGTTGTTCACCCACGTGATTGCATGGCTGACTGAAAGCTGATGCTCACTGCCACTGCCTAGCCTCAGGAGGGTATCATACTTCATGTTGCTAGACAGGAAAAGACCAAAATTCAAACTTTGAAATATAGTTTATACTGAATTTGTATTGCTTCTGCACCATTTAAAAATCAGAATATTGTCAGACCATTTTATATTGGGTACCATCTGTATACATTTACTATTTCTGTGGGGTTTTTTGCTTGTTTTTGTTTTTGTTTTCTGCTGAAGGCACGGACCATGTGTGTTTGGTTCTCTACTATAGACCTAGCATTTAGTATGGTATCTGGTACATAGCAAGCATTCATTGACTATTGATCAAATTGTAAACTTAGCACCAGGAATGAGTGTCCCCACATCTTTAATAATTCATGGTTTTAAAAACCTTTTCAAGGGGTTGGGAGTGGGGAGAGGGATGAATAGACAGAACACAAAGGATTTTTAGAGCTGTGGAAATACTATTTATGATACTATAGTGGTAGATACATACCATTATACTTTTGCGAAATCTGTAGAATGTACAACCCTAAGAATGCACTGTAATGGGCTTTTTGAGTGTAGGTTTGTTGGCTGTACTCACTGCACTAACCTGATAGGGGATGTTGGTAATGGAGGAGGCTATGCATGTGTGGGAGCAAGAGGGTATATGAAAAATCTCTGTACCGTGTACTCAGTAATGCTCCAAGAAAATAAAATCTTAAAACAATGCTGTATCCTAGGACTATGTCCAAGAGAAACCAAAACATTTGTCCATATGATAGCATATACATAAATACTTATAGTATTATTCACAATAGCTAAAAGGTAGAAACAACTCACTTAACTATCATTTGATGAGTAACTAATTTATGGTTTATTCATATAATGGAATAGTTCAACATGGAAAATTGTTGAACACATTATGTTTAGTGAAAGTAGCCAGTTGCAAAACATGGCATTATAGCATTCCATTTGTGTGATAAGTCAAGAATAGATGAATCTAGAGAGAGAAAGTAGATTAGTGATCACTTAAGGATGGGGATGGAGGGTTGTTGGAGTAAATCAGAGAGTGATAGCTAAGGACAGGGGATATCGCCTATCCATACTACCCAGAGAGGGACCCATACTGCACTGCTCTTGGTTCCCACTTAAAGAGAAACTTTCACTGTCCAGAGCCCTTGATGTCCTACAAATGAAGGAGAAGGATGTCCTCAAATTCCTTACAGCAGGAACCCACTTAGGTGGCACCAACCTTGACTTTGAAATGGAACAGTACATCTAAAAAAAGGAAAAGTGATGGCATCTACATCATTAATATGAAGAGTACCTGGGAGAAGCTTTTGCTGGAAGCTTGTGCCATTGTTACCATCAAAAACCCCATTAATGTCAGTGTCATATCGTCCAGGAATACTAGCCAGTGAGCTGTGCTGAAATCTGCTGCTGCCACTAAAGTGACTCTTGTTGGCCGCGTCACTCCTGAAACCGTTATTAACCAAATCTAGGAGCCTTCTGATGGTTACTGATCTTGGGACTGACCTCCAGCCTCTCATAGAGCTGTCTTATGTTAACCTGCCTGCCATTGCTCTGTGTAACACAGATTCTCACCTGCACTATGTGGACATCACCATCCCTTGCAACAACAAGTCGGGGGGCTCACTCGGTGGGTCTGATGTGGTAGATGCTGGCCTGGGAAGTACTGCGCATGTGTGGTACCATCTCTCATGAACACCCATGGGTGGTCATGCCTGATCTCTACCTCTACAGAGATCCTGAAGATATGCAAAAGGAAGGGCAGGTCTCTGATGAAAAGGTTGTGACCAAGGAGGTATTTCAGGGTAAATGGACTGCTCCAGCTCCTGAGTTCACTGCTACTCAGCTTGAGGTCGTTGGCTGGTCTGAAAGTGTATGTGCTCTCTGTGCCTTTTCCGCAGTTTCCTACCGAAGAATAGAGAGTTCACCCAGCCACTAAAGACTGATTCTCACACTACTAAATGGATCGGAACCACTGAGTGGTCTTAATATACTGTTGACAGGCACTTTTATACAAAAGCTAATGCAAGTGTAAACACAAGTTAACTTGTTATCGGTCAACAACGTTTGGGCTTGAAAATGAGTTTTTTCCTGACTGGTAAACAGTGTGTTAAGCTGTTCTGCAACAAACCTAACAGAATGGAAATTAGGTTGACAGAAAAATAAACATTTTCAGAAGGTTGAAAAATATATATAAAAAAAGGCTAGGGAATATCTTTTTGAGGTGAATAAAATGTTACAAGAGAGTCTGGTGATGGTTGCAAATATCTGTGAATATACTAAAAACTATTCAGTTGTATACTTTAGGTGGATAATTTGTGTGTTACTTGAATTCTAGCTCAATAAAATGTTTTTTCAAAAACCTTTTAAAAGTGGAAATAGCAAATTGTTATTAAATTAGCATTATTACTAGTAAAGGTGATCCCTTTTCTTTTTGTCAATTATATTTTGTCTATCCCACCCTACTTTTAAAAACTGTTTCCTTGGACTTGATTGTATTTTATTTTTTTAGTTTTCTTCCTACTTCTTGAACTATTCTTGATCTAAATTATTTTTCTTTGTCTACCTCTTAAATATTGGTGTTTTCCAGAGTTCTGTCATTGGTCTTTTTCTATTTTCCTGTATTCTCTCTAGTTATTGTGATCTGCTTTTTCTTTAATTGAAGTATAATTCACATAAAATTTATCCTGTTTATTAGGCAACAAAAGCAAAAATAAACAAGTGGGGCTATATCAACTTAAAAAGCTTCTGCACAGCAATGGAAACTCAACAAAGTGAAAAGGCAACCTACCAACTGGGAGAAAATATCTGCAAATAATACATTTAATAAGGGGTTATACAAAATGTATAAAGAACTCCTGTCTCACTCTTATCCTCTCCTAATGTATTCTTATCACTTTTCTTGGTAATTGCAACATTCATATGTACATGATCATCCATCCCTTGGCCTCTCAGAACTTTGAACTTCTTTCCTTCCTTGTTTTTTAGTGATCTTGCCCTTAGCTCACCATATCCTGACATCTCTATGCAGTGTCTCCATAATCTCAGTTATAAGCATCCCATTTTTCAGTCACTGTTCTGTCCAGCACATTTATTCTCATACCCTGACTCCATGATCTTTTGACCCTACCAGGATTTATAACCCTACTTTTTTTTAAACAAAATTATTTATTGATTTTAGAGAGCTATAGGAAGAGGGGGAAAAGAGAGCAAGAGGGACATCAGTTTTTGTTGTTCCACTTTATTTAGGCATTCACTGGTTGAGTCTTGTTTGTGCCCTAACCTGGGATTGAACCCACATCCTTGGCGTATTAGAATAACTATTAGAATAACTCTCCAACCGACTGACCTACCTAGCCAGGGCCTAAACCTACTATTTTTTTTTATTGTTCCTTACTCCCCCTACCCTTCATATCTTCACTTGCATCCTTATAAACCCTGCCTTATTTGAATACTTTCTCTACTACCTTGTTCCTATCTTGATCAAGACCCTTCCTTTTATACTATATTATAAACCTCCTTGTTTTTCTAGATTGCTTAAAATTGATTGGGGTGGGAGAGTTATAATTATGCTGACTGATCAGTTTACACTTGATTGTAGCCAAAAGGCTGAGAAGTGATGATTGATCACAATTTAAATTCATGGGCTACCTTCCTTGAATAAGCAGTCATGTCTTTAACCCATTCACTCTTTCCCAGCTGGCTATTGTCATAAAATTCTTTATACACTTAACCTTTCAGCAGATGACCTTGCTTGTCATTTTACCACTGAGAAATAAAAGGCAATCAGAAAGGAACTTCTATAAATCAACCACATCTGCCCAAGTAACAGTATCTGTTCCTATAACTCTGCCTGCCTAACTTTGTCATGGATAAACTCTTCCTGTTTTAGGCTGATTTTCTCCACAGGTATACTAGATTTTATGCCCTTCCACCTGCCCGAAGTTACCACTTTATCTGTTTCCTTTTGTGCTGTGCCATCAATATTTTCTTCTTCATTGAATCATTTCCATCAGCATACTGGAATGTTGTTATTTTTTTGTAATTTGCTATTCCACACTTGACTCTGGTGATGATGGGGCTTAAAGATGTGATTATCTATTCTCTTTTTTTTTTTTTTAAGATTTTATTTATTATTTTCAGAGAGAGAGAAAGGGAGAGAGGCCTCAATGTACGGTTGCCTTTCACCTGTCTCCAGCTAAGGGCCTGACTGGAGACCTGGCTTGCAGTCTGGTTATATTGCCCTGGCTGGGAATAGAACCAGCGACCTTTAGGTTCACAGGCCAGCGCCTTATCCACTGTACCACCAGCCAGGGTCTCTATTCTCTTAATCCCACTTGACCAGGCATTGAAAGTAGAAATTTCTCTGACTCAAGAGTCACTACCATCACAGGCTTCCTTAAGTAAAGTGAGGAGAGATTGTGATGACAGATTCCTGGGGGGAATAGTAACATTGCAATAAGGGTTTGAGATTTTTGGTACAGGGCAAGGTATGTACCCGACTCATCTTTGTGTTTCAGTTGCCTGATCATGGCCTTTACCATTGATATATTACTCTGCCTGAGCTTGGTAACAAAATACCATAGACTGGGTGGTTTAAACAGTAGACATTAATTTCTCACAGTTCTGGAGACTGCAGAGTCCAACAAAGGTCAGGTGCTGGTTGATACAGTTCTTGGTTAAGAACCTTGTTTCATTTTGCAGAAGGCTATTTTCTCATTTTTTCCTAATGGTGGAGAGACATCATCTCCCTCTTCCCCATTTAAAGCTGCTGGCCCCATCCTGAGGACCCACCCTCATGAACACATTCAAGCCTAACTACCGCCCGAACACCATCACATTGGGGTTTCAAACTTCCACATGTGAATGGGGTGGAGATTGGGGGGCACAGTTCAGTCCATGGAAAAATGTTACAAGCCAACATTCTGAATCTGAACTGCTTTTCAAGACCATAGCATCACAGTACTGCACAAAGAAACACATTTTTTGTGTGGTGAAGAATGTGACTTAAAATTAAACTGATTTATTTTCAGTGATGACTGGTTTACCATTGTACTAGTATGACCAAGATTTAGCATTTTCAATGAAGATTTAATCTATGTAGCAGTTTCATTTTTTAATGTTTAGGAGTAGGTGTCATTGTTTGGTGTAGTCATTTCTCATATTCTTCCTTTTCTGGTGACAGAATACTTTTTTAGAATATATGTTTTTGAAAACCACTTTACAATGTGTTTATAACTTTCTTTAAGGTTTCCAGGGAAACTTCTGCCTTATTATCCTGGAAGACAGGAAAGGTAGACAAGCTAGCTTTTCAACATGAGGGACCTTTTTCATATTAATGTTGGCACATGCTGCTGTTTCTGAAGACAAGTACAAGTTTCTTTTCTAAAGTGTTACATGGTTCGGATTTATCTCAGACTATTCAGATTGCTTAACATCTTTATTAAGGAGGGTTTTTTGTTGTTTTCTTTTTTTAAAGAGTCTGATGTTATCAGTCTGCTTGGTCTCATTACTGCAGTCTGCAGCTTTCTGAGTTATGTTTAAATTTTGTAAATATAGTATATATAGATATAGTATATAGGAGTCTACATTGCCTGTGATACTTCTGTTGAAAATTGCTGAAGAACGTTTTAAAAGATCCCTGTCTCTTAGGATGAAGTATAAGAGAAAGTGATATCTACATGCAGCTATGAATTGGTCACAGAATAGAGCATGCTTATTGGTTTGGAATTCCCTTTTGAATAAATATGAATTTAAGCCAGGGAGCAATTAGATAGTTAGGATCGCATAATATATCCAAGCAGAACATCTGTGAAAGGCAGTTCTCAAAACTTTGGACTAGTGGTTGCTTTGGCAGCATGTACACTAAAAAACTTTAGACTATCAGCAACATGTTAGTTTAATACCACTTGTAAAGCTTGGGTCTTCTAGATAGGAAATATTTTATTTCTCAACCAATGAAAAAAGATACTCTGTCACCAAGGAGAATGTAGATATGAAGAAAGGCCTTTCAATTAAAATGTTGAGATTTAGTTAGTTTTAAAAAACCTGCATGGTTTTTTCCTACATTTTCACTATTTTAGCTAGGATCCTATCTAAAATCAAATGATTTTAGAAATTCAGTTTTTATGTTGTTTTTCAGTAGTGGTTTTAAATAGTTCTTAATCCTATCTTTCCCCCACTCCAAATATGCAGAATCATATCAGGAAACTAGTGATGTAATACTTCTTAAATGGATCATGGCACCTTTATGACATTTTTCTTAGTGCCTTTGTGCAGATTTGGGATGGACATTTTCTAAATAGCTGCACAATGGGTCCTTCTGAACGATAATTCCACCAAATTGTTGGAGTGCAATGTGATGCATTCATCACCAAAACCCTTAAAAGACCAGTTTTCTGTCACCCCAGGGAAACTGAGCAGTATTAATTTTTAATATCAATTTCAAAACAATGGACAGAGGAGATAAAAATTTGAAAATTAGTAGTTTACTACAAGAATGAAGTTTATCCCATTTTTAAGGTGTATTTTCTTCATGAAAATTCGTAGCTGTCTCATACTCATTTGCCTCTTTTTGTGATACGATTCCAGCTTTGTGTTTAAAGACTAAGAATGGAAATGTTAGAACTTTTTAAATTTAGTTATAAACAGTAACATCTTAAATTCGATAAACCAAAACAAAAGGTCTCTGTGTTTGGCAAAGTCACATTCCCCAGGGATTCTCTAAACAGCAACAGCACTGTTACCAGTGTCAGCTGAGGCATTATTCATGTTCTTCTCTAATGGCTTCTTGTTCCCCCAAAGTTACTGAAGAAGGTGTGATGCCTACATAGTCCTCATTAAGGATTCTTTTGATCAAAGCTTAGATCACCTAACAGGACCTGGATATCAGAGTTTGGGAATATGACTTCTGCTGGATCTCGTGTAATGATCTCCAACAAAGCATCAAATTCTTTTCTGTCCTCATTTCCTGGTCAATGGCATTTAGGAACAGATTGACATTTACTGTTTGAGAAAATCTAAATAATGAATTATAGGCTGCTTTGAGGTAGTTGGCAAGGCAAGAAATAATGTATGAATATTATGTGTAGTTAACAATGCTCTTCATTTTCTAAATAATGCTTTTTTAGTAGTTTTTAAAAACAGTATTATTATTATTTTAGGTTTTATTTGTTATTTTTAGAGAGAGGGGAAGGAAGAGAGGGAGAGAGATATCAACATATGGTTACCTTTCACCTGTCTCCAGCTACGGACCTGACTGGAGACCTGGCTTGCAACCTGGTTATGTGCCCTAACTGGGAATCAAACCAGCAACCTTTGGGTTCACAGGCTGGCCGGTGCCTTATCCACTGTGCCATAGCCAGGGCTTAGTAGTAATTTTATTGTCACTTAATTAGTCTTCCTGTTTAATTTATTTATTTTTAGTCTTCCTATGTTAAGCAGCATTTTGGAAATTCCCATTTTCCTTTTTCCATCAGATGATTTTCAGGTTCCTGAAAGAAAATCCTTTCAGAATCCTTTTAAAGAGCTGAAGAAAAGAATAGTATCTATTTTAAGAGACAGTTTTAAAACAGGCCTTCCTTAGACAATAAAAGCTAGTTAACATGTTTTGCTATGACTACTGGAAAGGTGCACTCATATTTTTGAATTTGTACCTCACACTGACATTTGGTTCTTATAATTAACTACACAACTGACTTACTTTACCAGAATCAATCTTTTATTCAAAATTTAAGAAAAAATGAGAAAGCTATTTAAGAGAGATTTTAATCAAGTGCATGAAGTCCCAAAAGTTTTGAGGGGTGTTTTAAGATAATTTAACCAACTTTATGGTGTGAAGTGGGTGCTATCTATCCAGGAATGACTAACTCCTGTGCTGTATACCTGAGACTAATACAATATTGAAAAAAAAATTAAGGTGATTTATCAAGATTCTGGTAGGAACTAACTTGGAAGAAGATGCTTCTTTATGTTTAAAAGGATTTTATTTATTATTTTTTAGAGAGAAGGGAAGGGAGAGAGGCTAGAGAGGGAGAAACATCAACGTATGGTTGTCTGTTACCTGCCTCCAGCTATGGACCTGGCTGGAGACCTGGCTTGCAACCTGGTTATGTGCCCTGGCTGGGGAATTGAACCAGCGACCTTTGGGTTCCCAGGCAGGCGCCTTATCCACTGTGCTACCAGCCAGGGCTCAGATGCTGCTTTTAGATATCTGTTTACCAACTACTCGGAGTAGCATATGTATTTTACTCTGGAAATATTCTGCGTAGCACTTGTTTCAAATGTTATTTTATAACTCAAATAGTTATATCATTGTTCTTCTGAGAATGGACATTAATGCTTGCTTTTTCCTCAATATATCCTTGTGAAGATACAAAAGGAGAAAACTAGATTTTATTACTATTTTTAAAGGTTAATAAAAAAGCCTTACAAATTATGCCATGGTATTATGATTGAAAAATGAGGTTATTAGAGGTTTTATCAAGAACAGATATACTTGAGAACTGTATATTTTAATTTGTTAGCATATAATCTGGATTTTTAAATTAGTTTTCATTACATATCTATATACACATGAATGACCAGTAACTTAGTAGAGTTTTGAGGGACTTACTAATTTTAAACAGTGTTTCTGTATTCTTTCATTTTTTTTCTTCTCTCTCTTTTTTTTTCTTTATCCATTTAGTTTTAGGATGACTTTTTAATTTTGATTCTAGATTTTATTTACTTATTTTTAGAGAGAGGGGAAGGAAGGAAGAGAATTATCAATGTGTGAGAGAAACATCAACCTGCTGCTTCAACCCTGGGTCCCAATGCAGGGACCTGGCCTGCAATCCAGGCATGTGCCCTGGCTGGGAATCAAACCAGCAAATAGTATTTTTAGATAATGATATTTATAAAAATTCTTTTTTTGTCATCTTTTGTAATTTATAAAAACAAATTTTAACAACTTGAAAGGGTTTGGCATCACTATTATACAGTCTTAGGATTCAAGTTCTATTTTTACTAATTATTTTAGTTGTGTTATTCATACATAATTTGGTTTTGAAATTTTAGAAGTATGAAAAGAAAATTTCATAGAAACAGCTCAAGAGCAACTAATAATATGTTAACTTTAGGGAAGGCTTTGTCACATGTATGTTTATGCACTCCTCAACAATTGGGTAATTAGAAATTAAAAGAGCATAGATTTTGTAATTCTAGGTATGTCAAAAACAGCAACCTTTTTTCAAAAACATTGTGGATGTGAAAATAATTGATTGCTTTTTCATATATGTGTGTGTGTGTGTGCGTGTGTGTATTTTACTCTTGGCTGTTTTATTTTGGATCTTGTCTTCTGCATTTGCAATCAAATTAGACTTTATATGCTAGACAAGGTTTATACCAGCCTAATTGGTTGCTGGCATTTCTTAGCCTCACAGCTGCTGTGAATTCAGCTGTGAACTAGGAAACATATAATAGGATCCTGTTTTCAAATACCAAAAGGCAATTGTCAATATTGTAAAAGTTGTTTTTGACAGTTCATTAAATATATGAGATTTTATAGCACTAATATCAATCTTAAGTAATCATCTTAATTTAAAATATTAGAAAATCTGAAATACAGAATTCATATATCTGTTATTTTGTTTACTAGGGCAGAGGTAGCTTGAATTCACATTTGTTCTTTTGTTCAGTCACTTATTAATTTTTAAAAACATTTGTCTTATTAACATATTAAAAACCTGAGATCTGAACAATTTTCTGTTTGATTTCACCTTAACAAAAAGTGGAGACTTTAATTATGTAAAGATATTTTGTAAATGAACTGAGCATGAAGTGCCTTTGAAATAAAGTTTACAATTTTAAAATACTATATATTTATAATTTGATTTAGCATATAATATTTTTATAAGTTATTCCAACATTAAATTTAGGGTAAAATATATATTTATAAGTTGAACCATATAAAATTATCATTTTTTAAAGTTAAAATTATTTAATGGGACATGTAATTTTTTCCTTAGAATTACTGTGGTTCTTATAAGTTTAATTATATTTAAAAGTCTTATTTCCAATAGCAGAAACCTATGAGTATCCTGTTTCTAAGCAATAATCATTACCCAGTAAGGGTCATAATCTATTACTGAAAATCAGATGTGTGTGAAAATGCTGACTGGGAGCCTATTTGCCTTTATTTTAAATGAAAAAACAGTTGTAGTGTTTGTTAATTATCAACCTAAACTATAATCAATTTCAAAAGTATATCAGACACTATAAATCATATGTAAGTAAAATATTGTCATGTTTAACATATAGTGAGGGTAACAAATCAGTTTTATATAAACTAAAATCTTTTCTTTCCTTATAATTGCTTTTTGCCCATACCCAGTATTTTCTTTTAACATTTCCTTAAACATTTTGGGATTCACTTAACACTAGGCAAAACAAGGACTAAATAAATATGAGAGGCTGTGGAAATACATGCAGGACAAGCGCACAGTGCTAGAATATAGCTCATAAATCATCCTATGCATACATTTTGATACTTGGTGTGCTTTTTTATATACTGACCATCTTTTCATTATATTTAGAATGTAACTCAGAACTTTTCTTGTGTACTTTTTGTTTAAAATGTGAATTTTTTTTTAAATGAGAGTTTTGCTTTTATATTTTTTCAAGATTTTACTTATTTTTAGAGAAAGGGGGAGACAGAAACATTAATGTGTGGTTGCCTCTTGTGCGCCCCCAACCCCGCCCCCAAAGCTGGGGACTCAGGCATGTATCCTGACTGAGAATCAAACCAGTGACTTGTTTGCTTCACAGGCTGGTCGGTGCCCAATCCACTGAGCCACACCAGCCAGGGCTAAGTTTTGACATTATAAATATAAATCTTATCAGTATATACATTGGCAAAAATATCTTCATTGGGGGAGAAGTTTTTTGAAGTTTGAGTATTCAGCGCCCAGAGGTCTTCTATTGGGAAAATGGCTGGGATCGATATCATACTTATAAAACTCTTTGCAAGTACTCGTTTTTAAACTTCACTCTTAACAAATGACTTTTCTATACTGTAATTTATCTTTACAAATTGAAATAAAACTGAGGACTTAAATATGCCTTCTAGATTAAGTTTTAAAAAATCATAATTTTGATTTTTAGTGATGATTTTATATAGTAGTGTGAACTAAGTTTTTAGATCTGACTCCCATTTTCTATTAATAGATGTGTGACTTAAACGTGGATTGGGGCTTCTGGTCAAAATAGTGCAATGCAGTACATTGTCATCTTTCTGCCTCAGATACATTAAAAAAGGGCATATAGCTATGCTCAAGAACAAGGAAGGCATCACCAGGGAGCATAAATGAATTGGAAATAATAAGGAATGCTTGAGGCACAGCAGGCAAGGACTGCAAAAGTTTGACTCTATAGGATGGTAGGGGGACCACATTTAAAAAAAAAGAATCAGAGAATCAGGCTCACTGTTTGAAGACAAAGGCTTGTGTGGCTTCTCTTTAAAAACACCAATAAAACATTGTTGCTGATTTGCTCCCTGGAGCTAAGTTTATAGGAAATTTTCCTCCAAGGGAGGCAATCCAGTGTAAGTAAAATACTATAGAAAATATAGCGATGATACTCAGCCACTTTGTACTGGGACAGTCATACCAATTATTGGTGCTTTAGTTATTCTTATTGGTCTGGTGTCTCACCTTTCAAAACCATTAATAGGAATACCTGGAGTCAAAGAATCATAAAGGTAATTAGATCATTAATCAACAAACAAGTGCTGGTGAGGATGTGGAGAAAAGGGAATCCTCTAGTGCACTGTTGAGGGGAATGCAGATTGGTGCAGCCATTGTGGAAAACAGTATGGAATTTTCTCAAAAAACTAAAAATGGAAATACCTTTTGATTGAGCAAATCCACTTCTGGGAATATACCCTAAGAATCCCAAATCACCTAGTCAAAAGCACTGCACCCATATGTTCTTAGCAGCACTAGTTATAATAGCCAAGTCCGGAAACAGCCTAAGTGCCCATCATAAATGAGTGGATCAAAAAGCTGTGGTACATTTACACAATGCAATACTACCCAGCAGAAAGAAAGAAGGAACTCCTACCTTTTGTGATAGCATGGATTGAACTGGAGAATATTATGCTAAGTGCAGTAAGCTAGTTGGTGAAAGACAAATACTGTATGATCTCACTCAAAACAGGAATCTAATGAACAACACAAACTAATTTAAAAAATAGAACCACAACAATGGAAATATGGAACAGGCTGACAGTGACCAGAGGGGAGGGAGAAGGGTGGAAAGAAGGGGAGGGGAGTAGTCAAAGAACATGTAAGAATGACCCACAGACATGGACGACAGTGTGGGATGTGGAGGAACAGTGCAGGAGTTGGGGTGGGGAGGGGAGCTGGATGAAAGAAGGCAAAGGGGAAAAAATTGGGATGACTGTAATAGAATAATGAAAATTTTTTTTTTTTTAATTCGAAAATAGTTTGAACTAAATAGTAACAGTACTACATATAAAATTTGTAAGGTGCTGCTAAAGCATTTCTTATAGAGAAATTAGTAGTTTAATTGCTTATGAGGAAAAAATGGTAAAGAAGACTTAGAGGAAAAATAACATCAAAATATGCTTAGAAGTAAGTTGAAAGAAATACTAAAAAGAGCAGTAATTCAATATTTAATAACAGTAAAATGTTTCAGTAAAACCAGGTGTGTTCTTGGGACAAAGTTGGTGAACCTTAGATGAGATTTATAAAGGGGAAAAAGTTCAATAATTAGGAATGAAAAAGTGATTATCATTATATATGCCATAGGCATTCAACATATTTATAAACAACTTTGTGTATCAAATGTGCAAACTTGTATAAATTTCCTTTAAAAGGTAAAATTATAAAGTGAATAGAAAACTACAATAATTCCATAATTATTAAGGAAATTGAATCTTACAAGTAAAATCCTAAGCCAGGATTGTTTTAACCAATTGTTCCCAAGAACTCAAGGTTCACATACTTCTAACTTTGCACTATTACAGAATAAGATTGGTATAGGAAAGGAAAACTGCTGGTCAGTATTGCTATTGATCAATGATTAAAAATCCAAAACAAAAGAATTCAATGCAATTCCAATCAAAACTGTTAACAATGGGTTTATTTTTGTTTTGTTATGTTTTCTATTTGTTTTTCACTTGAATTTTGGAACTTGACAAGATGATTCTGAAATTTATACAGACATGCAAAGGGCTAAGAATATCAAACTCTTAATGAACAAATAGTCAAAAAGGCTTATTTTACCAGATAGCAAGACTTAATTGTAAAAGTGTAATAATTAAGACAGTATAATTTTGATTCAGGAATATAGAAATAGACTTAGGCTTGCATGTTTAAATTTGACAGGTAGTGTTGCAGATAAGTAGGAAAAGGAAGCTTTTCAGGAAGTGGCACAAAACAATTTGTTTTCCATGGAGGGGAAAATGGAACTTTTGTTACTATTCTCAAAGCTCAAATGACAATGGATTACGGTCTTGAATATAAAAGGTTTTGTAAAACTTTAGAAGAAACTAGCTTCATGGCCTGAGCCTTGGAAGAATTTTATGACATAAAAAGCCATAATTGAGAAATACATATTTTACTACAGTAAAATTAAGAATTTTAGGACATCAAAAAAGACCATAAACAAAGTGAAAAGACAAGCCACGACTTTGGGAAAAAGGACAAACCCACAGAAGTCTTGAATGGCTAACGAACACAAAAATAGGCACAGCCACATTAAGTTGGAAAAATTTGAACTACAACGTGAGGCATTAAATCTGACAAATATTGATATTATCGTGGATGTGAAGTAATTGTGAGTGGGATTAAAAATCATTACAGGCACAGCTAGTATAGGATACATTATGGTACTAACTAGAAAAGTTATATATGTGTGCATTCTCTATTTCTCTTGTTATATATTCCAGAGAAATTCTTGCATATTTGTATCAGTTCATATGCATAAGAATGCTTGCAGCACTATTATTCTAAATAACAAAAGCCTAATAAATATCCATCAACAGAAGACTAGATTAGTTTTGGCATATTTATATGTACTGGAAATGAATGAACTCTGCTTATATACAACAGCATAGGTTTATCTTTGCAAGAGTGTTGTATGTGTCTTAAAGTATGTCAGTCCATTTATACATAGTTTAAAATAAACGAACTGTTTATATTTTTGTATGTGTTAAATTTATAAGTTGTTAAACTATAAAGAAAAGCCACAGTATGATTACTTCAAATAACAGGATAGTGATAGTTCCTTTTGGTGGAGGTGTTGGGGGGCAGAGATTCACTTAAGGAGGAGACACATGGGGTTTCAAAGGTACTGTTTCTTAACCTGCCTGGTGGTTTGCTGTATTATTTTTTTACAATATAGAAATGTTTATTCAATAATTCGCAATAAATAAATAGGACTCAGAGAGTCAAAGGGCAGTGTTAGTGAGGATGAAGTGCAGGGATGTTCTCAAACCAGAAAAATGGGTTGGTAGTTGGAGGGCCGTATAGGAATATTGTCTCAGGTTCTAGGGAAAGACATTTCTGATCCTGATTTGTCTCTGAGCTCTAGTTCTATATCTATAACTATCTTATTAATATCCTTGCATAATTCCTATTAACAGCAGAGACTTAGGATAAAGTATTTCATTGTTCTGTCACTAATATCATTTTTCCAGTCATCCAGGCTCAAACCTTTCATATCATACCTGTTACCACTCAATCAGTGTTTCTTTTCCTTAGAAAAATCTCATGTACACCTTTCCTTTTTATTTTATTATTTAACACTTATGCTTATTATTTTATTATAATTAAAAATGAGGTATTTGACTAAATTGTAATTGAACTATGTATAAAACAATTTGTTTTGAAAACTTTAAAGGCATGTTGGGAAAAGGCAGCCAAAATTTTTAGTGACATTTTGGTAAAAGGGATAAAAATTCCATGCCGTATAGGTACTGCAGATATTTCTACTAATCTGATCCACTGGCAATAGAAGCAAGCACTTTAGACTTCACTCAGCTCCAGCCTTTTAAATAATTTCCTATTGCTGGAATTTCATACTTATTTACCCTTCTCTTTTTTTTAAAGATTTTTTATTTATTATTTTTTTAGAGATAGGGGAAGGGAGAGAGGCAGAGAGGGAGAGAGATATCAATGTATGGTTGCCTTTCACCTGCCTCCAGCTATGGACCTGGCTGGATACCTGGCTGGAGACCCGGCTTGCAACCTGGTTATGTGTCCTGGCTGGGAATCGAACCAGTAACCTTTAGGTTTGCAGGCTGGAGCCTTATCCATTGTGTCACCAGCCAGGGCTTATTTACCCTTCTTGAGTGAATAAACTGGACCATGATAGCAATAAGCCAGCATTTTCTCAGTGCTGTACTGCTAAACTTCTAGAGCTTAGTTTTAACTGGTGGATCAGCTGCTTTTGACTCATCTACTTGTGGCTTAAGGCTCTATGAAGATCTGCGTTGGTCAATGAAGTTGTGAAGGTACCAGTATTGAAAAGATTGCTTATATTGTGTTATCTCTTTGGTTTTCTTTATCCTCTTCATTGCTAATTTCTCTAGGCTCTTTTTAGAGAATAAGATCCCTGTGAAACTATGACCTATACTCATAAACAGATTTTGCCTCTCTGGTTTGCCTTTTCTTATACACCTAATTATCAGTACACTATGTCATTCCTTTCTTAATGAAAGGATATTGTGGTAGGTGTTTAACTCTGGGAATGGTGGTGTTGGTCTTGCCTTTTGGAACATGCACATGCTTTCCCCCATTCTCATTGTGGTCAGTTCTATTGATAATTGCATGAAAACCCTTATCTGTACTCCTTTCGTTAACATCCTCAACCATAGCCTCTCCATTTCCTTTTATAAGTTATTCTTTATGGTAGTCTGGTGTTCAAGCAAGTCTTCTTAGGGGGGTTCATTTCCTTATGATGAAATTATATTAATGTTGGAGAACCAAAATGTTGGAGGAGTAAGTGGAGCTACACCAGTCTCCTCCCAGGACCAATCTGGAATTACAACTTAATTGGGGAGAAATCATTCAGAATAACCAACAGAACATCAGGTGGAGAGAAGCCTTATAACCACGGACAGAATACAAGAGGCCACTTCATCCCAACATGACTGATAGGAAGTGTGGACATGAGAGGGCTGGCTAGGTTCCCATGGGCGGCAGCTGAAGAAAGGGAGAAATTTTTTAGCAGTTGCGGGTTCCACCTGAGAAGGGTGGGTTCTAAATCCCCAGTTGGCCTTCCCAGCCTAAAGTAACAGGGATGAGAGTAAGACAGCATCCACCTGTGAAAAGCAAAAAGCCACCTGGTTTAGCCAGCTTGAAAGAGATAGCTAGAAACAGAATTCTTGAAGGGACCGAGCACAAAACTACATTGGCACCCCCTTATCTTAGTCTCTAGCAGAGGGAGGGCAGAGTGGACTAGAGATGCTTAAGGAGAGTTTAGGGTGGCCCTTGAAGAGAGAAATGAGGGAGCAGCCCATGAGGTACCAGTGCTGACCCATCCCCCATATAACAGGCTGATCACTCTCTTAAGTGGCAGCAGCCTTAGAGGAAGTGATAGCCCCAATGATTCACCTCCCAAAATAAGAAATTATATCAATATTTCATATTAAACCACATCACATTCCCCCAAACCTTTGTTGCTGTAATTTTTTTGCCCCCACTAGTGGGTGTTAACTGTGGTGAGGTTGCCAGGGATGGTGGGGTTGTTGGGGAGCAGTTTCTGGGTCTCAGTCTCACGACAGGTGCCGAATAGGTGATAAAGGCAGGCTTGGTGCAGGCAGGGCTAGCTCCTCCTACATAGTGGTGGTGCCCAGCAGGACAGCTCATTCTCTGCGGTCCATTCTCTACTTCTGCTACCAGTTAAACTGACTCTTCTCTCTTTCACATCCATGGTTGTGACAACCATGTAGATGCAACTGCCTGGAACCCCTTTTAAGAAAGAACTTCTTCAGCTCCAAGGAGTACATTTAGCTGACAGCCTCCATCTGTTAAATACTCCTTTAGGCTTCTTAGCTCTCGAGTTGAGGCTTTGCTTTTCCTGGGAAACCTTTAGTGGGTACTGAGCACAGTACCTGGGTACTAAGGCATTTCCATTTTTGCCCAATGTGGGACTCCTCCAATTAGCAGTCTTTGTTCTAGAGCTCCCTGCTGGATTAACCAAGACTTTGTCACCTGCATCAAAGTCCGAGGCCTTCTCTGCTCAATCACATTTATACCTCTTGGTAATTTCATGGAAACCCCCTTGCTTCAACAACCTCATATCCCCCTCTCCTTCCCAACGTTCAGATTCATACCATGGTCTGAAAGTTATCTATTCCCGGTCCCATTTCCTTCTCCTAAATTTCACAATAAACCTTGTCCTCCTAAATGTTTGAAGATCTGCTTTCCAGAGAACCCAACTGCTGACACATAGCACCTCTACTTCGTTATTTACCTAATTTATGTCCAAATCAAATTGCAGTGAGTATTATCTAATTTATTCTTTAAGCCCCTCATTTGAATCCACCCAGTATTTTCCAGCTTATTATTTCCCTCTACCCCCAACACCTGTCTCTCCATTAATGTTTCCTTAACTCAATAAATGGCACTACTGTCTACTCAGTTGTTTTATATTTGCCTTTCTCATTAAAGTCCTTGACCTATCTAGAACTGTTTGGGAGTGGCAGGGGGAGGGGAGTATTATGTAAGATAGGAATCAGGCAGTAAAATGAGTTAGCAGTCAGGGATAAATAAGATCAGAGGTGATGAATGGTCAGATCCTATAGAGCTTTTTTATAGGTCATTAAAGAGCCATTGGAAGAACTTTGTTTTTTCCCCTTGTGTGAGATGGGGAGTTACTGGAAGGTTTTGAGCAAAGGAGTATAATATAATCTAACTTAATTTTTCTAGAAAAGCTGAGGCTGTTCTATGGAGAACAGACAAAAGGGCAGATAAGGTGGATGCAAGGAGACTGACTAGTTGGGTGAGAATTGCCATAATCTTGGGATCAAGGCCTTGGTGGCTTGCACCAAGGTGGTTGCAGTGAATTGGTAAGAAATGATTCATTATCTGGGCATAAGACATGGGAATTATCAATTAACTTTATAAAAGCTCAATGGGAGTTTCTGATATACAGTGAAGACTGAGCATCTATGCTACAGTTTATAAATTTTTACGCATTGTTTGTAATTTAAGCCACATAAACTTCATCAATTTAATATAAGGACATAGAGAAACGTGGTGATAATAGCAGCTTTTGCATCTGATCAAAGTTCCAATCTGCTAATCATCTACTTTGAGCTTTAGTTTTCTTATTTTTAAAATGGAGATACCTACTTCATGGGTATATTTATTACATTTAATGAACCTATGTAGATTAAATGAGCTAGTTCCTGACATAAATGCTTAGAAATTAGTAGCTTAAAAAAATCTGGACTATCTAACTGGTAAAGTAATTAAAAATGAACATTCCGTTTCCATAAGGGTTTGGAAGAATAGGTCCCATGTTGGTAGGAAGATAAATGAAGGGCAGTTTTGGAAAATCTTATCAGTTTCAACTTCTTAGACCCATTTTGCTTTTAGAAATTTTATTTATGAA
Source organism: Noctilio leporinus (assembly GCA_004026585.1). Classification (NCBI taxonomy): domain Eukaryota; kingdom Metazoa; phylum Chordata; class Mammalia; order Chiroptera; family Noctilionidae; genus Noctilio; species Noctilio leporinus. The sequence goes on along the minus strand of PVIW01003007.1, from coordinate 161,406 downwards.
AACATTCACAACCGTGTACAGATAACTCAATGCAACATATTTTAATGGCAAACAATTAGAAATACTTTAAATTACTCTGAGTAAAGAAATAATTAAATGGTAATCCATTTCTTTTATGGAATGCTATACAATTGTTTAAATAATTATATTGGTTGGCCATTGAAAGATTGCCAGTATATATTTTAGCTTTATAAAAGCACCAATATATGACTTGAAAGTATGTCAGTACTTGAAATTTTAAAACAAGATTATATTTATTCAGATTTTTATGAGCCCATATAGAAAAGACATTGACAGTAATTTCTATATAACAACTTATGAAATTATTAGTGTTCATGTCTTTTAAAATAATGTATACCTTGTTATTTCAATAACATTGTTTATATACTATATATCATAGTTTTTTTGAGATATTTAAGTAACTATCAATTATCCTAAGGTAAATTATAGATGCCCCAAGGAGTTAATTTAGGGAATATATATAAAAATTCTGCCCTGGCTGGAGGCATAGTGGATAGGGAACCAGCCTGTGAACCCAAAGGTTGCTGGTTTGATCCCCAGCCTGGGCACATAATCAGGTGCAAGCCAGGTCCTTAGCTGAAGGCAGGTGAAAGGCAACCATATACATTGAGATCTCTCTTCTCTTCCTCTTTGCCTCTTTCCCTTCCCTTCTTTCTAAAAATAATAAAATCTTTTAAAAAATTTCATACGTTCAGTATTTTATTTGGTAATATTTAAGGTGCAATTATGTAACAAATAGTTTCTATTCATACTTGACTAATCAAATGGATGGGTAATGTGAAAACAAATGAAAATAAAATATACAGTATATGTGTATGTACATATATGTATGCAGTTGACCCTTGAACAACACAGGTTTGAACTGCAGTTTCACTTACATGTGGATTTTTTTCACTAAATATTACACTGTTCAATCTGCAAATTTTGGTGTGCAAAACCTGGGAACGAATAGGAACCAAGGGACAACTAAGTTCTTGGGTAGTCAAAAATTATACACAGATTTTTGACTATGGCATTGGGGGTCAGTGCCCCTAACCCCCAAGTTGTACAAGGGTCAGCTGTACAGAGTGCACATGATCAGTTGGCAAAATTTTAGTAAAATAAACAACATACCACAAGAGTGTTATATTTTGAAGGCTCTGATTAGTGTGGCTCAGTGGATTGGTGCTGACCTGCAAACCCAAAGGTCGCTGGTTCAATTCCCCAGTCAGGGCACATAACCAGGTTGTAAGCCAGGTCTCCAGCCAGGATCTTGGCTAGAGGCAGGTGAAAGGCAATCATACATTGATGCTTCTCTCCCTTTCTTCCTCCCTCCCTGCCCTTCTCTCTGGAAAATAATGAAAATCTTTAACTTAAAAAAAAATTTAACTAAAAAAATAACAAAAGCAGAGTACATTTTAAAAGTGTTGTATTTTGAAATAAATTTATTCTTATATGTAAATACATAAACATGGTCATTTTTTATGTTGTTCAGAAAAAGTTTCCATTTGCTGTAATAATAGACTCAATTCAACTTCAGAATCTTGAACATGTTTTAATTAACTTTTCTTTATCCATGAACATCATAATGTTTTCAGTCTTAGCTTTAACAGCCTCTTTATTGGAATGAAGTTGTTTATTAACTTCTCTATCACAACCGCTGCATACATAATAGTCTAAAGGATTTGCATCTGGTGAACTAAACGGCCAGATTTCCTTTGACCAGAATTCAGGAACATTGACACTGAGAAATTCATGCACCTTTTTGGTGTTATATGCTGGTGCACCATCTTGTTGGAAGATAAAATGTCTACTTGTGACTTGCTTCATCCACGGTACAACTACTTCTCTCAAAACGTCAAGGTAAACATCCTGGATCTTCATTGATCTCCTGGATTCTGTGTACAATATCTGGACGCATGTGATCCTTGCATACCTTATGCATTTTCCTTGTTGGTGTGGTGACATCAGGATCAGCATCATACACCTTCTTTACCTTGTAAACTGTACGTAAAGGGATATTATTGAAGTCTGCAATTTCCTTATCAGTTCTCCCTGCACGCAGTCCAGAAATTATGGTTGCTCTAACATTGTATTCCTTCAACATGACGGTCACTCTCAGAATTTATTACTTTATATTTGAGACAATGATGTTAAATCATAACTTTAGAAACATAGTTTTTCAAAATTAATAAGCGCATGAAATGAGATGTAAAGTTATTGCCAATTGATCACGCGCACCCTGTATACACACATGTACACACACACACACATATCTATTACCTATTTGATCTGATCTGCTTTTAGGAATTTATCCCAAAGAAATAATCTAACAAGTACATAATTAAAAATGTGCAATAATAGTATTCATTGCAGTATTTATATTTTAAAAACTGCACATAACCTAAGTGACCATCAATAAGTATTAAATGAGCTGTGATAGAAGTGAAATATTATGTCATAATTTTAAAAAATACTCTCGTGTGTGTGTGTGTGTGTGTGTGTGTATATATAATTTTTTTTTTTTAATTTTGTTTATTATTTCCAAAGAGAGAGGAAGGGAGAGAGGCAGAGAGGGAGTGAAACATCAATGTATGGTTGCCTTTCACCTGCCTCCAGCCACGGACCTGGCTGGAGACCTGGTTTGCAACCTGGTTATGTGCCCTGGCTGGGGAATCAAATCAGCGACCTTTAGGTTCGCAGGCCGGTGCCTTATCCACTGTTCTACCAGCCAGGGCCATGTATATATATATATAAAGGTTTTATTATTTTTAGAGGGAGGGGAAGGAAAGTATGCAGAGAGGGAGAGAAGTATCAATGTATGGTTACCTTTCTTCTGCCTCCAGCTATGGACCTGGCTGGAGACCTGGCTTCCAACCTGGTTAGGTACCCTAACTAGAGATTGAACCAGTGACCTTTGGGTTTCGCAGGCCGGCACCTATCTACTCAGCCACCAGCCAAGGCTGTACAGTTACTAGCAGATAAGATTTATAACCTATTAAGAGAAGGAAAAACAAGTTTAATTTATTAAATGCAGTGCTCTTTTTTTGTATGGTAAATACTGGAGTCGATAGAAAGGAACGAGGAGGATGGATTTCAGTAGGCAACATGCAGAAAAAGAACACTTTAGATTAACATTTCCCAGTCTTGTTGGATTCTGATTCCTTTTCTTGATAATTTTAAATTTATATCACTTATAAATTTATATTTATATAATTCATTTGTGTAATACAATTTGTGAGTAAAAAGTTATATCAGTATAGTGTTAAAATTGCTTTATGAGTATTTTGTGTTCAACAGAATCATTGTTGGCTTATAGTAAGGAGACTTCTTAATAACTATAACTGTTTAAAAGTATAAAGTTGTAGGTATTCTGTGTCATGGTGTAACCATTTCTCATGTATGCTGAAAATAAACTAGATATAATACAATTTCTTGAGTTCCTGGTCTTGACAAATAGTAAATTGATTTGCCACTGACAGAGTTTATTCCCAAATCTTGAGAGTACTTCTAAGAAGAGTAGTATGATACTCTTTAATAGTTTATAAATTATAAAATTGTATTCGATAGTGTTAGGCATTCCATAATCTATGACATTTGTATATATATGTATATTATTTCTATTTAGGCCGAATACATCAAGCAATGGTAACATCTTTAAATGAAGATAATGAAAGTGTAACTGTTGAATGGATAGAAAATGGAGATACAAAAGGCAAAGAGGTAAGATCACTGGGTTAAATTTTATTTTTAGTCCTGCAATTTAAGTTTTGAATATAAGCCAAACAGAAAAGTATATAATTTTTATGTGTTAATGGATCATTCTTTCAAAAGCTTCAAATGATTCAAAAAATTCACTCAAAGAAAGGTAGCGCTTTCTTGCATATCTTATGTGATTGGACATATAATCAAAACCACAGAATGCAGTCTTAGAGATTCTTTAAATATGTATAAGTTACAGTTCTAGGTCATCTGGTTTCAATACCATTCATTAGGCTAAATTACTTAACAGTTATTCTCTATAAATTTATTTAAAAATAAAGGCTTAATTGTCAAAATAGACTCAAAATGTATGTGGTTGTTAAAACAGATTGACTTGGAGAGCATCTTTTCACTTAACCCTGATCTTGTACCTGATGAAGAAATTGAACCCAGTCCAGAAACACCTCCACCTCCAACATCCTCAGCCAAAGTAAACAAAATTGTAAAGGTTAGTGATGAAAATTCAGAGCAGGGTGTGTGTGTGCATGTGTGTGTGTTATGGTTTGAAATTGACCAGTTGTAGGAGCATGTTTTAAGCATTTGTTTTCTTAAAAAATAAAACCTTAATGCTTTTTACCATTCACATGTATGTATATGCACACATGCTATGAGGTTGTCTAAGTCACAGTTACAATAATTATTAAATAAGATTCTAGAGATTTGTAGCCTGATAAGGATTTTTCCTAAGACTTATAGCTTCTCAGGAGATAGGGGTTAAAACAATTTGCTTGTCAATGTTTGTTGCGTGAAGACAAATGACTTTGATAAGAAAAGAATTAGTGTTTATTATGCATAATAAATTCCCACTCCCATTTTCTTTTGGAATAGTAATTCTGCTAACTTTAAGTTTGTTAAAGAAAGATGTGAAATGACAGTGTACTTTAACTATTTCTGAATTATCTGTGAAAATTAACTTTAAAACCCTGCTATATCCTCCCTAACAATTTTATGTTTATAAAAGTAAAAGGCATGTTATTTTTTAAAGGTAATTCCCCCTCTCACTGTTAAAATTTTGTGTCAACATTCAGTTCTTTTTAAACCAAGTAGTCCCTTAAAGTTATTAAATCTGCAGGGATTTTGTGTTCAACCAGCATTTATTCATTTTTCTATATTGTTGATTTTCTCACCTGCGAAGATTAATATAACATAGCTTGAACCCTATAGGAATTTGCTATCTCACAGGAAAGACATAAATACATATACATAGAAGCTTAATATCAACAAAACCTGGTTTTTAATTTTTTAAAGAATTTTATTTATTATTTTTCGAGATAAGGGTGGGGGGAGGGAAGAAGAAAGGGAGAGAAGCATCATTGTATGATTGCCTTTCAACTGCCTCCAGCTACAGACCTGGCTGGAGACCTGGCTGGAGACCTGGCTTGCAACCTGGTTATGTGCCCTGACTGGGAAATCGAACCAGTGACCTTCGGGTACGCAGGTCAGCACCAATCCTCTGAGCCACCAGCCAGGGCTCAAAACCTGCTTTTGAAACCATGCATGTGAACATAAGGCAGATTTTCAGTTCATATAATTTCAGCATATTGAGAGTCACTGCTTAGAGATCATTAGTTACCTTTTGTAAATTGACTATTTTTTTATAGCTGGCTTCACAGTCTGAAGGATTTTCATTGTTGTTTTTTTCTTTAAAGATTTTTTTTTTTTTTTTCCCTTTTAAGATTTTTTATTTCATTATTTTTAGAGAGGGGAAGGGAGAGAGGCAGAGAGGGAGAGAGACATCAATGTATGGTTGCCTTTCACCTGCCTCCAGCCACAGACCTGACTGGAGACCTGGTTTGCAACCTGGTTATGTGCCCTGGCTGGGGAATCGAACCTGCAACTTTTGGGTTCGTAGGCTGTCACCTTATCCACTGTGCTACCAGCCAGGGCTTAAAGATTTTATTTACTTATTTTTAGAGAGCGGGGAATGGAGGGTGAAAGAAAGGGAGAAAAACATCAATGTGTGGTTGCCTCTCGCTCGCCCCCCTCCCCAGCCCCCCCAACCGGGGACCCGGCCTGCAACCCAGGCATGTGCCGTGATTAGGAATTGAACACGTGACCCTTTGGTTTGCAGGCCGGCACTCAGTCCACTGAGCCACACCAATCAGGGCTGATCTTCACAGTTTTTACTTCTGGGTATGTAATTAGCATTTGTAGTGTATTAGAATCACCTATACAAAATTTTTTAAATTCTGGTTCCTAGGCCTGTTCTCAGAGTTTACCTGCATCTAAAGAAAGGCTTTAGCATCAATACCTTTTTCATAGAACCCATCTGATTTGAATGTGCTGTTAGTTTTGAGAGTCACGACATTATTTGGTATCTCTTTTAATTAAACTGAAATCTTGGTGAATAAATAATAGGACAAAAATTTGCTGTCCTAATGTATGCAATCTTTCAAAGTTTAATGAATGAAACTTGTTGGTATAACTAACAGTATGTATCTCATAGTATTTTGATGTTTCAGTGTCACAATGGGCTATAAGTTCTCTAAAATTAGTAATTTATTAATAGGCCCCTGACATCCAGAGATGAAATGTGTTACATAATTTTGGCAGGATAGCATGTTGATTAAAAGAGCACACTTTATTGGAAATGCTTAACCTCTCGTTGCTTCAGTGTCCACCTCTATGATACCAGAATAGGAATAATAAACTTGTAGGGTTATTGTGAAGAATAAATGAATACATTAAAAATCCTTAGAGTGGTACCTGACTCATTTCTGGAGATTTGGGGGACAAAGAATACTCATAAAGAAACTTGAATATTGAAAATAATTCATTTAAAGGTTATATATAGCTCTTCATTTAACTTTAAATTGTGTCCACCTAATTTTGTTTAATTAAAGGAAGCTGTTGATGATCTATTGATGAGGAGTAAAGAGAGAAAGTAAAATGACTATTTCTCTTTAATAGAATCGACGGACTGTGGCTTCTATTAAGAATGACCCTCCGCCAAGAGATAATAGAGGTAAGGTACAATTTTATTAAAGTTGCCTATTGGCCCTGATATGGTAAATCAAAATAAATATTACCATCGACATTATTTATGTAAGCTTTAAGTGACTAATTTTAAGATTGATAATGACTTATAAAGGTAAATGATGAATTTTTTAAAATATTATTTATTTTATTTTATTTTTAAGATTTTAGTTATTATTTTTAGAGAAAGGGGAAGGGAGAGAGGCAGCTAGGGAGAGAGACATCAATGTAGGTTGCCTTTCACCTGCCTCCAGCTACAGACCTGGCTGGAGACCTGGCTTGCAACCTGGTTATGTGCCCTGGCTGGGGAATTGAACCAGTGATCTTTGGGTTCACAGGCCAGCATCTTATCACCTGTGCTACTAGCCAGGGCTATGATGAATTTTTGATTCATTTCATTAACTAATTTTTCAGATTGTAGGGGAGTGTTACAATAAAGAAGGGACTGAGGAAGTAATCAGTTGATTAATTTGATAAGGATAAATATAATTACCATGGCATTTTACATAATTTTTTGGCTAACAAGCTTCCAAAAAGGCTCATGGATAACTTTGAGTCAGCTAAAACAAAAAGGTGAACAGGTATAAATTTAAGTTAATGGCAGGCCTTACCTTTTATTTTTAGCCAGGAGATGTATAGTTAGTTTCTTACTATTCATCAGTTCATAATGGTACTTCCTAATAGTGATATTTTTCTATATGGATGACGAGGAAGGACAGGCATAGATAGGTATTAGAGAAAAGATGAGAAGTAAGAAGTAGAAAGAAATCCCTTACTTGACATACTATCCTTTGCGTCTTGTGGAAATATATATTTCTTTGTAAAATGTGGTATTTATGTTTAATTCATTTGCCCTTTTCCACTTTCATAACATTCACAGTAGGAAATTCCCTGCTTAAAGTTTGTATATTTGAGGAGCAAAGAATTGGATTTGGAGCATAGGGAGGATTAAAGGACTTAAGTTTTTACTTTCTGTAGCTCTGAATTGTGTAAATTTTTCAAAATTAGAATGCATTTAAAATTCATAATTTGTACACTTACATTTTTTAAGTAAAAATTAGGTTTGGCTTTGGTTTGTAAATTAATCAGATTGAGTTTTGTAATTAAAACTATTTTGGTGGTACCTTAACCTGCACATATTATGCCACAAACCTCTGAGCTTTTATTAAACAGAATTATTATATATTCTATTTATGCACACATCAGTAGAAAATCTGGCAGTTTGCTTTTAAATATGATCTATTTTCAGATACGTGGCTCCGTTTTATTAAGATTTATTTTTACTAATTTTTTTGTTCTGAATTTTTTATTTTACCTACAGTGGTTGGTTCTGCACGTGCACGGCCTAGTCAGCTTCCTGAACAGTCTTCCTCGGCACAACAGAATGGTAGTGTTTCAGATATATCTCCAGTTCAAGCTGCAAAAAAGGAATTTGGACCCCCTTGTATGTAAATCACGTATCAAGGATTCAGTCATTTTAGGCATACATGTATTCTCTCTTGGTCATCTTTCTAAGTCCCCAGATGGTAAACAGTCTAATTGCCAACTTGATTGAAGATTTTATTTTATCATTGGAAGATTGTTTTTTCATATGAGTTTAGTTTATTGGGTTTTTAAATTATGTTTTGGAGAAAAAAATTGTAAGTATTTCAGTTGTTTTAAATTAAAAATTCTGGACAGATGATAATTTGACAGTTATTGTACAAGAAATTCTTACACTTCTTGCTTCAAAGATTAGTGATTCTAAACCAAGAGATGACATGTATCAGTATGTTAGAGTCATTTTTCGTGACGCTTCCTTGTACATTGTCCTGTTCCTAGTTTTGTTAAAGCAGCTCATAAAGTTGACATAGTTGTTAATAGGCATGCTTTGTCACTGTGTACTTTATTTTGGTTATGTGGTGAAATTATACATAAAATTTTGTGTGTAAATATATTCTAAAAAAGAAAACTATACTTCTACAGCTTATGTTTTTCTTTCAGCACGTAGAAAATCTAATTGTGTGAAAGAAGTAGAAAAACTACAAGAAAAACGAGAAAAAAGGAGACTACAACAGCAAGAACTTAGAGAGAAAAGAGCCCAGGTTTGTAACAGAAATGTATTTCCTTTACCAACTGAAGAATAGACTGTGTCAGTGAAGGTAATAGATTTTGAGAAAAGTAGTTGTATTCATTTAAAGATTTTAATATAGTTCCTTAAATTTGTATTGAGGAAAATATAAACTTGTAAAGATAAGTTATAATGGATATCATTACATGTACTTTTAATGTTTTAGTGGGTATGTGTTAGTCCTGAAGTTTGTTCCATTTTCAATAATAAACTATTCACAGAACTCTAATACAAGAAAAATATCTAAAAATGGATTTAGAATAATATTCAGGTAAAGAACATGATTATGTTATAAATTTTATTATTGTTTTCCCATGGGTAATAATAAGGTCAACATAGTACATTGAAAATGGAGAAATTCTTTTATGTTTTGATTTATTAGATATTGAAAGTTGTATTTGTGTTGTGCCTCTCTCGTTCCCTTGAGATGGTAGCAAAACTGTTCATTAGCATTAGAAAAATTGCATGGAGAACTGGTTCTTTATCTTGCTACAGGTTTTCACGTATTTAGAAATTCTGTTATTGTACATATAATTCCTCCCTTGTGCTTACATCATGTTCTCAGAACATCAGGATTGTTTTATTTTATTATTATTTTTTTAATATAGGAGTGTGTTCAAATGCCTTTAATCATAAAGATGTTGTGTTTGGGAACTGTGGCACCAGTGTAATATTCAGCCTGAGGAAATCAGCCTCTATCTGGAGATGATCTGAGAATGACCAGTTGGGCTTTGAAATAAATGATACACAAAACAGATAGATCTACTGCTAACTTAGTACAGATACCACCTGGTGTTTCCTGTGGGTACTTCGTAATATTTTTACATCTTTTTTTTAATCTTTCTTTCTTTCTTTCTTTCTTTATTTAGAGAGGGGAAGGGAGTGAGAAAGAGCGGACTTCGTAATATTTTTACATCTATTTTTTAATCTTTATTTATTTATTTATTTATTTATTTATTTATTTATTTAGAGAGGGGAAGGGAGTGAGAAAGAGCAGAAAAGAAACATCAGTGTTTCTGACATGCCCCCAATCAGGCACCCAGCCCGCAACACAGGCATGTGTGCCTTGACTGGGAACCAAACCAGCAATGTTTTGGTTCATAGGCCTGTGTTCAGTCACTGAGCCATACCAGCTGGGGCACTTTATGATCTTAATTTTCACTTTACATACTACTTCTCAGTTGATATAGTTGGCATTATTTTCTAGAAGAAGATTACTTGAAAGTAAGTTTCATTAACAACTTTGCAATTTAATTACATTCGAAGCAAATCTGCATGTTGTGTATGAAAAAGTATGACTTTTTAGAACGCTCATTAATTCATTGGTCATGGCTGGGAGAGGCTGTTAACTATCCCTCTTTAGTATATTGTAATCTGAGTTTTCTCAGTTTTGAAGCAAGAAAGTAAATTAGAGTTTTTTTTCCCCAGGACCAAGAAACCAAAGAAAGGGACTTATTAAGGGAATTCGTTTGTGAGGTGTGTCCTGTCAGTAGCAAGAAGACATGGCTATTCTTCATTATGTGCCAGGGACTAAGGAGTTATATAGGGCAGGGCAGGGTGATAGGGTAATGGCATCTGACTTGTCTCAGATGATACAAAAAATGCCTATGTACTTGTCCAGAATAGGGCCGATGGCCTGTTCCAGGAATCAGGAGGAGTCAGACAGTCTGAGGGGATTTAAGGGAAGCATCACTGTTTGGGCCCATTTCTAGCAGCATCTATTTGAATCTAGTGGGAGGTTCAGCAGCAGTCAGGCAGGGGCAGGAAGTGATCATGTTAATAAAGATTTTAAAAATTATCTTGGCTTTGGAGTCCTTTAAATTCTATGTCTTATTGATTTGGATCTGTTTTTCCATGCCTTAGTTTTCATTTTTGTTTGTTTGTTTGTTTGATTGTTTTTTGAAAAGATAGCCAACAAAAATAGAAAATGAACATAAATGAATCCATATTTCTGAAATACTGGATTAATCATTGGGAAGGAGAATCTGACGAAATTTTTCAAGAATTCCAGGTTTTCTAGAATTTATGATGAGCACTGTTTCTCTTTTGTTCCATTTTATAGGATAATTAAGGTATATGTATAACAGGAATTTTTGAAATAGGTCAAGGCTGGCTTTAATGAGGAATATTTGGTTTAGAACTAACAGAATACACCCTGCCTGGTGTAGCTTCATTGGTTTGGTGTCCTCCCACAAAGTGAAATGTTCCAGATTGGGTCAGGGCACATGCTTAGGTTTTAGGTTCAATCCCTGGTCTGACATGTATGAGAGGTAACTGATCGATGCTTCTCTCCCTTTCTTTTCCCCCTCTTTTCCCCTCTCTTGATAGATAGATAGATAAATGTTTTTAAAAAGGAATTAACAACCCTGGCTGTTGTGGCTCAATGGATTGAGCACCAGCCTGTGAACCAAAAGGTTGTTGGTTCGATTCCCTGTCAGGACACATGCCTGGATTACAGGCCAGATCCCCATTTCGGAGTGAGCAAGAGGCAACCACGCATTGATGTTTCTCTTCCTTTCTTTCTCCCTCCCTTCCCCTCTATGTAAAAAAAAATGTTTTTTAAAAAAGGAATTAACAGAGTACATGTAGACCAATAAAATTGTATTTTTAACATGAAAGTGATCCTTAAACATATGTATGATCAATCATAGCTCTGAAACTAAATTATATCACATCTTCAGTTTCAGTGTGGGATTAGCTAGAACAAATAACACATCTGTTTCTTAATTTTCAAACCATATATAACATAAATGGAACAAATACTATAATTATGATAAATGATCATTCTCTTTGTCTTATAGGATGTTGATGCTACAAACCCAAATTATGAAATTATGTGTATGATCAGAGACTTTAGAGGAAGTTTGGATTATAGACCGTTAACAACAGCAGATCCTGTAAGATTTTTTTTGTAAATCATTGCTCTGGAACTCTGTGCTGAACTAAAAACATGCTTGATACCCACTAAATTAATATTGTATTTACTAGGTAAATTTTCCTTTCTTTATGCACTTTTTTCTACATTTTAAGAAAATCAACAAATTATCCACATTTATGCTTCTCTTCCATAATTTGATGTATCGGACATGCTTCCAATGAGCTGTCAAAGCAAAGCCTTCCCTATCTGGTAAGGCAGAGCAATAGTTCAAGGAGATATGTCTGAACAATTTCTTTTACTACTTTTTTGGCTTGTGCTATAGATCCCATTGTCCAACTTACTAACATGTTACTTTCTCAAAAATGCTATTTTGACTTTTAACAATAAATAGTGGTTATTGAGGACCACAGTAGACCAAGAATTGAGTGCTCTGCTGAAAAAGTATTTTGCTGCTTTATTACTCAACTCCTTTCCTATTGAAGAATGAGAATTAATTGAACAGGGAGTAAGTTTCATGAGTAGGTAATTGGTACTTGTGAAAAATAATCCATCTGACCTAGCACACACAGAATGTAAAACACAAAATACCTCTGTGTTCAGCAGGTGTATTATATAAGATTTAATGGAGTTGTTGTTTATAACATTTGTATCCCATATATTTTGGTACTTCTTCATGTGGGTACTTCTACTTGGTACCCTTCTACGTGTTTAACCTACTATTTCTGAGCTCATATGTTAGGATAGAGATTGGTAAACTATTTCTGAAAAGGGCCTGATGGTAAATATTTTTGGTTCTTTGAACCATATTATATGGTACTTGTCACTGCTGCTCAATTTTGCTTTTGCAGCATGAAAGCAGCCACAGACAAAACAAGTAAATGGATGGGACTGTGTCACTAAGACATTTCAAAAGCAGGTAGTGGGCTGGATTGGGTCTGCAGATCACACGTTGCCAGTCCTTGCTTTATGTTAATTATTATTAAAAGGCAACTATTGGGAATATAAATTTTATGAACTCCATTTATGTGTAAGAATTGGCATATTCAAATCATTTTGCTCAGTAATCTCCTGGAGTCATGTTTCTAGTCTATGTACTTAGTTATCTTTACCAACAACTTTCCCTATAATCTACCTGAAAATATGTCAATAGGAAGAAATTTTACTTTTGTTGTAGACAGCACATCTTGAAGTGCTTTTTAACCTGAAGTTGCTGCTACTAAGAATATTAGCACCCTCTACCAGGTTATTTCCTAGTGTTTTACCAAATAACAAAATAAGGGGGTCTCTATTACCCCCTAATTCTGTCTAATAACTTATAATTTGTGCCAGCTAATTTATTCTATAAGATGACTTACCCTATTTATGCCATGCATAAATTTCTAAACCTTTTGGAGGGAATATTGCATAGTTGACTTTTTCAGTGTTTTACATACATACCACTGATGATCACTGAAATAAAATATTTTATTTCTAGATTGATGAACATAGGATATGTGTTTGCGTAAGAAAACGACCACTCAATAAAAAAGGTATGATACTTATTGAGCTGTAATAAAAGGTTGATTTTATCCTGTTTGTAATTTATTTTGTAATAGTAGAAATCAGTTTGGTTTGGGACAGTTAAATGTGAATCATTTCATTTGTACATAACCATCATGTAGATTTCTGTGATTAATCTGTTGATTTGTCACTGCTCTGAATTACTGCCATTCCTGGTTCTTGCCTCACAGAAATCCTGAGTTTTTTACTTTGTTGTTAAAATATCCTGTCTTATTGACTGGCATATTTATGGGAAATATGTATTTACAAAACTCTTAAATTGTTTTTGTACATTATTTTAAATGCTATAAATGTTTCTGGGCATTGATTTGCATTTATTCTTTTAGAAACTCAAATGAAAGATCTTGATGTAATCACAATCCCTAGTAAAGATGTTGTGATGGTACATGAACCAAAACAAAAAGTAGATTTAACAAGGTACCTAGAAAACCAAACATTTCGTTTTGACTATGCCTTTGATGACTCAGCTCCTAATGAAATGGTTTACAGGTAGGTAAATTTGCTTTAAATTAGAATTTTTTTCTCACACCATGTATTTATCATTACTCTGAAACCTGTATTGGTTTTGGCATATTTCTCCAGAATGTAATATGCTTTTGTATTCTGAGTTTAAACAACAAAGAACATGTAATAAACACTATAATAAATATTAATACTTGTTCTCTTTAATGCTCCTCCAAGTCATAGTTTTCATTACTGGTTAACTTATTACGTGTGTGTGTGTGTGTGTGTGTGTGTGTATTGCACAACATATACATGGATAAGAAAGTTATTAAAAAATGTTATTTTCTTTTTTCTTTTCTGTTTTATTAAGATTTTATTTATTATTTTTAGAGAGAGGGGAAGGGAGAGAGGCAGAGAGGCATCAATGTTTGGTTGCCTTTAACCTGCCTCCAGCTACACACCTGGCTGAAGATCTAGCTTGCAACCTGGTTGTGTCCTGGCTGGGGAATTGAACCAGTGACCTTTGGGTTCACAGGCCAGCTCCGTATCCACTGTGCCACCAGTCAGGGCTCTGTTGACATTTTCATACCTCTAAAAATGGGAAGTGATTAGAAGGGGTTTTTTTTGTTTTTTGTTTTTTTTTTACTTTTTAATTCCTGTGTTAGTAAAGAAATTTGAAATACTGTATAATCTAATTTTAAATCTTTATTTAGCTTATACCACCACTTAAAAAAATTGCTATAAATCTACTTACATTTGTCTTTTTATCTTTAAGCTATGGGAAAGTTTTTTTTGTATGTTTTGTTTGTTTTAATGATTTTATTACTTTCAGGGAGAACGGCAGGGAAGGAAGGAAGAAAGGGAGAGAAGCATCAATGTATGGCTGCTTTTCACTTGCCTCCATCTAAGGACCTGGCTGGAGGCCTGGCTTGCAACCTGGTTATGTGCCCTGACCAGGGAATCAAACCAGCAATCTTTGGGTTCACAGGCCAGTGCCCTATCCACTGTGCCACCAGCCAAGGCTGGGATAGTTTTAATACATGAAATTCTTGTATGTCAACAAACTGAACTTATAAACAATTTATTAACATATACAATATATTGATAGTCCAAATTTTCATGTCAAATTTAGATTTTTTATACATAGTTTGTAAACATTCACTTACTATTACACAGGTCAGTTTATTTCAGTTTGAAATAACAATGCTGCTACAGAGAACTTGACAGTTTATCTTGAGTGCTATGTTTTGTTGTCCTTTTTCTGTATAAATATGATTACAAACAGAAAATTAGAGAATTACTAAAAGTCCTAAGAATTGAAGATGTTATATAGTGTTGAAACCTACTCCATTGGCCTTAAGCTCGCAAACTGGGATTTCAGTTGTAAAGAAAAGGTAAAATTAAAGGACATGTGAATGTAAGAGAGAAATATTGTGAATAATTTGCTTTTAAAACAAAACAAATTTAATTTTTAATTTTAAAACAAATTAAAAACAAATTATTATAAATGCATATATTTTTACCTTTTCTGAGAATGGAGTCCACTCCTCCCTTCATACTCTCTTTTCTGTTTTCACTCCTGCTTGTTTCACTTTTATAATCATTTTCAAAAAACTACTATAAATAAAGGTATGTTTGTGTTTATGGTTGATTTAGTAAACATTCTGTCTTTTGCCCTATGTTTTTATACTTCTTAACTTTACCAAAATTGATTCTACCCCTTTTCTGTTATCCTTAACATTTGTAGATTGAGGAATTAGACCTTTTCTTGCCAAATCTGACTCATTTCTAGAGCTACTTCTGTTCCTTTTGTTCTGTTAATTCTCCAGTTATGCCTTAAAAAAAAAATGGAAAGAAACACATTACAAATTTTTCAAAATAAAAAATTTTAATAATGAAAAAAGTATCAGCAAGGTTGTATTATGTTTCATATATATTATTTTGAAGCTCATATAAAAAGATTTGTCCTTGGCTGGTGTGGCTTAGTGGATGCTGATCTTTGAACCAAAAAGTTGCAGGTCCCATTCCAAGTCAGTGCATGTACCTGGGTTATGGAGCAGGTCCCCAGTTTGAGATGTTTCTCTCCCGTCTTTTCTTCCTCCCTTCCCATCTCTCTAAAAATAAATAATTTTTTTAAAAGTAGATTTTAGTGCTTTGCTCAATAAAATATATGTTGTCTTTCTTACCTTTTAATTTTAACTCTAGTGGTGACTAGGCCAATAAATTTGAAAAATAATCCAAGCCATGTTTGGCATCTTTTTCGTAAATCAACTCATAGTTCAGTGTCTTATAAGTATAGTTTATTTTCATTTGTCCACATTCAGTGAGATCATCACTTTTTTACTTGTTTAGATGGTCTAAGATGATGTTTTTATATCTTTCCCCTTTAGTTTTTCTCTATTGAGATAACGATATTTAAATTCTGTTACTGTTGGAACTTTTGGATTGTGTTTTTTTTTTTTTTTTTTTAAATACAGGGTGGGGCAAAAAAGTAAGTACAATGAAGTTGTGAGTACATGAAGCACAGAATTTATTCTTGTATTCTTTATTGTATTATTTTCCCTATGAACAACTTTGAACTTATTTTTGCCCTTCCCTCCATTTTACTTGTCTAATATTACCATCTTCTGTTATTTTAAAAAATTTCTTGTAATCTTCTATATATGTCATAGCTCAGTTACTCTCAGGTTTTATTGTCCATCAGTATCATGATCATTATTTATTATGGAATTACTGTTTGGAATTTATGCTTTAAAGCACTTTAAGCAATTCTAGAATCTAGTTACTTAAAATTTTTAACAAGTTAATGGACTCAATTGTGGTCTCACAGTTATATGTTTTATTAAAAGTCTTGGTACATGTTTTATTTATTTATTATTATTATTTTTTATTTTATTTTATTGTTGTTGTATTACATCCATCCCTTTTTTGCTCCCCTCTGTCCCCCTCCCGACCCACCCATTCCCCCCAAAGTCAGTCCCACCTGTTGTCCATGTCCATGGCATGTTTTATTCATTAATAAGACTATATTACTTTTATTTGTTATTTGTTTAATTTAAATATTGAAGGTACATTCTGACTGGTACATATTATTTTTAAGGTTTACAGCTAGACCGCTGGTGGAAACAATATTTGAAAGGGGAATGGCTACATGCTTTGCTTATGGGCAGACTGGAAGTGGAAAAACTCATGTAAGTAATGTATTATAGTTACATGCTGATATGAAGCTAGTTTATTTTCCTTAGAGCTTAATTCTTAGAACTAAATTTTTATCCTAAATAATATCTGTTATTCTTCTTTTTCTTAACATACAGACTATGGGAGGTGACTTTTCAGGAAAGAACCAAGATTGTTCTAAAGGAATTTATGCATTAGCAGGTACCAGTCCTTTTGGCATATCATTCATAATATTTATCTTGAATATTATTCAGGTGGCTTTGAAATAAGACTTGGAGATATTGTCCAGAATTTTAAGGGTAACTATGTAGTACTTTATATTATGTCAGTGTTAGGTTTTCAGATTGCTTGAAAAAAAATGGTACATTTAGGGTAGAAATCTTGATTATTTTTGTCATTGTAATCTGTTACACTGTTGGAACTTACCATTTGTTGTTGAGTAATGGTTTGTGAAAAGTGTCCATTTGTATGGATACAGGAACTTTATTACAGGAACAACTTGTAATTTTACAAAATTTATAAGGATAGATAGTAGCATCCTTTTATTAAATAATGAAGGATATAGCATCTAAACTTTAAATATAAAAAAAGAAAACTATCACTATGTTTTGTAAAATTTATGTTCACTTTAGTCTTCATTTTCATTATTAATGTTATTCTGTGTAAAGATTAACTGAAATTTTTTTTTTTAAGATTTTATTTATTATTTTTAGAGAGTGGGGAAGGGAGAGAGACAGCAACGTATGGTTGCCTTTCACTTGCCTCCAGCTATGGATCTGGCTGGAGACCTGGCTTGTAGCCTGGTTATATGTCCTGGCTGGGAATCGGACCAGTGACCTTTGGATTTGCAGGCTAGTGCCTTATCCACTGTGCCACCAGCCAGGGCCTTGAAATACTTTTTAAAGATAGTGTTTGTTGCAACTTAACAAATTTTCTCTATCTGAAATTCTTCATAGCTCGAGATGTCTTTTTAATGCTAAAGAAGCCAAACTATAAGAAGTTAGAGCTTCAAGTATATGCAACCTTTTTTGAAATTTATAGTGGAAAGGTAAGTAGAAACTTTAAAAATTTTTGTTTTAGTTTTTAAAATTGTGGTTAAACTATACATTAAAAAAGTTTGCTACTTTAACCGTTTTTAAGTATACTGTTTTGGCGTATACTGTATTGGTTGCACTTTGTTGTGCAACCAATTCCACCACATAGTTTTTATATATATTTGGAATAATATGTTAGAATTTTGTTAGGAGATTTTTTAAATTACCTTCGAAACTCTTCAACTCACATATTAAGCATTTTAAGTATTTTCTAAATTGATTTTTAGACTTTGAATGATTAATTTTTACAGAACATTCTTTTTTCTTTAAAGCTAGTTTTCTAATTTGATTTTTTTTTTTTTTTTTAGGTGTTTGACTTGCTAAACAGGAAAACAAAATTAAGAGTACTAGAAGATGGAAAACAGCAAGTTCAAGTGGTAGGATTACAGGAACGGGAAGTCAAATGTGTTGAAGATGTACTGAAACTCATTGACATAGGCAACAGCTGCAGGTAAATCTCATTTTAATTAAGAAAGGGAAACAACTTTATGATCAGTTTTAGATGCTTTGGCTATAACTTAAAAACAAAGCAAGGATACATCTTGGAAGTAAAAATCATTGTTCGTAAAAGTTTGTTGTTACATGTAACTTTGAATGATGTCTATTCTGTTGCATCATAACTACAAATATCCTAGAAGTATGCCTGATTAAATTGTATGAATCTAGTTATGTTTAAGTGTTGTTAACCCAAAATGTCTCCTTTGTATTTAAATGAAAACTGGTTTTTGTTTTTTTTTTAAATGAAAATACTGTGGTTTAAACATAAGTTAAAGCTTTTATGTATCAAAATGTTCTCAATCACATTGTAGAACATCTGGGCAAACATCTGCAAATGCACATTCATCTCGAAGTCATGCCGTGTTTCAGATTATACTTAGAAGGAAAGGAAAACTACATGGCAAATTTTCTCTCATCGATTTGGCTGGAAATGAAAGAGGAGCTGATACTTCCAGTGCAGACAGGCAAACTAGGCTTGAAGGTGCTGAAATTAATAAAAGCCTTTTAGCACTCAAGGTAAATAAAATGTATTTAATTATGAAAAAAAAAACTTTTACTTTCAATTTTAATTATATTTACCTAGCTACAAAATTATTGTACTTATTTTTGTCTAATAAGTAAGAGGGTTTATCAAATTTTTTTTTTTATATTTGCAGGGATAGGGTTATATTGTACTCAGAAATTTTATTTATATCTTATTAATTCTTTCTAGTGTGAATAAAAGATGTTAGTTGACAGACCAATTTTAAGGCTACTTAGGGAGACTCCAGAGGACCCTCATCAGTCATATTTTCATGGAAAAGGGCAAGGAACCAAAAAATGAAATGAAGAAATAGTTTCTCAGAAAAATGTGGAATTGCTTTCAAAAAGTTAAGCCAGTATTATTTCTCTTCCTTATCTAGAAAGGAAAAGACTGGCAGGACTACAAGAAAGCATTCTGTGTTTTTTCTTTCGTAGTGCCACTTTAAAAGTTTCACTTTACAGTTATTTACTCTGTCACTTCCAAACACAATTTTTTGAAATAATAGTTTGTTGATTTTTGTTTTTGTTTTTTTTTAATTTTCTTGAATTAGGATTTATGGTAATATCTTTACTATGCTGTTAGTAGCATTTTCAGAGCTGATCAGATCTTAAATACTAGAATTTAGTAAGAGGTCTTTTAAAATACATTAAGAGAACTACTCTTTCAAAGAAACCTAATCTCTGAAACTTGCTTTCTTAATTTTCAGGAGTGCATCAGAGCCTTAGGTAGAAATAAACCTCATACTCCTTTCCGAGCAAGTAAACTCACTCAGGTGTTAAGAGATTCATTCATAGGTGAAAACTCTCGTACCTGCATGGTAAGTTTTGGGGTTTATTTTGTTTATTTCTTTTAATCCCAAATGAATAATTATATCATACCTATGGAAAAATTATAATATACATTAATGACAATCATTTAAACTCTTGTATGATGAGAGAGCCAAGATACTTAAGATGTGGTCCCTGACAGTATGATAGACAGGATTTTATTGCAGTTATGATGTATTCTGCTAATTCCCACATCTGAGTATCTTGGGTTGGTGCCCATTGAGTATGGGTTATGCTTTTTATTTCTTTATATGTCTATAATTTTGGATATCATTTTTATTATGAAGGAACACCTTATAGACACTCTGGATTCTGTTATATTCTTTTAAAATTACTGATTTTTGTTGTGTAAATTAGCTGAACTTAACTCTATTTTCCTTGCTGTGGGCAACAATAAAAAATAAAATTTTTGTTTAGCTCTTAGACGTAAGTATGTAGTTGGAGTCAGCCTTACATACACCTAGTTTAGGGGTCTTCCAGACATCTGGGCATGTCTATGCAGAATTTTAGTTTCTCCGTTTGTAGTTATCTCTTCTGGGACAAATTCCACTTGCCAGCTGCTATGATCCCCACCTCTTAACTCTGTCCTTTATTTATTCTTAGCAAGTGAAACTCTAGGTTTCTAATGAAGTTTTAGCTGTCCTGTGTGACTGCAGCAGAGCTAATCCTCAAGCAGTAAAGCTATTGAAGAAGGATAGGGGAGAAGTCCTTCAGTGTTATTTCATTTTTCTAGATGTTGACCTCCGTTTTCTGCCCGAGTTGGATCACTTGCTGGTACATTTAGGGAACCGTTTATATTTCATTTGGAGTTTATAATTATTATCTGACTGGGCCTAAGATAACAAGTTATCTTGGAGTTGAGATATCAGTAATAAAATTTTTAATAACCATGTTAAGATTAGACTTTAATGAAATATATATGTATATATACACGTACAGGGTTGGGCAAGATTGGGTTTTAGTTATTTGTATAGAAAATAACATAGTAATTAATAATAATACAAGAATAAATCGTATTCACATACTCATAACTATAAACCTACTTTTGCCCCTCCCTGTGCTTAGCATTATTATCTACCTTGATTATAACATTTTATTTATCTTTGCATTTCCCTCCCACCCACACAGATTGCCACAATCTCTCCAGGAATGGCATCCTGTGAAAATACTCTTAATACATTAAGATATGCGAATAGGTATGAGAAATGTTTATCCATTTTGAAATTTGAGGGGAGTAGAGCAGTATGATTTGATTCACTGATAGGGTAAATATTGTTCTTCAACTTTCAAAAAATTTTTGCATGGTATTTAGAATCATTTTGTCAAGTTCTGAGAATGATTGAAAATGTGTAATTTGATAAGAGATTTTATATTGTCAGTAGAATTGGTCTTTTTATTCCAGAACATTTCATAACATTTTACAACTTTTGAGTCATGCACATTCTTCCTGGTACATTAAGATTGTAAAGTAAGTATTAAGGGGCCAGTCTGTATTTTTAAAATTATTTTTGTATATGCTGAAAATTATTTCTGATGATATTAAATGTTATACATGGGAATTGTGGATTTAAAGTTAAGTAGTGACAGCACAGTTCTTTCTGGTGTTCTACATGAATGATTTTATTCATGTCAGTCATGTTACAAATTTTAATAGGTCACTGGATATTTACAGATGAAAGGTCAAGAAGCATTATAGACTGTTAGAGCAGTTTATTTCCAGTAGTTACAAAATGCCCTTGGAATTTTGAGTTACGAGCCTTTTTATGTTTCTGCCATAAATTGTTTCCATTGCACTTGTTTTGTACGACTATAGCTTTATTTTTAAAAGATTTTATTTATATTGCCCTGGCTGGTGTGTCTCAGTGGATTAGCGCTGGCCTGCAAACCCAAAGGTCGCTGGTTCAATTCCCTAGTCAGGGCATATAACCAGGTTGCGAGCCAGATCTCCAGCCAGGTCCATAGCTGGAGGCAGGTAAAAGAAAGGCAACCATACATTGATGTTTCTCTCCCTTTCTTCCTTCTTCCTTCTTCCTAGCCCTTATCTCTGAAAATAATGAATAAAACCTTAAAAATTTTATTTATTTATTTTGAAAGAGGAAAAGGGAGGGAGGAGAGGAAGAGAAACATCTGTGTGCAGGAGATACATCAGTCAGCTGCCTTTCCCACACACCCCGACTAGGGACCTGGCCCCACAACCCAGGCATGTTCCCTGACTAGGAATCAAACCAGAGACTTTTCAGTTTCTCATGCCAGCACTCAGTCCATTGAGCCACATCAGCCAGGGCTGAATGAGTGTGGTTTTAAATTTCTATTACCACGTATTACATTTGTGATTTTAACCTAGTGATAAAATTCCTCTTTGCAGTCTTTTTCTGCTGTGAAGATTCTCTTAAATTTACTGAATAAAAATATTTTCTATTTCTTTGTTTTAATCACTATAGAAATTTTTATCTTTTATTAAAATGTGAAATACACATGCATAAAGAAAAGTACCCAAAATATAAGTGAATAATTTAATAAATACATATAAAATGAAAATTTCTATCATTAGATTGGGAAAGACAGTATTTTCAGCCCCCAGAAAGTTCCCTGTCTGTCCCTTTTGGAATAACATGCCCAGCTTTACTAATCTCTTCCCTGAGGCAGGTACTCCCTGACTTCAGTTAAAAATTTTTCTTGTTTCTTTCCCCTCTTTTTAAAAATAGTTTTACTACCTTTGAATTTATTCCTGAATAACATAGGTAGCTTATTTGAACTTTACGTAAATGAGATCGTATCCCTTGTTTGTATCTTGCTTTTGCTTCAGCTAAAGAGATGTTTTTAAATCATAGTAAAAACTGTTACAAAGTGTAAATGTATTGACCTTTTGTTAAAAGATTAAAATGTAATGTCAGAATGCTCTGTTTTATCATTTCTGTAGTTAGTTTAGGTCCAAGTAAAGTATTTAAACTTACTATCATGTAATGTAACTTTTATGCAACATGATTAACCATCTAGGACTAATAATTTTGCCTTTTATTTCCAAATTTATAAGAATAAAGAGTTTTCAGTCCCCCTTGATAGTGCTCATTGGAGGAATATAAATAATTCCTGCATGTAATGTAAATTTTAGATTGGGCAAGAAGGCTTTAAATAGAGGGAAAGTGTGTGGTGTGGTTAGGGGATAACAAGGTATCTAAATTAGGAGATTCTTTTTCTCTTCTTTTATTTATTTTTAAAATGTTATTTTCAAAGAGAGGGGAAGGGTGGGAGAAAAAGGAGAGAAACATCAGTGTGTGAGAGAATCATCAACTGGTTGCCTCTTGCAGGCCCCCAACCAGAGACCAGCCTGCAACCCAGGCACGTGTCCCGACAGAGAATCAGACAAGCAACCTTTTCATTTTGCAGGCCAGCACTCAATCCACTGAGTCACACCAGTCAGGGCAATAGGAGATTCTTAAAAAAAGTAGATAAGAAATGGGGTTAGGAGTATAAACAGTTAAGTAATATTAGAAATTTAGATTTGTCAGAATATGGTGTAAATAAACTTTCCAAAGTGACTGTAAAAGATAAAAGGCAGATGAATCCAGTATCAAACCTTTGGCATAGATGTTACCAATAAGTCAAACAATGATTGTAAATAAAAGGAATGTATTAGTTTATGTACATTACATTATCAGTTTGATATATATTAGTGTTTCTGATGTATACAATGGTAATTTTATTTAGTTAGACTTAAGAGAAATAGTGAGAGAAACAGAATATTGTTAGTATATGAAGTGTTGAATGTAAGATTTATAGTAAAAGCTAGGTTTGATCCTCACTTATGCCCCATTCTCTTTGAATGACTTTAGGGAAGGTACTTTATTACTCTGAGCCAATCTCTCATCTGTGAAAGAGTGTCTTCAGTATTAAAGAATATAATGCCTAAAAATTACTAATAATGCCTGATGTAGAGGAAGTACTTAATAAATAATGCCTACTATTTGAAATGGGATTTGCCCAAAGGGAACATAGGGAATCACAAAGATTAGGGCAGAAAAGCCATAATTTGGTTAAATACAATGTGCAGACATTAGCAAAAGTAATTTAAATTCCATTGCTAAAGGCTTTTTTCACCAGCATTTTTCATCTGAATCATCAAATACAAAATTATTTGAGTGACTATTTTCTCAAGTGGTACCAAGGATGCTTCATAGGTATTATTACCATTCTATATTCATAAAAAAAGAAATTAATTGTTACAAATAGTGGATGCCATTAGATGTAATTGTCTTGTGTTCAGTTTGAAAATAGTACAAGAATGCTGAGGATCAATTAATGCTAACAAACCTTCATAGTGTTACTTGCACAAGGAAATTAGATCGAGTAGTCATGTAGTTGAATAAGGAGAATTTCAAGTTTAGGTGAGGGTCTAATTTCACTTCTAATAGGAAAGGGGAAAATACAAGAAAGGTGTAGTAGGGACAGAGTAGTTTTTAAATCTTTAAATGTATTATTTTTTAAATATTCTAAATACATTAAGTCACAATTATGTTGATATCTTTTGCTAAACAAATCAAACTGAGTACTAAATGAAAATTTGAAGTATGAATTCCTGTCTTTATCAAGCATTTTCTCTTAATTTGTTGCTGTTTTGATGCTGCAGAGTAAAGGAGTTTGGAATTAGTCCATCAGACATTCCCTTCTCACAGGGTAGTGGCAGTCGCCCTGATCTCTCTCCTTCTTATGAGTATGACGACTTTTCTCCTTCGATTACCAGGTCTAGTTTATTCTATACATAAGACACTTATTATAATAGCTTCATTTAAGTTGTGCTGTGTGTAAATATTTCATTTTTTTGTTCTGAACCATTTTATTTTTCATTTTCATTTTGTTTGGCAGGCGGTGGTTATATTGCTGCATGATCTTCATTTCTGTGTACTTTATTTGCTTTAAAATGTTGATTTCAAATTCAGACTTCTATTTTTCCTCATGTTTAAGGATGATGTCATCTCTGCAAATTTACCATTGAAAGATAAACTCTTGTTTAAAATGAAAAGGTTACCTTTATTCTGTGTACTATTGTAAATTTCCTTATCTGCAAGGAAGAAGGATCCTTTGACTTAGAAAATGTGTGCTCTCCCAAATGTGTAAATTTAGTATAATGGGTAAACCATTTTTTTAAGTGATGGAACTAATTTATGTTTTATAATCTTTATACATTAGAATACAATTATTTCAGATGTAGCTATTTAAATTGAGCAATAGACCAAAAATCTGCAAAGTGTATTAAATTCTCTGATTTTGGCAATGATTCATTTATTGATCTAAGTGCTTTTGTTAGCATTTTTCTGTTCGTAGAGTTTAATTTCAATAGCAGTCTCTCACTGACTTTGAAATACTGAATATATACTTTATAATCATCATTTATTATGCATAATAATTATATTTGAAGTAATTATAAAGTTACCGAAATAAATATGTAAAGTTATACAGCTAAAGCTCCCTAAACTAACACTAAAGTGTTGCCAAGAATTCAGGTCAATTTGATCTGGAAAGCTGACATCATCAATCTTAATATGTTAATTGAATTACCTTTATATTGAATAGGTTGGTATATCCTTGCTACTCTGCATAAATTTTTGTTAATGTTAAATATTTTTATATTTATAGGGTGAAAGAATTGACTGTGGATCCAACTGCTGCTGGTGATATTCGTCCGATAATGCACCATCCACCAAATCAGATTGATGAGTTAGAGGCACAGTGGGGTGTGGGGAGTTCCCCTCAGAGAGATGATCTAAAACTCCTTTGTGAACAAAATGTGAGTGACTTAGTATAGCTGTAATTACCTAATCTTCATTTCATCAGTAACAGAATTTGATCATTGTAATCTGTCATCTAAATCAAAAGTCAGCAAACTACAGGCATACCTTACTTTATTGTGCTTCACTTTATTCACTTTATTGCACTTCACAGATGTTACTTTTTTTTTCTTTCTTTCTTTTTTTTTAAAAAACAAATTAAAAGCAAGACTCCCCACCAGCAAAAAAGATTAGGACTCACTTTCTTGAAATGGTCAGGAACTGAAACTGCAATACCTCTGAAGTACACCTGTTCAGGTTATGAGCCAGTCATCTGTTTTTACAAGTAAAGTTTTATTAAAACATGGCTATGGGCATTTGATCCCATACTGAGGTTCCAAGCTATGACAGCTTCTCCCACACTACGGCCATTTACTACAACCAGGGGCAGGCAGCCTGAGTCCACTGATGATTTCTTTTCCCATTAGCAGGGACAATTTGAAATAAACAGTGAAACGGTCTTCAAGTTAGCCTGGCTGGTTTTACAGCAATGCAAATGCCAGGAGAGATTTTCCTCCAATCAAAACTCTTCAGGAGCATCCATCCCTTGGTTATTGTGAGGACAGGGTAATTGAGCATTATTTGAAAGTCAAAGGTCTAACTCAAGGTCAAGCTCTGGTTCAGTATATGAAAATAGTAGAAGCTCTACCAACTTACGGAGTCCATTATTTGCAGTAAAGGATAAACAAGGACTTCCCTGGTGGCTTGGAATCAGCTATAAAGGAAAAGGCCAGTATGATTTGCAAGATAAAGTGAAACCTCAGAAAGAGCAACTCAAAAATAGTGTATGAGATGGGATAGGAGGAGTGTCTCTCAATCAGCCAACTGGATGGAAAGGAACAACACATAACAACAAATCCAAAATACAACCAGACAGCCCAAGTTAATGACATGAAGGCCACCCCAAGAGCAGCAAGTTGAGGAAATCTAGGAGACTGCAACACTGAACTCCACGAATCTAACACAGAAGGGTGCTCCACGAAGGCAAGGAATCAAAGCAGATTAATCCAAGACAAAAGCAACAACAGACACCCAAAATGGGGAAAAAAGAATCAGTCCATCACCAAAAGGAAAGGAGGAATCCCCAGAAAGATCACTAAATGAAACAGAGGCAAACAAACTATCAGATATGGAATGCAAAAGAATGATAGAGAAGCTCAACGAGCTCAGCCAGCTCAAAGAAAACTATAACTCCAGGGGAACTATGAAGAACTCCAGGGAAACTATAAGGAACTTACTGAGAGCTACACCAGCTTTAAAAAGTACTTAGGAACTATCAGTAAGAGCCAGGAGGAAATGAAGAATACAATTTCTGAATTGAAGAATACAGTAGAAGGAATCAACAGTAGGCTAGAGGAAGCAGAGGACCAGATCAGTGAGGTGGAGGACAACATAGAGAAATATTCCAAGACAGTGCAACAGAATGAAAAAAGGCTGAACAAGAATGAAGAGGTTTTAAGAGAGCTGCAGGACAACATGAAATGCAGTAATATCTGTATCATAGGGATACCAGAAGGAGAGAAACAAGGAATGGAAAACCTGTTCAAAAAAGTAATAATAGAAAATTTACCAAATGTGATAAGTGAAAATGTTACTCAAGTTCAGGAAGCACAGAGAGTCCCAATGAGGATGACTCCAAACAGACCCACTTCAAGACACATTATAATTAAAATGGCAAATTTCAGAGACAAAGAGAGAATCCTAAAAGCATCAAGAAACAGAAAACATATAAGGGGCCTCTGATAAGGCTATCAAATGATTATTGAACAGAAACAATACAAGCCAGAAGGGAATGGCAAAAAATATTCCAAGTAATGGGAAATAGAGGCCTGCAACCAGTAATACTCTACCCAGCAAGGCTCTCATTCAAAATGGGAGGAGAAATTAGAAGTTTCCCAGACAAAAGAAGACTAAAAGAATACATCTCTACCAAGCCAGCATTGCAAGAAATGCTAAAGGGTCTGCTTTTTAAAAAATGAAGAAATGGAGAGAGACAGAGAGAAACACAGGTACAAAGTGGGAAAGTGGCAATAAATATTAATAATAACCTTAAATGTAAATGGATTAAATGCACCAATCAAAAGACATAGAGTAGCTGAATGGATAAGAACACATGACCCACATATTTGCTGTCTTTAAGAGACCCACCTCAAAACAAAAGATCGACACAGATTGAAAGTGAAGGGATGGAAAAATGTATATCAAGCAAATGGACATGAAAAAAAGGCTGGAGTAGCAATACTTAATTCAGATAAAATAGATTTTACGATGAAGGCCATAAAAAGAGATAAAAAAGGACATTTCATAATACTTAAGGGAACAATCCATCAAGAAGAAATAACTATGGTAAACATATATGCACCCAACCTAGGAGCTCCAAAATACATAAGGAAAATCTTGGAGGACTTCAAGAAGGATATAGACAGCAACACACTAATAGTAGGGGATTTTAATATTCTACTATCAACAATAGACAGATCTTCCAAACAAAAAATCACCAAGGATGTTGTGCCATTGAACAACAATCTAGAGGAAATGGACCTAACTGATATATACAAAACCTTTCACCCCAAAGAAGCAAAATACGCATTTTCTTTTTTTTAATTTAAATTTTATTGTTGTTGTATTACATCCATCCTCTTTAAAATACACATTCTTTTCAAATGCACATGGAACAGTCTCTAAGATAGACGACATGATAGGTCACAAGACAAGCCTCCACAAATACAGAAAAATTGAAATCATACCAAGCATCTTTTCAGATCACAATGACTTGAAACTAGAAACCCATCTCACAGGAAAAAACCAAAAACACTCTAACTCATGGAGACTGAATAACATTAAGTAATGAATGGGTTAACAATGAGATCAAAGATAAAATCAGAAAATTTCTGGAAACAAATAACAATGAACACACAACAGACCAAAACTGATGGGACACAGCAAAGGCGGTCCTCAGAGGGAAAATTCATAGCAATTTTCAGAAGAAGCTTATACAAACAACCTCACCGTAAAGCTGCAAGAACTAGAGGAGCAACAGCAAACAAAGCCCAGAGCAAGTAGCAGGAAGGAAATCATCAAGATCAGAGCAGAATTAAATAACTTAGAGATTCAGACTACAATTTGAAGATTCAATGTAATCCCAATAAAAATACCATTGATATACTTCACAGAAATAGAAAAAATACTTCAAAAATTTATAGAGAGCCAAAAACACCCACGAATAGCCAGAGCAATCTTGAGAAAGAAGAACAAGGTAGGAGGAATCACAATACCGGACATTAAACTATACTATAAGGCTACTGCGATCAAAACAGTCTGGTACTGGCATTAGACTAGACATATAGATGAATGGAACAGAATAGAGAGCCAGAAATAAACCCAGGATTTTATGGTCAATTAATATTCAACAAAGGGGGAAGGAACATAAAATGGTGTAAAAACAGTCTCTTCAACAAGTAATATTGGGAGATCTGGACAGCAACATACAAAAAGATAAAACTAGACCACCAACTTACACCATACACCAGAATAAACTCAAGAAAGGACTTAAACATAAGCAGCACCATCATAAAGGTCCTGGAGAAAAATATAGGCAGTAAAAATTTAGATATCCTATGCAGAAATATGTTTACTGATATGTCACCAAGGGCAAAGGAAATAATACAACAAATCAACAAATGGGACTATATCAAATTGAAAAGTTTCTGTTCAGCTAAAGGAATTATCAGCAAAATTCAAAGGGAACCAATGTACGGGAAAACATATTTGCCAATGATACCTCAGACAAGGCTTTGATATCCAAAATATATGAAGAACTAATGTGACTCAACACCAGGGAGACAGACAGCCCAATTAAAAAATGGGCAAAGGACCTAAACAGACAACTCATTGAGAAAGACATACAAAGGGCCCAAAGGCATATGAAAGAATGCTCAACATCACTAGCCATCAGAGAAATACAAATTAAAACCACAAAAAGATACCATCTCACCCCTGTCAGAATGGCAATCATCAACAAACAACAAGTGTTGGTGAGGATGTGGGGAAAAGGGAACCCTGGTGCACTGCTGGTGAGAATGCAGGCTGGTGCAGCCACTATGGAAAACAGTATGGAGTTTCCTTCAAAAACTAAAAATGGAACTGCTTTTTGATCCAGCAATTCCACTACTAGGACTATTCCTAAAGAACCCTGAAACACCAATTCATAAGAACCTACCTACCCCTATGCTCATAGCAGCGCTATTTATAGTAGCCAAGTGCTGGAAACAGCTCAAGTGCCCATCAGTGGATGATTGGATCCAAAAACTTTGGTACATTTACACAATGGAATACTACACAGTAGAAAGAAAGAAGGAACTCCTACCCTTTGGAACAACATGGATGGAGCTAGAAATTATTATGCTTAGTGCAATAAGCTAGTCAGTGAAAGAAAAATACCATATGATCTCACCCATTTCAGGATAATAATGAACAAAACAAACAAATAAGCAATACAGAACCAGATACATGAATACAATGAATAGATCTCTAGTGGGCAGAGGGGAGGGGGAAAGGGAAAGGAAGAGGTAAAGAGAGGGAGCAGTTTAGTCAAGAAACTAGTATGGAAAAACCATGTACATGGACCAGTGGATTGACTTTGTGGGGAGTAGGTGAATGGTGAAGGGAGCAGAGGGAAGGAAAAGGGGGATGGCTGTAATAAAGCAACACTTAAATTTTTTAAAAAACATGACTGTGCTCATACATTTATGGACGGTCTGGCTGCTTTCTTACCACAACAGAAATGACAAAAACTATTTAGCTCACAAGCTCAAAATATGCTCTATCTGGTCCTTTAAGAAAGTTTGCTGACTCCTGATCTATCCTTTTTTTTTTCTCAGATTTTATACTGATACTAAAATTCAGGCATTTTTAAAGTAACATACGGGGGAAAAGTTTAAGAATTATACATGCAGTGTAACATATATAAAGCTTAAAAACAAAACTGTGGACTCATGTACATGTATTAAAAGTCAAACCTGGCAAAATGCTTACTATTTGTTTAATTTTATCGCTTTCTATATATTTGAATTATTTAGTGAAATTTCATAATTTAAAACTTTGATTCTCTAGTTACTTAAATAATAAAATATGTACCCACTACATAAGGACAAATGTGTAAAGAAATAGACGCAAGTACACATTTTCACATAATTGCTATATTGAGTGGTTCTATACTCAATATAGGTATGTGAGATATAAAAGTTACTTAACACATGCAGTTATTTAACTTCATTTTTTAAATTTATAATTACATATTTTTGTATCATTTTACAGAAATTCTATAGTGGCATCTTTTCATAATGATAAAAGGTAGCATTTATTAGTTACATATTTGCTAAATGTTTGTTACTTGATGTAATTCTCACAGCTTGATGTGGTAGGTAACTATACTTATCCTTGCTTTTTAACTGACTTTCTAAAAGGGTCAGTAATTTAGGACTGAGATCATACAAGTAAGTAGTAACTGCTAAATCTAGGCAGGATTGAAGTCTGGGTTTTTGTTATTTCAGAGCTAAGTGTTAACTACATTTATTGCTAGCTGCAATAAAATACAAGAGGTGGGCAAAAGTAAGTTTACAGTTTATATGAAAAAGAATGCAATAATTAATAATACAAGAATAAACTGTGTTTTATATACTCACAATTCTAAACCTACTTTTGCCTACCCCTGTATTCTTTGGAAACAATATCATTTATTTAAAAATATTTTTTAGTAAGTATTAAAGTCCATAATACTGTAGAGTAACAAAAGGACATACTTTTTATTGTCATGTTCCAAATTACTCTATTAATAAAGCAGGGCTTAATGCAGTGATTCCCAACTGGCAGTGACTTGGACTCTCAGGGAAAAAATGTTGAGATGTTTTTGGTTATCATAACTGGGATGACAGCCAAATCTGGAAGGTAGACGCCAGGGAAGTTGCTAAACATTAGACAGTGCACAAGACAGCATTTCTCCTTGCAAAATGTCAGCAGTGTTGAAGTTGAGAAACCTGGTTTAAAGCAAAAGCCGTGAACTTTAGACCATAGAACATAAAGAACTAAAAATGAGATCCTGTTCCCAAAAGTTTTGAAGGAGAATAGAGTAACTTATAAAATCTTCATGCAAACCCTGCACTGCATCACGTATGGTACCTGCCTGAGATTGGGAAAACCAGAACTAGATAGACGATCCCTAGAGCATATACCTTTTTCATGTTATTCTCGTATCTGTTGAATCTCTGCAGGACATTAATTTGAAGAGGTTAGCTAAGTGACCAGAACTAACTCAGAGGCTTTAAGCATGACATCTTGAGTTCTTGCAGCCTCCTTCATATTTGAGAGAGGTGGATTACTCTCACTTTTGTTACCCCCACGGAAGTATCTTGAGATGAGTCAGCATTAGCCTTTAGTTGAGAATTGACGCTTGTGTATAAGTTTTTATTGCCATATTGAGTTTAACAAAGTAGATTGAAATGGGGTAGGGTCTAAGACATATCCTAAATATAAAACTAATACAGGTAAACAAATGAGGATAATCAAGTGCATTAAAATTCAGGAAGAAATCGTATAGACAAAAAAGTACGAGTAAGCTGCATGGAAGTGCAAACTTCCATAATATCTTAAAGCAAAAGAAAGGCATTCTGGGCTTGTCTGGAGGAGGTGGGCAGATAACATTTGGCTAAAGGTAGTTGAGTGTGTGTTTATCAGAGAGAGAATATAAAAGAATAATGCATGTCCTGCATTTTAACAAAACTGGTCCCTCTTTTCCCAAAGAGAAGGTAAAAACTGCTTTGGCCAACTTGATTATATAAACTTTTAGGGTTGGTGGCTTACTGATGAAGGAATCAAATGTTTACATATATTATTTAATGAAAATATGCACATAAATTTATCATCATGTATTTTAGTTTTTACATGTTGCTCTTTCTACTCACAAAGAACAATTTTGAGTAAATTGAAGCAACATTTTGCGTATATTACAGACATGGGAGTTGGTAAAGATTCTCAACAAAGAAAGGAAGTCCTGAGAAGTTTGAGTTGATGTGGGAACAGAATATGAATATGTTGTATATGTATGTGGGTCTTTTTTTATGAAATAAAATTGTAACTTGTCAATTAAAAATCTGTAAAAACTAGTAAGCAAATTACTCATTAAAATTTAGAAATGAACATTTAATAAGAGTTAAGACCTTCAAAACACCAGTTTGATAGTCACAGTCATGAAAAATGTATACTTCTCTTGTGAAAAAGAAACTTAAGACATATATGTATGACTTAAGTTGTTAGTGAAAATTAAACAATACTGAAGTCAGCAACAAAGGTATTTTTGAAAATACCTTGTACTATTCCAAAAGATTGTTTTTTTAGGGTAATTTTGCAATAACGCACCTGGACTAAGCAAAAAACACTGTTTATTGAAATGCTTAAGTCTGGGTTGACTTTTTGAATGTTGCATTAAATATTTTGACCCATAGAAAGAAATTGTGGCTTTTCCTTTCATAATGTATTTTAGGGGTCTGTCATTTGAGCTTCTTCAGTTTCTAAATACATTTTTATAAATGATACAGAAAACCTATTTTTTATAATAACTTAAAATATAAACTATCCTAACCTTAAAACTTTTTATTTTAAGGAAGAAGAGGTTTCTCCACAACTGTTTACTTTTCATGAAGCTGTCTCACAAATGGTTGAAATGGAAGAACAAGTTGTAGAAGATCACAGAGCAGTGTTCCAGGTAAAGTAAGACAGGACCTTTCATCAAAATGTTTCTTCAGAGAAATTAACTAAAAAATCTTTCGTAATTTTTGGATTATCACACAAATCTGATAAAACACTTGTTTGTGTGTATGCAGATGAATTTTGAATACAAAGAATGGTGGCTACAATTAACCTTTCTTTAAAGATCTAGTTTATTTACTACCATTTTATTTGCTTTTGTCAGTTGTTTATTTGTAGAGAAGGATTAAACTTCTGCCCTCCAATATCCCTTTTTTTCATGTTAAGTCAGTATATTGGAATGTCTTCTTGTCAGGATAGCAGTAAGGAAAAAAAATTTTAAAGGGTTATCAGAACATATTGACCAGTGCAGCTCAGTTGGTTGGGTGTTTTCCCGCATGCAGCTAGCTGGTTTGATCCCTGTTCCAGGCACGTAACCTGGATTGCAGGCCAGATTCCCTGTTGGGGATGTGTGAGGGGCAATCCATCAATGTTTCTGTCTCACACAGCTGTTTCTCTCCCTGTCTTTCTCCCTCCATTCCTCCTCTCTAAAATATGCGTAAATAAAGGAATCAGAGTCCGTCTTTGTAGGAAAGGAAAAATGCTTTAGCGAAGGGAGATTACTGCTCCAACTGATCTGTTTATGGCACATGAGGGGTGTAGCAGTAAGTCCTTAGGTACAGTATTCATTTCATTCTGTGTTTAGCATATTAGAAGTGCTTTTAAAATGTCATCTTCCTTTCCATTCCCATGCCCCTTTAAACAAGAAACTGTCCTGAAGGGTGATGTATAGGAAGTGATGGGCAAGTGAGGAGAACATTTGGACACCATGGGGAGACTGCACAGCTGGCTTGTCTCCTCACCCCACCCCCACCCTGCCTTTATACCTTCTGAGAAAAAAGTGAACAATAACTCACTCTCTCCCTATTGACTTGTTTCTGTCTCTGATTTTGCAAAAATCTTCTGTAAATAATTTTTAATATCCTTTAGCTCTAGGCCATTCAAGTACCTGGATATAAGAAACTATTCTTATGTTAGGATAGGATATACATGATTAAAACTGTTAGTTTTAGTCAAACCCTTCTCATGAGAATCACTTTGGAGAACTGTATTTAGATTAAATCAAGAAAGGAGCCCTGTCTGGTAGCACAGTGGATAAGGCACCAGTCTGTGAACCTAAAGGTTGCGGTTCAATTCCCAGTCAGGTTGCAAGCCAGGTCTCCAGCCAGGTCCTTAGTGGGAGGCAGGTGAAAGGCAACCATACCTTGATGTTTCTTTCCCTCTCAGCCTCTCTCCCTTCCCCTCTCTCTAAAAATAAATAAAATCTTAAAAAAAAACAAAAGGACCCTTGTAATTTTTAAAAAGTTATTTCCTTTTGGGACAGGGTGTTACTTAAAGACCTACTGTGCTATTTTATGGATTTTTTAAATTCTGCATTTGATTATTAGCAGAACTGCGTGTTCTTCCAAGCCAGTATTCTTGGAATTCTATTGATTATTCCTCCATACTGTGATCTGTTGTTTCTCAAAATAAGGTTTTATGTTTAAAAAATTAAATATATAGCTGGAGGAATAAAAACTTCTGGGGTGTGTTTTCATCAAAGCATACATAGTTTTCTAATACATATCTATACCTAGGTTAACAAGTTCTTCCTGGTAATATACAGTCCAGTTATAATTAGCCATTAAATTGCATTGATATTTGGAAAATTTAAATTCTATGTACCCTGAAAAGTTAGTGTAATTTTTTTTTAAGATTTTATTTATTATTTTTAGAGAGAGAGGCAGAGAGGGAGAGAGACGTCAATGTATGGTTGCGTTTCACCTGCCTCCAGCCACAGACCTGACTGGAGACCTAGTTTGCAACCAGGTTATGTGCCCTGGCTGGGGAATCGAACCTGCGACCTTTGGGTTTGCAGGCCAGCGTCTTATCCACTGTGCTACCAGCCAGGGTTTACAGTGTAATTTTTTATATCCAAAAATTCTAATTCAGAATGATCTGACCTTGTTAAATTTAATGATTCAAGACATTGCTAGGAAACTCACAAACTCCACATATGTAAAATCATTTAAGCATGAGTTTCCTTGAAGCACTTAAGAATAGTACTTACTGTTTAGTGGTTCATTTAACTCCTCATTGGTCCCTTATAGTCACAATGATTTTGAAGAACTAGTGTTTAGAATGTAGGGGTATCTCTTGGCCCAACAACTGAGGCACCAAATGGATGTGTTAATTCCAGATAATTTATAAGTTCTAGGCTACCACAGACTTCATTAAATTGCTCGCTAGCTTTCTTACACCCATTCTTTTCCTGTTTTAGGGATAGCTGTTGAAGTTTTGAGACTTCCATCCTCTGCCTCATGCTCCTCCTATCCCCCCCCACACACACACACACACAAGGTAGAATAAAAGAAAAAGGAAGTCATCTTGCAAGCCCTATCGTTTGTGTTTAAATTTAGAAATACTTAATTTCCCTCTGTAAGTAAGGATGCTTTATGGTTATTAATGTTGTAGAGAATACCATGTTTGATGATATATAAAATTTGTAAACTGGTTTCTGTTTTACAGTGAGGCTTATGTATTAAGTGAATTTTTTTTCCTTTCAGGAATCTATTAGATGGTTA
This sequence comes from Noctilio leporinus, assembly GCA_004026585.1. Taxonomy (NCBI): domain Eukaryota; kingdom Metazoa; phylum Chordata; class Mammalia; order Chiroptera; family Noctilionidae; genus Noctilio; species Noctilio leporinus. Next base: position 125,368 of record PVIW01003007.1, on the reverse strand, counting down.
GAAGATGAAAAGGCTCTCCTAGAGATGACTGAAGAAGTAGACTATGATGTAGATTCGTATGCTACACAACTTGAAGCTATTCTTGAGCAAAAAATAGACATTTTAACAGAGCTGCGGGGTAATTCTTTTTTTCAGTTCAGTGTTTGAAATCTGCTTAATATTTCTGTGTATTTAGTGGGAGGATTTCATGACAAGAGCACATCTTAAGTAAAAATTATGGACAACATTTAACATCTTTTTAAAGGTATACTGTATAGACACATTAACCATTCTGGTTTTTCTAAAATAGGAAACATGGTTTATTACTTCAAGTACTCTCTAGTCTTTTTCATTCAGTCTTTTGAGAAGATATGATTATAGAAGGAAAATTATTTCAAGAAATTTGTAAATTTTATATACCCATTCACGTTTTTAGTTTAGTAGGTGAGTGCTTTTCAGAATTATTTTCCTTGGATTAACTCTATTCTGTAGTCTCTTAACTGTATCTCCTTTCTGTGCATCTTGTGTCACTTTTCCCTTTAAACACTTGTTTTGAACAGGAAGATTTCAAGGCAAATATCCTTTCTACTTTGCTTATTAGGAAGTATGTGGCTTAGCCCTGTCAGGTCTTTTTGGCCTTTTTAATTAGCTTATCTGCAGGTTCAGACATACATTTATTGTATGTGCTAATTAATTCTTTAGTCATTGGCAAATTAGCTATCTCCATTTATGAGAGTCATCATCTGTGTTTGTACATGCAACAGGAAATCAGATTGAAACTGCTAGGTTTAGCAACAAATAAGCTGCTTAACTTTTTGTAAAAATCAGGTCCTTTGTGAAGTTGGTTATTTGATACCATACTCTTGAGTTAGCAGTGACCATTTTCCCAGTTTCAGAATTGTTTTTGCAGATGTAATGTTTCTAAAATTTACTTTTGTTTTTCATGTCCTTCATAGTCAAGTCTTCATTTAAAGTGTTTTGATTATTTTTCTAATCTTCCATAACTTACAAGCAACTTTTCTATAGGCATTTTATTCAGAAGAAAGTATAATGCATTCTCATCTTTTCTGTCAACATGTAGCATTCAATTGAGTTAACTTCCTTAATTTTCTCAGAATTCATGTATATCGAGGTTATCAGTAACTTCTAAGAAATTACTGTCTAGATATTATATTATTAAGACCTTTCTTAGAAAAGCAATGTTTTTACTATCCAAAGATAATTTTGGTATTAATACAAGTTTGGGAGCTATCTGTAACAACCAATTCCAGTATCCTTAAATTGCTTCCTAAATTTTAGAAAAGTCAGCTTTTAAGAAGTATCATTGTGGTCCTGAAAAACAGAAAGAAATATATATATCTTTCTTCATACGACCCTTACTTTTGCAGTATTAATACATTTTTTAGTTGGATAGTTCCATTGCAAGTTGCTATCCAGTGTATTGCACAGTGCTTACCAGCATCCTTGTCTCCATTGACTAGAGAACAGGAACACCATTCCAATTCTGACAACCAAAATTGTCTATAGAGATTATCAAGTGTCCCAGAGTGGAGAGGTGGGGCAAAAATCGCACTGATTGAGAACCAATATTATAGGAAGATACCTCATCTTTATAACTGCTATTTGCCTCTGCCAATTTAATTACCTGGGGTTTTTTGTTGTTGTTGTTCTTCTTCTTAAGTGACTCTGAATCAGTACATAAGATGGTAAGACAATTTTAAGACCAAGAAATGCATTATCCTATAATCTCCCTTCTCTCTCCCCTTTTACAGTCCATGGTATGGAAAAGTGACATTTCTTTTTCAAAATTCAAATTACTTTTTAAAATTCATAGCTTTTAAAAAGGTAAAATAGTAATCAGGAATAGAAATTTTCTAACATTAAGAGAAGAAATGTCTATTTTACAGTTTAATAAGATTCATAGTTTTCCTTTTGGACAGGACTGTACATATTTTATACACATATATAGCCTGTCTACACTCCAAAAGAAATGTAAGTAAATTAAAATTGAACACTGTAAAATGTGCCACACAACAGGAATTTGTTGACAATAGGGAAAAAAAAACAGGTATTTCCAGGAATTTACTACAATGAAACTGTTGCTATATTATTTATTGTACAAAAGGAAAAATCTTCAGAGTGAAATAAGAGAACTGACTTGATAGGACCCATAAACTTGTATATTCTATTGCATGTAATGCAATACTTACTTTGTTCTTTTTTTTCCAAGATAAAGTGAAATCTTTTCGTGCAGCTCTACAAGAAGAAGAACAAGCCAGCAAGCAAATCAACCCGAAGAGACCCCGTGCCCTTTAAATTGGCATTTGCTGCTAACGGATCCCCAGAACCCTCACTATTTTAACATACAAGGTTCATCTGTAAGGGCCATTTGAAAGTTTGAAATTTAAAGTGTCTGTGGAAAATGTCTTGTCCCTTCACCTGAATGACATTTCAATTTTGTGAAACACAACTTTGTCTACAAAATGCTTCTAGTCCAAGAGGCACATCCAGGATTTGGGAATGGTGAAGCATTTTGTTTCATTTACCCAAATAGTGATTTACTTATGGAGATCCCTGCCAATTTTATTTTCTATATGATGAAGTAAGATTGTGGACTTGATCCAGGGGTGGATAGTAGGGGGAAGCCACAGCATTTCCTTTTAACTCAGTTCAATTTTCGTAGCAAGACTGAGCAGTTTGAAATCCTTTGCATGCATGCATACCTCATATGTGATTGTACATACCTTGCCCACTCCTAGCTGTGCTCGCCTCTTCCTGCTTTGTGCCTTGACTAAGGCTATTGACCCTAAATTTCTGAAGCACAGTCAAGTTAAATTACATTCCTTATTTGTCATTGTAAATTACCTTTATTGTGTGTACATTTTTACTGTATTTGAGACATTTTTGTGTGTTGCTAGTTAATTTTGCAGGATGTGCCATATTATTGAATGGAACTAAAGTCTGTGACAGTGGACATAGCTGCTGGACCCACTCCATCTTATATGTAAAGAAATCTGGAATTATGATTTTAAAACATAAAACATGTGGATATAATTTTCTTAGCATTTTCTTTGTAAAGAGCTAAAATATAAACTAGTTGGTGTATAATAAAAAGTAATGAAATTCTGAGAAGAGTTTTATCTTAGGATAATACATATATATGCAGTGTGTTCCAGTGTGTTATTAACAAGACTAATAGTGCAATTTGCTCCTTACCAATACCATTACTTAAGTTGAAGTGTCCATTAGCACCCCAAAATGTATCTTTTAAATGTACTGTTAAAGGAAATTGGCTTCTGATGCATGATCATTTACATAATACATTGAAAGTAGTCCATAATAGAACTGTTAGTTTAAGCCAAGTGTAGACAGTACGGTAACTCCCTTGAAAAATAATTGAGCTAAAAAGGAGTTGACTTTGCCTTAAAAGGCAAATCCAACCCAAGCTCCATCCATTACCTAATGTGTGATGTCTCACCATTACTTGATGAGAATCACCAAATTCTCACTAATAAATTGGTCAAGGTTATGCTACTTTTAAATGGTAGCCTTTATTTTTACAGATTGCTACTCCAGGGAAGAAAACTGGCCACTTTTCATGTACATACTTTGTTAAACAATTTATATTATCTCTAGGAAATTTCCCTCAGTTTCCTAGGGGAGTTCAGAAATAGACTAACAGCAACAAAAATGTCTCCCAAGGATATTGACCAGCTCATTCATATGGGCCAAAGGGAAACTATGAATAGTCACATGAGGCAGATTCCCTACTTCACTTCATAGAACTCAGAGGGTAGTTGTGGGAAATCCTAACACCACGGTGAAATGCTCCTCTGTAAACTTGAAATCTAGAACAAATGTAGATTTTCACAATGTGCTTAATAATAAATGGAATCTATGGAATGATATAATTTTTTTTTTTCATTATAATCATCTTTGTTTTGGAAGGGACTCAGGTTTTCTTGCAGCTGTAAGATATGTTCTGTTTGTGTGTATTTCTGAGAATGGAGAACTGTTACTATTGACCTTGCCAAGTCTGTTTAAAAAGGTAGTTTTTGAGCCTAAACCAACCTTCAAAGGGCAATAAAAAGATGTGAGCTTGCTCATTGTAAAGCACAACAAATTAGTCTTAACTCATTATTTAAGGATAGGTACTGTCTTCAAAAGGTCCCCTTATATCCAAATTTGCTGCCTTATCCTATCATGGCTTCAGTAATCAAGGTATGTAAAAAAATCAGCATATCAGAAATGATCTTGGTAGTATAATCCAGCCAGATAGCGAAAATAAAAGGCCAGAAAAGACAGAAACTCAGCATTACTAGGGCATAAAGGGAAAGCTGAATTAATTTTCCTGAAGTAGAAATAATACAAGGGAATGGTGCGAAGTTTTGTGGTATTTTTTAAAACCCCCTCAAGTATACTTAATTAATATTTATATAACAATAGTAGCTTGATGCAGCTATTAAAAAAATAATTTTTTGGATCTGGATTAAACAAACATTCTTTACCTTTTCAGCCCTGAAAACTGATTATCACTGTTAATAAGTAGCTAAGAACATAATTATTTTCACTGTATATGAATATTTTAACATATCACTTGGAGGCCAGATTTAAAAAAAAGTTTAGGTAAACAACTTCCCTTTGAGGTTTACTGTGTACCTTTGTTAAAATAACTTGGAAACACTCCTTCTGTTAGGCATAAAGAAAGCCAAATATCAATGAAGGTATTTTTATTTCCTTATATAAATAACCAGCTATTATATATAATTATTTAATAAAGGGCATTAACAATTAGTATTATATTGATAATGATTTAAACATATTAGCTAAATTAAGACTTGGTTATGGCATGTATTGAAATTCTCAACCATACGTTTTAGAAATAGCTTAAAGTAATTATCCAGAGGTTACAGAAATACTTGTGGGAAAATGACTAGTTGAGGTTTTCTCTTGCTTTGAAGTCAAACGGCAGAGATTTTTAATTTTCTTCTTTTTTATTTTTTCCTTTGTGGGAGAGCTCCAGCATGTCCCAAAGTCCTGCTGCTCCTTTGGTTTATACTGCACATGTGCTTACTCCCCCTGCATCATCGTGGCCTCCACTGCTCAGGTGTGCAGAAGAGGAATTTCCCCTGCTGTTTTACTGCTCCTTCCCTCAATGACCACTTGTCTCTTGGGGAGATTGATTCTTGTCCACTCCTGCCATTCTTGCCCACTTGGGGGCTGCTTGAGGATGAAGTCCCTTTTATGGAGGATTCTGTGGTCCCCTGGGGATCCTGTGAATGCAGTGGCTCCCTAGTGAATGAGGCTTACTGTCTAATTCAGCTTTCTAATAGATTAGGCTTAATGTCTGATCCCATTTGCTCCCTTCCTTTATTAATAATTAGCTACCTATGCCAACAAGTTGACTTTCTGATGATTATAAGGTATTACCAAGACATAGTCAATAATTCCATGTTTTTATATTCTTGAATAAGGGAGATTTTACATTTTAAATCGTTTAGATTTATAAAACCTCTAGAAAATTTCATTAAACTTATGTCTATCTCCCCAAGCAAAAAATATATATAATTTTGTAATTCATTTCACATTCTAGTTGAGCATCCTCATTTGACAGGTAAGGAATCATGCTCAGAAGTAGTATGGCTGGCACCATCTGGTCTCAGTAGCTGGCACAAGCTTATCCAGAGCCCTAATGTATAAGCTGACGCTACAGGCTAGCTAAAGGAGGAAGCAATAATAGAAGCTGTGTAGGATTAACAGGAAGAACAAAATTAAAACATTTTAAGAAAATTGTTTTGCTGTACATATGAATAATGAGAAATGGTGTGGGGAATATGTGACTCAGTTAAGCAAACTTTATAACTTTACACCAGAAAGATAAAAGCCTAAAGATTGGAAAATCCAAAGAGGTCCTCAATAGTAATATATAACACAGAAGATAGAAGAGTAACATCTTTATACAATAACCTGTTAGAAATGGTAAGTTTAAGGGTAAAGTTGTGCGTGTCTGCGGCTCTTGAACTTGAAGATAATCGTGTATAGATTGTCTCCTGGCCTGTGTAAGAATTAAAAATGAACCCAAACCAAAAAAAAACCCAAGTACGTAAATTGACTTAGGTAAACTACCTTAGAAATTCAGAGTAATAACTGGCAATAACAGTAGTATTAAATAAAAAATAGTCACAGTGTCCCAATGGAGGAAGAGCATACTTCAGCTTCTCAAATTATTAAAAATATATAATTCCAGTTTGAGTCTGAAAAATTCTGTCTTCCAGACCTAAGAAAAATGGATACCTTCTGCATTGAATCCATGTAATAATCTGGAAAAAAAAAAAAAACAAACCCAAATGAGATGGTATTGAAAAGCTGATTTGCAGCACATAATGGTGCATATAGTTTCCATACCATGAATTCTAAAACATGAACACATTAGCAAACCTATAAAGCTTGCCCACTTCTAACACTAATAATTTCCATAAAAGGAAATTATTCATCAAGTATGTTTATAAGACATATTAGTTAAAACCACAACTTTCTGTCACCTCTTTCTGTCATAACCTGTATATCTTTTAAGTTGTGAATTTGACTAAAATTATCTTAGACCTTTACTAACCCAGACCTAAGAACTCATGAGCACTGGTTTGAACATGGTAAGTGAACATGAACCTATCTGAAATTAGAAACAAAGCAAATGAAGAGCTAATCTTATATCTATTCTTCCTCTCTGAGCTCAGTGTTGCCAAAATTCAAGTCTGTATACCTATATACTTAATCAGATCCTAGTTAGCAAACTATGTATGCTTACTAACCTTGAAGAAATTTCATGAGAATTAAGATGAAATGTTTCTGTTCAGACCTGAGATGATTTTTAGGATGGCTCATAAGAACCAGTCAAGATAGGTTACAATGACTAGGAAAGGAAGATAGGTACTTAACGAGTAATAATTTAACTCCTAGGGTTAACATCTAAGGAAAGCTCAGTAGTATTACTAATCTTCCAATATAAAATATAAGCCCTATTTGTCTCAAATTATATAGAACTGTTTCCAGCTTAAAAATGAAACTAATAAAAGACTTTTCTAACAACCTACCCTCATTTTTTATTTAACCCCTAAAATATGGCTGCTGTAAAAATGAATTAGCTAAAGAGGCAAAAACTTCGGAAGTGATGGTTTATTAGTTAGGAAATCAGTATTAGGTGATTTAAAACAGTGAGTACAGTTTAATAATTATCTGGGTAATTGAAGTCTTATTCTACTTTTGTGGGAATTACATAATTCAAGGAAAACAAATTTTGGTATACACTGCTCAGATCATTACATAACAAGTAAGTATCACTAAACCGGTTAAAAGTGATAACCAGATATGATTGTAACAAACTATTTTATGCCTAGGGTCTATTTAACAATGACTGTGCCCCATAAAGAAAAAATGAGGCCCAACTGTAAGTATTATAATTCTGCCTTACAAACTACTTGAAGAGACAAACTGTTGACTCTGAATGGGAGTTAGGGGAGGAGCATACACACAACATACATTGAGATAGAGGTTATCCCCAGGCTAGGACTGTTAGTTACTACTGCTCTTAAAATACTCACTCTGCTGCAGCTAACTAGCCTCCATCTTCTACACCAAATACTATTCCATGCTATGGAAGTGCTATGCAATAACTCCCAGGTAGCACCTTACATCACTTAAAAGCCTTTAAGTTTCTAATCTGAAGGTGTCACAGAAAGAAATGTAAACACTTAGGAAAGGAAAACTGTAATTACCTGATAAAGTCATCTATGTCCATGGAACGGGCCCGCTTGTCACTAAAACCTGTGCTGGTTAGGATTTGCTGTATTTTATCTGCTATGCTGAAATCTTCTGGTATTATCTATCAAGATTCAGAATAAATGAACAATATATCTTTAATGAAGTTACCTTGATTCTTTTATTTTTTCACTAAGTCATAAAATAGTTACAGTCTGTTCGTGTCAATTTAGAAAACCTATTTGTGCAGATAAAAGTTGGATCTCTCTGTGACTGATCTTAGCACATGACCACTTAAAAGGCCTTGAATTAGTGAAGCAGTGTACTGCCCTCATATATTCTATCAGTTTTGGGCTTCATAAGTACTTCATAACAAAATGATTAGAGCTGTAAACTAAATTTTAAAGTAATTCTTTCCCCTTTAAAATAATTCATTTTCTTGGCACAAATCTCATTTTACCAGCTTAATTTTTCTCTAAGAGATGGTCTCTCTCCCAACTGCTAAGAAATTAAACATACCATACTTCACATTTTTCATCCAAAGATTTTTATTAATCTAGCTTAATATTTTCTTAAGCAATGTTTAATGACTTTGCCCATAAAAGAAAATGGAGGTAACAATGTGGCACATTAAACTATATAAGATCTGAATCTAAAAATAGAAAGAAAATGTGCTTTTACCTATGTTTTAATTAATTTGAAAGAACTAGTAAGTTGTCACCCAGTCATTATATATGGATGTGTCTATGTGTGCTCAGAGACACAAAACTGGTTAAAGAAAATGTTGCACCAATAATGATTACGGAGCATGAGGCTCACAACCAGAAATCCGTAGTTTATATTTTAATATCTGGGTATTAAAAAATTACTGGGAAATGGTAACTTTAAATTTATAATTGCTATATGAGCAACAAATAAGGGATGATCACAGTTATTTTAAACTGAGCATGCTGCACATGTCTAAACCTCTTAAGATTCTGACTCAGCTACCCTATGGCTAAAGTAGAGTTGCTCAGATCTGTCCCATGGAATACATGTCAGCAATGACCTGTTCAAGTTATGCTAGTTATACATTATGTACTGTTCCTAAAGTATCTTTCTGAAGGTACAAAATTAAAGAACCTTTTAATGACTGATAAAAAGAAATGAGGGACATTTTAAAACAAATCATTGAAATCACAAACAATATTCTGCTTACAGTATTATGGACCGAACAGTGAATTCTATAGTTTTTTTCCAGTAGCTGCTGTACTGCACTTGACCTGTAGCATAAATGACATCACTTAGTATTTCAAAATTAGAAATGATCAGTAATTTCAGTTTATGAGAAGATTAAATCTGTTTCATATGATAAAATTTAAAAATATATTGAATACTTAAACTTATGAAAAATTACAAACTACATAGTTATTATTTTAAAAGCAAAGAAAGTCCTAATAAATATCAAGTTCTTAAGGAAATTCTAGATCCCACAAAATATCACCCCCCAGCACACACACAAAAAATTAGAATTATGGCTTTCACCTGTTGTACCCTTAGCCCCCCAAATGCTGTTACATTTTTCCAAGTTAATAAAATTCAGTGAATCATACATAAATGTGGAAGGGGTTCATCATTGTTCCATTTTTCCAAGTTAAAAACTTGGCAATGTGTGGTCAGTTTTTTCCCCCCATTTTGCAAAAACAAAACCCTGATCTAATTCCCAATTCCAGGAACTTTCTGCATTAAATTCTCCTGCCTTCCAAAGTACAAAGTCAGTTAAAAAGGTTAAGTGTGTCTGGACATGGACAGTCATTACACTTAGGATATTCGTTCAGGAAAAGGACCAAATGCTAGCAGCATAATATCTAGAGCACAGTCCTTCACAGATTATAAATTACTAAATACTTACTTAAATGCAGCAGCCAGTGTCTTGTTTTTCCTAACAAATGTGATCCTTACTAGGCCATCCCATTCCTGAAACAGAAGATGGATAGTTTCTTACAAAGGTAGCAAACTTACTTCCTAGGCCTGCTAAGTATTATTTTGTCAAGATGTAAAACTGGAAGGAACCTCTGGAGTGATAAAAATATTCTCTATCTTAATTTGGCTGACACGTATGCGAAAGTAAGATGTATACTTTGTTGAACTTTCGTATACCTCACTGAATATTTTATCTTCAACTCTACAAATTAGAAAAAATACATAATTGTTCCACATCTGAAAAACAGTATGGCATTTTGCCCTCTAAAGTGTCATATGACATCTGTCATTTTCAAAAAACATGATTCAAAACAAACATGATTTAGGTACGTTTCCGGCAACGTACCTAAACCACCTGAAAGGGTAATGTACAAACCGCTCCATTTACCATCAGTTAGTGACCACTAAAGCACTCATGTTTGTATTCAAAGTGATTGCAAGAAGGTTTTACATCAAGTGACCTGGCTCCCTTCTCTTTTTAAAGGCAAAAACAAGAATTTTGATTAAAAAGTGTTACCCATAATATTACTCTTAACTATTTTCACTTTATCTTACTTACCAAGTCTTATTCAAATGCAGACATGTTTTCCATAGCTATAATCTTTGGGAAAATGCAATGGCATTCTGATCTTTTTACCTTTTGCAAACATTTTCCATGCACTTTTGTGGTCCTCACAACTATCTTGACTCAAACTATTCCTTCTATTCTCCATCAGAGGGATGTATCATAATTAACATTTTTCTGTTAGGAAATTTAGGTCGATTCAGTGTTTTTCTGCTGCTACAGACACACATTTTCCAGTTTGGATTTTTTTCCCCTTTATTGAATGGCCTAGTATTTTAACCTCACCTGAAAATTGATAGGTGGTGGTGGATTCTTAGGTTCTATTCTTACAACACTGGATTCTACCTTTGGCGGTGGTCTGAAGTTATTCTTCCCAACCTGTTAATCAGAAAATGTTTAAGAAGTCCTCTCAAAAATAACTAAATTAGTAATCAAATATGCTGTTTTCACAGAAGACACAGCTAGATGTTCAAGGATGACTCTAAGTCACATTATTTCAATGATAGCCACTTACTTTCATTAGATGGTCCACACGTGCTAACAGTTGTGTATTAATAGAGAGTCTACAATACAACTTATCTCCAGGTTTTGCAACCAATCGGAGAGCAAATTCTCTTTGAAACATAAGTATTGCACATCTGAAAAGACAGCGAAAGAAATAAGTAAAATGATAACCTTCATCTATAAATGTGTTTGAACTTCAAAAGATTTTCTTGGGTAGGAAACCGAGCAAAGCAGTATCTACACTTGATGACAATTAGTCCAGCTGGTTAAAAGGCGAACATTCGGCCTTAGCTTCACTACTACAAAATGATCCAGTTTTCGTTTTGTAATGGCTGCACCTCTCATGCTTTACTAATGGAAGCCCTCAGTGATCAATGAGAAAGTATTTCAGATCAGCACTCCCCTACATCATTCCTTCTAGGAAAACAAAACCCAAACAAACAAAATTGGTTCAGTAGACAAATTATATTCATGGGGTGACGAACACCCTTACAGATGAGCTGAGGGAGGTTGTAAAATCAGTGTTCTGCAGATTAAGGAATGTGTGTGTGTGTGTGTTTTATTCAGCAAGCAATGGGAATTTTTGGAGGCTCTGAACATAAGATGATCTTCAAGGATGGATTTAAACTTTTTCTATTAGTCACACCAAGAAATACATTTGGCATTGCAACCCAGGTAACACAAAAAGGTGTAAAACTATAGTCACCTGGGGGCCACGTGTACGTAATACCCTCAGATACATTCTATTCTGTGTCATTTTAAAAAAAGTCATGACCCACTGAATTTATTTAATAACCACTAGGGAGGTTCTGAGTTGCAGTTTGAAAATGATTGGTACAGGCTGTACTAGAAACACCTTAGGAGACCACTGCAATTGTATAGACATAAGGCAATGAAAAGTCTAGCCTGGACTAATGGCAAGAGGATGAGAAACTAGGGACAGGTCATCTGGTCTCAGAAGCAGGATTTACAGCTTCCCCCAAAGAAGGAGAAAGACCTCCACACAAATTTATACTTACAAAAACAAATTGTCCAGCAGTTTTTCAACTGAACTAAGTAAGTTCTTCCATCTTTGGCTGTCTCATGGTCTTTTGGCTGTATTCATGGTCTAAACCACAGGTGGCAAGCACAGGCCCACAGGCCGAACCCAGCCCTCTACCTTGTTTCGCCTACCTGTCAAGGAGTAGTTATATTTATACAGTCCTAAAATTACACTTGGCCTTTTGAAGGCAACCGCGTGGCTGATGTGGCCCCCAGTGAAAATGAGTTTGACACCCCTGGTCTAAACTGTCAATCTTTCTAAGATTTGGCAGTCACTTTGGTATTTGTCACAAACCTGAAAAAAGGCCGATGCAACAACAGCTTGAAGACAAAAGGAGAAGAAATCTATAAGAGAATTAACTAGTTATTTCTGGGAAAGACACACCAGAGAAACATTTAATATAAAAATGTCCAAATATATATAATTTGAAAACATACCTGATAAGGCAAATTCGCCACACATGCATCAAAGAATGGCAAATCTGTTTTCAACACATCACCCACCATTACCTGAAGTTTGCTGGCTAGAGGTCTGATAATAAGAAAAACATAATTAAAAAACAATGTTGTTTCATGAGATTGAAATACACTTTAATTTTATTATGAATACTCACGTGCCCTGAACTCTTTTGTGAAGTTCAGCTACTAGCCTCGGGTCAAGTTCACAGGCAATTACCTAAATTTAAAAAAAAATTTTTTTTTAGTAATGATGGAGTAAAAAACTTTTCTTATCTCAATAGTAACTTACAAATTTCCATGAATTAAACTTTTTTCTGAATTATATGATCAATATTCCTCAAATTGTTCTTTGACATTTCCAAAAACAAACAAACAAAAAAACACCACTAGAAATGTGGTCAGCTAGGGAGTTCTACCCAAATAATTGACAAAATTATCATGTTCATTTGCTCCATGGTTTGAAATTGAACAGGAGGAGAAAAAATACATAAGTCTGCGTAGTAAATGTTCTGGACAGAAGCAATCAAAATTGCTGCTAAATGAGTACACAGTACACAGAATAGGTAAATTTCTGAAGTAAACGTAAAGGGATACCAGCTGATGCTGAAATTATAATTTTAACATCAGCTGAGGTTCAGCTTGAAGGAAGACCATGTCTACCGAGCAGTTATATGTGCTTAGTCTGTTTGGTGCACAGTTCCTTTCGCCAGCTTTCCCTGTGCCCAGTCAAGTGATGCAGTCCAGCTCCTTCGCCCTTTGACTTCTGGTTGGGATTGGCCAATGAGAGGAACCAGCATCACAGGGCACATGGACAGAGGCTGAGTATTTCCCAAAGCCTGTCCATGCCTTGCAGGTGTTTGGACAATGGCTATGTTCTATTAACAGTGGCCCCTATTCAGTGGCTCAGTGACATAGTTCCCTCTTCGTGCCCCTTGAGCCCTTTGAATGGTAAGTGTTACCCACTGTTGCTAGTCCCTTGGTGTTTCACTAATGCTTACTGGTTCCTTTTAACCCCATTCCCACCATTACGAAATACCAGTTTGTAAACAGTGTCTTTGTTAAACTCTCTTCAAATAAGTGATTTAAAATGTGCTACCTATTTCCACCAGAGGACACAATAGTTCCATTTAATTGGACCCTGGGTCTGCAAGAGACAGACAAGATACCAGCAGCTGTCAGGTGGCAGCCCAAACTCGGGAGCCTGTGCTCTTGCTCTTCAGATCTCCTCCAAAATTCTAGGTTCTAGTAATTCCAACCTTCTGACTTTGTTTCTCTGAGCATAGATATGATAAAACCTAGTGGAGGGCTGGATTCAGCCCCTGGGCTTTGTGTTTGTCACCCGTCCAGTACCATATTGTCAACTATAATCACCATGCTGTCTACTATATTCCCAAGTATTTTATAACTGGAAGTTTGTACCTTTTGACCACCTTTTCCCATATTTTCTTTTCCTTTCTTTAGTTTTTTACCTTTATTTATTTTTATTTATTTATTTTTTTAGATTTTATTCATTATTTTTAGAGAGAAGGGCAGGGAGGGAAGAAGAAAGGTAGAGAAACATCAATGTATGGTTGCCTTTCACCTGCTTCCAGGTATGGACCTGGCTTGCAACCTGGTTATGGTCCCTGACTGGGAACTGAACCAGCAACCTTTGGGTTCACAGGCCAGTACCGATTCACTGAGCCACCAGCTAAGGCTGTTTTTTTTTTAACCTTACCTTTTAGTCCCTTTCCCCCTAGCAAACATTTCTAAGATAAAGATTCTAGCAGATGATCAAGAAATTACTGTTAAAATAATAGCAAATAATTAAAACATTTATATTTGTAAACCTCCTAGGCTTATTTACATTATCATTTCTGATACTAACATGAAATTCTTTTTACCTTTTTTGCCTTTTCTAGCAACTTAACAGTCATATTGCCAGTTCCAGGTCCAACTTCTAGCACCACATCAGTTGGTCTCAAGGCAGCCTGGAAATAAAACAATCAAACAACCACCTTAGCTTTACACATAAATTTAAAAACATCTTTTAATCTCATCTAAATATCTTTGCTAGAGAGTACTCTGCTAAAAGATTTTATTCTAGCTCCACTTTTAGAATTTCCTTCATAATCTATATGCTTAACAAAATTATCAAACATTTATTGCAAGTGGGAAACTGACACCTATCCTAAATTGGGCAATAGTTAGGAGACAGAAAAGAAAGACTAGCTCTGGCCACCTAGCTCTGTTGGAACAATGTTCTGATACTCCAAGGTTGTGGGTTTGAACTGAGTCAGGGTCCATAAAAGAATCAACCATGAATGCAAAGGTGGTGGAACAACACATTGTTATTCCTCTCTTTCTAAGTCAATAAATAAATTAACAGTAAAGCAGAATAGAGGAATTCTTTCTGGGATTGGCATTGCAAAGGTGGTGGAACAACACATTGTTATTCCTCTCTTTCTAAGTCAATAAATAAATTAACAGTAAAGCAGAATAGAGGAATTCTTTCTGGGATTGGCATTCTGCTTTCTACCTTGGAAATGATTTCAATAGCATCTTGTTACCAGCTCTGTAATCAGTAAGTTTAAACTGGAAAGGACTGTATAAAGGACTTGTGTGAACATCATAGTATGCTGTAGCAGGATTTCTTGATTCTTAACCCATGTACTTTTTCAGGGATGCAGGAGTAACCAGAAATTGTACACAAGAGTGGGTGACTGTATGTATACAGCTGCAGTATTTTGGGTCCACAGCTCAAAAGAATCCATGAACCAAAAAAGTTAAAAAGCTAGGCCCAAACTCATTTTGTAAATAACAGGAAGTAATGATGAGATCCTTTAATTGTGTAATACTTTCTACAGCTCCAGGATACTTCCTTTGTAGCCATAAAAGTAATCTACACCTCTATATTTCATGTCCTATAACTCAATCATTCATAACAATAAGGAAATATCAATAACCCATACAAGAGGAATACTCCAAAGACTTTATGTATAACTGGATCATATAACTTTCTCTGGGGGAATAAACTTCCTAAGATATTTATCTTTACGCTCTGGTGTAAATAAAAATTAACAGTCATAGATGATGCCTAGAATAAGCGATTGGGGAATAATAATAATCTGGAATTGAATAAATGTCCAGCTACAACGTAAATAATGTATCGAAAGAGAAAGAACTTGGAGCCAGTGGGAGCCCAGACACACAGGATGACGCAAATCATGGCAAAGACAGCTTGTGAAACCTAGACCATCCTTCAATTCATTCAACAGGTCTTTAAAGAGCGTGTTTTGTGCTAGGCATTCTCGCAGAGCTTAACTATTCATAATAATAATTACCTAGTAACTCTCCCTTTCCTTTCCACACCCACCTTATCGATAATGCTGTTAACAATGAGAGGATTTTTCAAAATGTGCTGCCCAATCCCCGTGTTGAACATGATTCCTGTAAGAAAACATGAAAAAGCCTTAATTTTCCAACTAAAATTTGATAGGCATTAGAACGTCCCAGAGAAGAAAGCAGGCTGGTGGACGGAAGATTTCTACACCAACAAGAGGCACCAGTGTCCTGCTAGGAGCCGGGACTGACACCCTCCGTCCGTCGCTTCTTTGGAAAGGAAGCCAGACGCGCGAGCAGGGCCTGCGACCGGCGCCCCCGGAATCCCGGACCTGCGCGCTCCGGCAGCTCGGGTCCTGCCAGCCTCTCGCTCCTGGCCAAGAACTCGGTCCGCGCCCCAAGCTTGGACCAGCCGGAAAACCCGACCCGACCTCACCTCCCACTGGCTGACCCACCTCCAGCGCTCTTCAGCTCGCGGCGCTGTTGCTGCCGATCGCGGCGGCGGCCGCTAGCCCCTGACTTGATCTTCGGCATCTTCGCAGGCAGCCGGCCCACCAACCCGGAAAGTCAGCGAGGACCAAACCTGGGTAACCAAGTCTCCGCACCACGTGGGGAATCACAGTTCGCACCAACCACACCTCTCTCAGCCACGCTAGGGAGGAGAGAGGTGTAGAACCGCCCCCGGTTCTCTCTGGGCTCCGCACCCAGGAAAAGGACTGACTTTGGAGCCTAGTGGCCGCTGGGCATTGTAGTCCGACCTTTGGAAGCCTACAGATCCCAGAAGACACCGCGATACAGATTCTGGAAGTTTGGATTGGGTAGTTTGGAAATGGGGGCGTGGCCTGTCCCATTGCGCACAGTTAATTAAATAGGTTTTGGTCTGGAAGTCTCGAGATTGTAGAGGATATTTAAATTATGTAATAACATTATGGTTTGGGGCTTCTGTGTGGTTTCTGGGATTACTGATGTCCAAAGAAGATTTCTTTCTGTCAAGAACTTCACTCCTGTTTCCTAGCACATGTTGCAATGAGAAACCCAGGATTTTAAGATGAGGAGTTTGCTCCCTCAAGGGAGTCGAATTTTCTGCACCTTGCGTTGTGGAAAGTAATTTCGAGAATGTAGTTAAGTGTCTAGTTCCACTAGAGTTACTAGTTGCTTTGCTTCCTTTAGTGCCACCTCGTTCTCCCTAAGCATTATTGAGCTCCAGCTGTTTTATGAAATACTGCTGGGTGGTGGAGATTCAAAGTTAAATAGGAAACTGCGCTTCTCAAAGCTTGTTTCATCGTGAGAGACAAAAGCTCCTAAATGCAGTAACTGTGGTAATTGGTATTGTAATAGGACAGTGTATCCAACCTGAGCTCATGAGTACAAGGTCAATACCTGTTTTGCCTGTCTGATTAATGGTTTCCGTTTTCGTGTGTACCCTATCTCCCTTGAAGAAGTTTTCATTCTGTCATTACCAAAGCTGACTCTTCCCTGTGCAATGCCAAGTCTTTGCCTTTCTTCGCTGTAATTTTAACTCGGGAGAAAGTTTAAATACCCTAGTAGCATCTTCAACTATCTATTTCAATTCCGGAGAGTCTAGTGCGCCAGCCACTGTGTCAAATGTTAGGAATAAAAGGATGAACATGACACGATCCCGGCTTTTAAAGAACCTTCTGCCCAGATGCAGACGTGCAAATAACGGAATCATTTCCTCACCAATTAGGTGCCAGGTGCTTTAGTTATATTATCTCGTTTAACACTTTGAAACAGTTCTCTGAAATAGGTCTTACTGTATCCGTTTTACAGTTGAGGATATTGAACGTCAAAGTTTAATACCTGGCTGAAGACCATACGGTAAAGATGACAGCCTTGTCTTGAACCTAGGTCTATGTTTCGAAGATAGCTTTAAAAAAGGTATAATCATAGCTGTATGGTTAATATATGAGGAAATTGGGGAACATTTTCTAAAAATATTTGAGCCGAGTCTTTATTTTATTTTTTTATATGTGGTTTTCATTTCTTAAGTTTAAAAAAAAGTTAGCAATCTTAAAAAAAAAAAAAAAAAAGTTAGCCAAGGGCAGGTGTGGCTCAGTGAATTGACTGCCAGCCTGAGGACCAAAAGCTGCCTATTTCTTTCCTAGTCACGGCACAAGCCTGGGTTGCTTCCTGTGTCCCTAGTTGGGGGCGAGCGAGAGGCAGGCCGACGAGGTATCCCACTCATCCATGTTTCTCTCCCTCTCTCCCTCTCTTCCCTTCGCTCAAAAAAAAAAAAAAAAAAAAAAAAAAAAAAAAAAAAAAAAAAAAAAAAAAAAAAAAAAAAAAAAAAAAAAAAAAAAAAAAAAAAAA
>PVIW01003007.1:35240-99323 GCA_004026585.1 Noctilio leporinus | reverse complement strand
GGGGAGGCAGGGGCAAGGAAGGGGAGCAGTTTAGACAAGAACCTAGTACGGGGGAACCATGGACATGGACAACAGGTGGGATTGACTTTGGGGGTAATGGGTGGGTGGGGAGGGGGACAGAGGGGAGCAAAAAGGGGATGGATGTAATACAACAACAATAATATTAAAAAAAAAAAAAAAAATCCAAATCACCAAGCTTAGGAAATAAGAACCTTATGACTTGGGCCTTGCTTACTTTTGCTTTCACCTTTTACTTTTTCCTGCCTCTTATTTTTCTGTCATGCTGAAATACGTACAATTCTTCAAAAGTTTTAGGATGCTTTTAAAAATTGAGATATTTATACATCATGTGTCTTCTAGAATGTACACCTGACTGACAGATACCCATATTGTACTCCTCTGGATAACTCCTACTGAGCATAAATCCTACCTTATTCCCCCTTCCTGGGGAGCCTTCCCCAACCTCCATGTGGTGAGTTAGGCCTTTTACATTCTTCCATAACAGCTTATTATAGTACTTATACTGTATTGTGATTGTCTTTTTTTCCTTCCTAGACTTGAACGCAGAGGCTCTTACTTCTCTCTCAGAGTACTACTTGGCTAGTAGAAGCTGTTGAATGCAAGTTGAATTACCAGAGTTGAAATGATGGAATGTATAAACATTGGAGGTTAGATTGAGTGGGCTTGAAAAGTCAGGCTTGGGTTTATTTTTGTGCCTTTACACAACTGAAAGCGGAGATTGAGATTGAGTCCTTGAATGAATGAATTCCTTCATCTATTTAGAAAGGTGGGAGGAGGGAGACAGATACAGAGTAACATCAATGTGAGAGAGAAATATCGGTTGGTTCCCTCCCTGACTGGAGATGGAATCTGTGACCTTTCAGTGTATAGGACAAATGCTTCAACCAACTGAGCTACACTGTCCAGGGCTGAATTCATTATTTAACAACTATTTATTCATCACTCTTCATATGTGCCTGCTTTTGTTCTAAATTCTAGTGATACATCTCTGAACAAATTGTAGTCCTTGGATCTTTGCACCTTAAATTCTAATCAGGGAGTATGTACAATAAATGTATATTATAGGATGTCAAATAGGATATCTAGACCAGAGAGATTCTGGGTTGAAGGGTGAGCTATTTCAGATTGGGCAGTCAGGGAAGACTGATTAGTTGAAAACTTGAGCAGAGATTGGATTGAAGTTCAAAGAGCAGGACATGCAGATATCTGGAGGCAAGAGCTTTCCAGCTAGAGGAAACAAATACAAAGGAAGGACAAGATACATTTTATGTGTCTATTCCATTATAGATGAATAGCTTTAACTTGTCTCTTTGTATAGCTGCGTAGGAGTTTCTCTGGTTTTAGCACCAAGTGTGAAACTGCTAGGTCATAGGAAATAATCTTACTATAGAACACGCACGTGCGCGTACACACACACACACACACATACACATACATTTAATCTCATTAGCAATGACAGGATTGTTTCCCACAGTGGTTGTACCAATGTGTGCTCCTAGCAGCAATGCATAAGGGTTTCTATTTCCATACATTCTTACCACCACTGAATATATATGGGCTTTGTAATTGTTGCCAATCAGATAATTTAAAACTAATCTCAGTTCTTAAAAAATTCTGGATAACCAGTGAGATAGCATCTCTTCTGATATTTCTTTTTTTTTTTTTAATTAATTTATTTTAAAAAATTTTATTGTTGTATTACATCCACCCTCTTTTTGCTCCCCTATGTCCCTCTCCCCACCCTGATATTTCTTAACTATTTGGCTTTTTCCTGTCTGGATTGTCTACAGCCTTTGCCCAGTTTTCTTTTGTATTTCTTGTAGTTTTGGTTCACACGGGTTACTTGTATATGGGTTACTTGTGTATTTGTGTAATAATCCTTTGTTTCAGTCATTTAATTTTTTTTCTCCTAATTTTCACCTTGTTAACTTTGTGTATGGCATTTTCATTGACTCCATTAATTTTGGTCTCAATTTTGATGTAGTATAATTTATCAGGAAACTAAGCTATAATCTTGATATTGTATTTTGGTTCTTAGGTCTAAAGCTAAAAACAACAACAACTCAAACAGTTAATTTCATTTGAGGTATCAATGGACAGCATTGTGATAAAAAAGAAAGGGGTAGCCATTAGAGAGTTGGAATAGGAGCCTTGAATTCTACATTCTGGAAATGTCACTAATGAGCCTGTGGCCTTAGAGAAATCACAGTTTATCTTCTTAGCCACTCTGGGACATAGTTTCTTGGTCAGTAAAACAAAATATTTAATTTAGATGTACTTATGTTTAGAGAGCAGTAAGAGCTCCATGGTGATAGAAAAATTATTTTAATGATTCAAAACATTTTAATATAGAATAATTCCTAATTGTGGGACCATTACTAGTCATACAGCCTATATATTTTTTAATGAATTGACTTTTATAAATGGTGCTGACTCTTGAGGCTGACCTCTTAAAATAATGAGATTCTTCTAAGACAGAGTTAGAGACAGTGGTGTCCTAGACCAGTAATTGGAAACTACCAGTCAAAGATGTGTATATTTGGACAGGACTGATGACCCTTTTACATTTAGCAGAAAGTTTTGACTAAACATAAATCTGATTGGTTATCAAATTTATGCTGCACTGTTACTCTAATTTAAAGAACAGTACCTGGCTTAAAATCAAGCTTTCCTTCCTATGTCTATTTATTTTACATCAGAGAAGGAACTACTTTTTTAAAAGATTTTATCTATCCACTTTTAGGGAGATGGGACAGGAGGGAGAAAGAAAAGAAGAGAAACATTGATATATACGGGTAACATCTGTATGAGAGGTGCACTCCCAGCCCGGGACCTGGTTAGCAACCTAGGCATGTGCTACAATCAGGAAGCAAACTGGCAACTGTTCAGTCTGTAGTCTGGCGCCCCATCCACTGAGCCAGGGCTAGAGGGTGAATTTTAAATATAATACATATAATCGCTGTTCTCTAGTAGTTTTATACAGATGTGTATTTTTATTTGTTTGTTTCAACCAGAGAGATTTCAAAGAAGTTGGTGGTGACACCAGTTGGGGTCTCACTGCTGGCACTATCTTGGGGGAGTCACAATTGTTTAGGATAAGCTCCTTAACTTTTCATCTTAGGAGGTATTCAGTCCTGGGGACTCTCGTGTATACCAAGCAGGCAAGACACTTACTTAACACTGCCATTTTACTAAACACTCCAAATGAGACACAAATACTTGGTTTTATTGACAGACAGGCTTCTTTCACAGCTGCCCCCTGGCTCTGTATACTGCCTTTTACGTAGTATGTAATTTACCTGCACATTTCCACACCCACATCCCCCACTAGAGTACCTTATTTTATTGTAGCTTGCCTCATTGCACTTCACAGTAGCTTTTTTTTTTCTTTATTTTTTAACACAAATTGAAGGCAAGAACCTCTACCAGCAAAAAGACTGTGACCTGCTTTATGGTGGTGGTCTAGAACCAAGCCAGCAATTCTCCAAGGTATGTCTGCGTACTCCACAAGGGCAGGGAATTTTTTTTTTTTGTCTTTCTAGTTTATTAATGTACCTCATGTACATAGTAGTATCTGATGTTTGTAAGTGTTTAGTAAACATTTATTGAATAAATGAAGGTGGAAATGTCTGATGACAAATCAGTAAATATCAGAAAGCTGATCGTAGAGCACAGGAGGAGACCAAATGGTGTTGTTAGGTGTTCCCAGTGAAAAGTCTTGTTAAATTTTGTTGGCTTGATATGCTCCATTTTAGTAAAGGATGGTTCTGACTGGACTGTGGCTTCTTCTCTTCCTTCTTCCCTTTTCTCCCTCCTTTCTTTTTCCCTTCTTCTTTCCTCCCTCCCTCCTCCTTTTTTCTTTCTCTCTTTCTCTTCTTTCTTTCTCAGCGTACTGTTTACGGTTTTATGTTTTGAAATGTCTTTCTTTACTGTGATGTAATTTCTGTTCTTCCAGAGAGACTTTTGTTTCTTTGACCCCTTTCTGTTTCACCATTTTTAAAAGCCAGCTTTCCACTCCTAGAAATCACAGTGACACCGTTGCTTTGTTTAATTCTTCAAATATATACTGAGCATTTGCCGTATCCTGATGCTGTACTATGTGCTGGCATATATAGATGAAGAAGACGAAAATTCTTGCCTTTAAGCAGCTCATGATTTTATAGCTGAGATACAAGTAAGTAAGGAATGATGTAGTATTAAAGTAGGTACTGGGTAGATCAGTAGGTTGGAGGAAGGAGTGATTTACTATCTAGTGCAGTTACAGATTTCCAGAGGAAGTGATGCCAAACATGAATAGCAACTTTAGTGATTTTTGTGTCATGGTCAATTTATTTCTAGCATTTTATTTAACCTATAGATATTTGAGTTCTAGTTATATATTTTACTCTCAAACAGTGCTGCAATATACATCTTTTTGCTTATATTTTTGTATATTGATAAGAGTATGTATGTAGCATAAGTTTCTAGCAGTGGACTTAATTAAAGAACATGCATTTAAAATATTTAAACTTTTATTTTTGAGAGAGGAAACAGGGGGAGAGAGAGAGAGAGAGAGAAACATTGGTTTGTTGTTCCACTTATTTATGCATTCATTGGCTAATTCTTGTATGTGCCCTAATTGGGAATCAAAGCCATAACCTTGATGTATCTGGAAGATGCTCTAACCAAATGAGCTACTTGGCCAGGGCTTCAGAACATACGCATTTTTATTTGCTTTTTAAAGATTTTTATGTTTTGATAACAGTTTTCATTCAACACCACTACACAGTGGATAGACATTCATATAGGTTACAGAATGTTCCCTCCAATAATTCAAGTGCCCACCTGGCACCCTAGATAGTTATTGTAGTATTGTTAACTATATTCCCTATGCTTCACCTTACATCCCCATGCCTATTTTGTGGCTAATAAATTAGGAACCTTGGTGCTGGCCTGGGAACCCAAAGGTCACTGGTTCGATTCCCAGCCAGGGCACATAACCAGGTTGCCAAGCCAGGTCTCCAGCCAGTTCTGTGGCTGGAGGCAGGTGAAAGGCAGCCATACATTGATGTTTCTCTCCCTCTCTGCCTCTCTCCCTTCCTCTTTCTCTGAAAATAATAAAATCTTTAAAAAAAAAAATAGGGCCTTTTAATCTCATCACCTAATTTCACCCTGTATTCCCACACCCGTTTTCTGCTTCCATCACTTTGTTCTCTGGGTCTATAAATCTATTTCAATTCTGCTTTTTTTGGTTAGACTCCAAATGTAAGTGATATTATCTGTCTTTCTCTGTCTGGCTTTTTTCATCTTACTTCCACCTGCTTCCTCTTAACTACCACTGGTAGCACTATCTAGAAGCTTATTCACAGTTCACATTCAGGTTTGACTTTTTTCTTTTTCTTTGGGCAAGCTGCTTTAAGAATTTAGTTTCTTAAAAATAATGAAGTGTTTCTTTAAACTTTCTAACATTACTCTTCTATCTTATCTTTAAACTCCTTCCTGGTCTTCACAGAAATTCCTTTCTTTTTTTGTCTTGGACACTGTCTTTCTCTAGTTTGCTTGACCTCAGGCAGTTTAGCAATTTTGTAATATTTCCTGTTTGTAATTCCCCAAGAATATGTTCTCTGCCTCCTGTTCTTTTTGTAGATTTGGGCTGTAGATCATGAGTTGACTTGCAAGAATTTAACTATCGTTGAAGAAAAATGATACCTTACTCTAATTCCTCTGCATGAGATGCTCTAGTAACATATTGTAAATACTATATTGCTTGTACATTTCACTGAAAGGCTACATTCCAAGTTTTTGTTTGTCCACTACCCATTCTTCCCCTGAGGAAGGTTAGTGCTTTTAACTTACTAATGTCATTGTCTTGCATTTGGCCATATTTTTCCTTTTCTTAAACTTGGAATACTGCAGTTCTCTTATCATTCTTTCCCTAATATTACTCTGCCTGTTTTTGTTCCAGTTTCTCAGCCTTTATGTTATAAAATATTGCTTACGTTATTACATTTTCTTAAATTCCATCATAATTACTTTGTGGATAGCTCAAAACGCATTTGGGCCTTCTCACATTATCCTTTTATAGAGAGTATTTTTAAAGATGCAGTATTTAACTACAGAAGTAGAAATAGAGGTGTAAGGAAGTTTTTGCTTGTCTTAGTTTGCCTTATGGTGAGGTTTTCATTTTCATGTTTTGAATTCCATCTTTTTTTTTTTTGGTATTACATTATTTTTCAGGCTCCCATTCATTTCTTTCCCTAAGGAGTTTTTTTTCACAGCATTCATTTTACTTCTTGGACCCTGAAAACTCTTGCTGTATTTTTAGATGACTAGCCTGGCCAGGTGGTCACTGAGAATTCTATTGGCCTCTTTCTCTGTCCTGGAAGGTAAAAGAATACTTGGAATATACCTTTGGGGTGTAGCACTTACTTCTTACCATCAGGTGGCACTGCAGATTTAGTTTTACTCTTTATTTTTGTATTTTTAGGAATGGCAGATGTACTGTATACAGTAGTACATGATTTGGTAAAGAAACAAGTTGATGTGGAAACAAATACAAAATAAAAATATTATATATATAACTAAAATTGAAAAATAAATGAAATTAAAGACATTTGCTAATAAATACATAATTATTTTTCTTTTATGTGGTGGAAATGTATATAATATGTTAAGCTTAAAGGAAAGTAATCAATAAAATAGAACTTACTGTTTGGTTTTATTTTTCTTTTAAATATTTTAAATTATTGTTTATATAGACACTAAATATAAATAGTAAGAATATTAAGTGCTTCTTATAGACAACTGTGTTAAAACTGCTATTTGATTGTAAGACTTAGAGTCCCTTGAGCGAGGAGGATGTTTTTTGGTAATCATTGGCATCACAAATCTAGGTAACATGGCAGAACTGTTGCTTATCAACTCTTGTTACTGAAGTCCAAGGCTGGAAGCTTTCTCTTCTGAACTTCTATAACGAGGGTGCAATTAGTGGCCACATTATCTACTTAAATGTGCTGTATTTAATACAGTGCCATGATTTCTTTGTATGTGCTTGACAAGAGAAATACATGATGATTTTAAGGTCTTAAGAACTTGAGAGGTTTTATGAGTAGGGAAGAGAAATGAAGTAAATTTTCCCATGGAAATTTAGAATAGGTTTAAAGTAAAAATTCTCAGCCTTTTGAAAAATGGTGGTTGTTTTTTTTTTCAACATAAAGATAAAATATGTAGACTATTAAGAATCTGGGATAACCTAAACATAACTGTTCTATATAAAATGATATATTTCCTGTTTGTCTTTTATTCTTAGGCAATTTGGAGATATATAGAATTATCTTTAGTCAAAACAATCCCTAGGAAGTGCTCTTTATGTAAAATATACAGGGATGACAAATGACCTATAATGCACAATCAGAGAATAATTTTCCTGCCCAAACCATCAAATGACCTCTGCTGAGAAACTGAAATGCATCCAAACTGTACAGTATGGATTTGAATGATACAGGCATCAATGGAACCTTGACCGATGTCCAAAGTCTGTGTCTTTAATCTTGCTTTCATTTGTTGAACAAATGCTCTGTATTAACATTATTTGTTGTTGTTGATACTCTGCCTAAATGTTTTTCATTTCTTCAGTCACTTTTCCTTGTCAGTCTTCTTGACTGTAGCATTTATGTAGTCAACGCATTAAAAAAATTTTTTTTATTAAGATAAAAAGACCATACGGATCACTTACTGGAAGTATACAATTCATTGGCTTTCTGTATATCCACAGAGTTATGCAAACCTCACTACAAAACAATTTGAGAACATTGCCATAGCCCAAAAGAAACTATATTCACATCAGGAGGCATTCTACATTTTCTCTGATCCCTTAGCCTTAAGCTACCACTTATCTACTTTTTATATTTATAAATTTGTTTGTTCTTAACATTTTATAAAAAGGGAATAATATAAAATGTGGTCTTTTGTAGCTGTCTTCTTTCAGTTAGCATAATGTTCATTTATGTTGTGGCATATATGAAAAATGACTATTTCTTTTTATCACTAAATATTCCATTGGCTGGAAATAACACAATTTACCCATTCATCAGATGAGATGATAGACATTAGAGTTGTTTTCACTTTTGGCAATTATAAACAATGCTGCTATGAAAATTCATATACAGGTTTTGTGTATTCGTATGTCTTAATTTCTCTTACGTATGTAACCACAGGTGGAATTTTTGGGCCATGTAGTAACTGTATGTTTAACATTTTGAGAAACTAACATTTTTTTCAAAGTGGCTACAACCATTTTACATTCCCACCAGCAATTCATTAGGGCTCTGATTTTTTCACCTTAACCTTTTATTATATGTGCTTTTTATTATAGTCATGCCAGTGGGTGTGAAGTCATGAAGATTTACTCCTAGATTTTCTTCTAAGAGTTTTATAGTGTTACTTTCTAATGTTTGGAGTTAATTTTTGTGGATGGTATAAGGAAGAGGTCTAGCTATTCTTTTGCATTTGGATATCCAGTTCTTCAACACCATCTGTTGAAAAGACTATGCTTTATTCATTGAATTGCCTTGGTACCCTTGTTGAAAATCAGAGGGAGGGAGGGAGGGAGGGAGGAAGGGAGAGAGAGAGAAAGAAAGAAAGGCATCAGTGTGCTAAAATGATGGGTTGTCATCTTCTGCATGCCCTAACTGGGGATTGAACCTGCAGTCTGGGTATGTGTCCTGACCGGGAATCAAGCACATGAACTTTCAGTCTGTGTGATGATGCTTCAACTAACTGAGCCACCTGGCCAGGGCGAAAGAGCAGTTGACTTGAGATGTAAGGGTTTATTTCTAGACTTTCAGATCTGTTTCACTGACGTATATATCTATCCTTAGGCTAGTTGCCAACATTGTCGTGACGGAAGCTTTGTGGTGAATTTTGAGGTCTGAAAATAATGAGTGAATTTTCCATATTTCTGTTTTTGATTGTGACCAGAGAACATATTTGTATGGTTTTAATCCTTTTAAATTTGCTTAGGCTTGTTTTGTGGCCTAACATATGGTCTATCCTGGATAATGTTCCATGTACACTCTGTGTACACTCAAGAATGTGTGCTTTCTGCTGTTGTTGAGTGGAATGTTCTCTAAATATCTGTTAGGTCTAGCTTGTTTATAATGTTCAGGACTTGTATTACCTTTTTGCAAGTTGTTCTATCCATTATTGAAAGTAGAGTATTGAAATCTCCAGCTGGTACTGTTCTAGTGTGGAGCCTTTGCCCTGTGAGCGAGCAGGGGGAGGCCTGACTGAGGCCACTAGTTTTGGCCTCATGTGCTTGAGGGGGAGCATCTGCTTTACTAGAGGAGCCTGGGTGCAAGAAGAGAGCCCGAACCTCTCTGCTCCACTTGCCTGAAGGAGTGGCAGCGCAGCCGGGGTGGATGAGAAATGCTGGCTGCCTCTCCCTCTCGGAGGAGCCGTGGCTCTGGATTAAGAACTGCCTTGAGAGGGAGCCCGTGCTCTTGGCTGCTTGGGCCTGGGAGCAGCGCGTCTGTGGCTCTGTGGTGTAGGAGTGAGTTTGCGGCTCAAACGCCGCAGTCTTCCCATCCTTACCAAGATTCAGTTGTATTTCTTGCCATAAAGTTTTCTCCATTTATTGTATGTTCTTAACCACACTTTCAGGGAGTTTAAATGGTTGCTTTTTACAGTGTTTGCCATTTATGACTTTCACTGAGGGGAGGATCTCTGCAGCTCCTCGTACTACCATTCCAGAAGTATTCTGGAAAAGAGGAGACTTTTTCTTTTCAACTAGTTGGGTCTAGAGTCTTGGTTAGGTGAAGACTGATCAGTTTGGTATTTCAGAGGTGAGGTTGTGTGCTTTTTATTGAATCATACAGGAGACACCTAAGGTCAACTTGTGCAGCTGTTCATGATACTGATTTTTTTTTTTAAATTCAGTTGACCTGGTAACGACAGATCCCTTAATTGTCAAGTGTTTGTCTCTTTATTGCATTTAGCAAGTAGTCTGTGGGTTGATACTTGGACGCACTGGGAATGTTCCATTCCCCAATAGCTGTTCTTTTACTTAATGAAAGTGAGATTAAAGTCACTGCAGATCGAAGATGTCTGTCCATGGGTGGCAGGCAGAAGTGTCTAGTTTTCCCTGCCTGTCTCTTTTAATGAAAACTGGTAAATTCCCAACTACAGGCACGTCTGTGTATCTTTGGGCTTGAGTTTCTTTTTTCTTTTCTTTTTCCCCCAGAATTGGTGAAGTATCTTACAGAAACAACCTAGAAAGTCCAGTTACAGGGTGTGAGTAGTTTTAGGCTATTTCACATTTGCTAGATTGTTTAGACTTTTATAGAATCTGTGTAGAAAAAGTCTACCAATGAATAAATTGAACTGATTCAGTTGTGGAACACTAGGGAGAAAGGCAAAATGTCTGCCCTTTCAATTATCTCCTTTTCCATATTTGTTTTTAGAGAAGAGTTAGTTTAGATTTTGAATAATTTTCTTATGTAGCATACATAGCTGAGAGCTCATAAAATATATGCAGTATTTCCTCTTGTTCATCATTTTGAAACTATGAATTAATGAAAAATCAAAGCAGCCTCAAAGTTTACATTAATTAGAAAACTTTGGTAAATTTAATGTGGCTGTTTCTGCTTGGTTGTCTTAAGGGTTTTAGTAATTTATAGGAATGCTGAAAGGAAAGGATACATTCCTTTACATATGTAGAGGAATCTTCTGACTACACACTGACATCTACCCAGAAGAGCCATAACAGTGCTTTGACTGTGAGAGACTGGCTTCCTGGCCTTCAGGTCTACCCAGTGATGAGCTCTGTGAAGATCCTGTCAGGCCGTTTGAGAAATGCATTTGGCCATTCCCACAAACCTAGTATCTGTCTCTCCTTCTACCTTCTACCCTGCCTCCCTTATTTTCTCCTTCCTTCCCTCCCTCCTCCCGGTTTTTTCCCTCCCTCTCCATCTTTTTTTATCACCTTCGGTTCTCTCCAGTTTTTATGGAGGCTGGTTGTGTCTTTTTCAATACTGGGTGCAAGTAATAGTAGCAACCCTATTTCTACTAGTAGTCACTAGTAGTCATTTATCTTTTAACCCAAGTGAAGTTTATTCCCACACTTACATTTGATGGCTCCATACATTTCTCCCTCGTTCTTTGTTGCCATCACTGTCCTTTTAAGTAAATTCCACAGTTGAGTAATGTATGAATATGTAATATGATTCTTTCAGGTTTCTGATGGATTCAGAAACTCTGACAGTTTCTCTAGGAACCTATTGTGGGAGAGCATGGTAGGTGTGGGGCGGTAAAGTGGGGCCATTTGGTGTTACAGTGGGACCATCTGGGATTCCAGAGACCTGGTTATTGGGCCTCGCTCTGCCATGTACTAGTTGCTACATGACCCTGGGCAGCTTTCCTGTAGCTGTAAATTCTTTCTGTATAAAACAATATTAGTCTACATGTCAGATTTGCTTTTATAGGTTTGTTTAGAATCTTTTGAACACTTAATATGTTTAGTAATGTGGTATTTTTAATCCATTATAGGCCTGTCATTCCTGAATTAAGTTATTTTTGATGATGCATCTAATCTGTAATTTAGGAACGGATTGCTGCTTAAATCTTTCCCTGTAAATTAATTAGTAGTTGGAAATGTTTCCAGTAGAAGTGACAAAAGATGGTTTGTTTCTCAGATCTAAGATCCCTTTTCCCCATTAGCTGAACCACACATAGTAGTACTTCTATAGGGAAGATATACTCTGGGGTCCCAATTCTTATTTTCAAAACTTATTTTTCAGTTTGTTTTAATAATAATAATATTTCTTTCTGCTTCCCACCTCTTAATCCCCCAGGATTTGGGTAGAGAAAGAGACCCTTTCTGATTCTTACCATCTGAACCACTACCTCAGTGCTTGGCATAGAATTGATTCTTTAGTATGTGAACTGAGCCCTCCCTTTCCCACTGGATGGGCTTCTTAGGATCAAGAGTCAAAAACAAGGGGAGGAAAGGACAGGACATAAACTTCTGGGGAGGATCTGGATAGAACAGATAGGGATGGAGCTGTAGTAGCTTCCATTAGAACAGGTAAATGGTATGGGTGATTGGGGCATTAGGTCTAGAGAAATGTGAACAGTGAAGGTGCATGTGTATGTTGAGTGTTCTGCAGCCTTTGCTTTACATGAAAATTGCTGTGGGGGTTGGCAGTACTTGTTGATTTTATTTTTCAAGGAGTAGCTCAAAACAGGGACATGGTCTTTTTCTTTTTTTTTTCAGGGGTGGGGAGTTCTGGTAGAACATTTCATTATTATTATTCATATGTACATATTCTAACTTCCAATTTTTTTGGTATATGTGTTAAAGTGAAGACACTATTTTCCCCTACAAGGTTGTGCATGAACTAACTGTTCCTGCCTACTTCTCCAACCTTGTTCTGCTCCAACCTTGTTCTGCTTTCCCCTTTTCTCATTGTCAGTCATACTGACCTTAAGTTTATTTCTAATCTGAAGGCTCTGTTTTCAGTTGTTTCCCCTACCTGGACCTTAAGTTTTATTTCTAATCTTAAGGCTCTGTTTTCAGTTGTTTCCTCGATCTGGAGCTCTGCATGGCTGGGTATCTCTTGTTATGTCTTTCATGTCTCTTTAAGTATCCCCTCAAAGAAGCTTTTTCTGAACACCCAATCTAAAGTAAAACATTCAATTGCAGTCAGTCTTTAACACGTTATCCTATTTTCTTCTTCGTATCTCTACTTTCCACCGAACATAAGCTTTGTGAAGTCAGGGACACTTTTGTTCTTTGCTGTATTCTAGAACAATGGTTGGTATACAGCAGGATCTCAGCAATTTAATGAAATAAATCAGTTAATTAGCTGCCATGTGATTCAGTGTGAAGTACTGTATTATTCAAAGTTGGTTACCTTTATTCAGCAAATATTTATTTAGCATGTATCTTATGTTTCATTGAGTTCCTGAGACTACAGAAATGCATTGGATGTCGGTGCTGTCACTCAAGCAAGTCAGTGTTAGACACTGATTAAGACTAGTGTGGCTTTGACATTTAAGTCCAGTGCTGCCACTTCATAGACTGTGTGACCTTGGCAAGGTAAAGTCTCTGATTCTTTACTTTTTCTGCCTACCACATAGAATTATTATCAGGAATAAATAAATGAACAAAGCCTTAATATAATGCTTTGACATAATATGCACTCAGATATTATTTTGAAACAAGTTTTATTATTTTAGTTGGCTGGAATTGAACTATGGGAATTTTAAGTGTATGGGTGGTACATAGAAAAGATTAGAAATCTAGCAGGAGTGTGAAGGAATAGGTGAATGATTGACATATAGGAGCAATTCACAATATTTAAGCTTTTGCTCTATTCATGTTTCTGGTAATTTTGTATGTGTAATGTACATTCAGGTATGTTAATTTATCATTGCCAGGTTTCCATGGATCTCAATAGTGCCAGCACTGTTGTTCTTCAGGTCTTAACCCAGGCCACTAGTCAGGATACTGCTGTGCTAAAACCAGCTGAGGAGCAACTGAAACAGTGGGAAACACAGCCAGGTTTCTATTCAGTGTTGCTGGTAAGTTGTTCAAAAATAGTTATTAGTTTTAATAAAGTGAGGCCTTGTTATATTAATCGTGTTAAAAACCTACTTGTATTGGTGGTTTACTTAGTAAAACTGATCCAAATGTTTGGCTGCCACTGCACTGCATTTACAGATCCTTTGAGGGTGTTTAAGAGGTTTATTGTTGGGTGAGTCAGGAACCAAGCCAGGATATTGGTAGTATCTGCTTAAAAGGTTACATTTCTGGTTTTCTATTTTAGCATGTAAATGCTGCCCTTAAGACGGTAGGTGGTACACTTTCATATTTCATTTTCATTTTTGCCCCAGTTAATTTATGTTGTCAAGAGTTGTTCAGGTCTCCCCAGTGTGTTTCACTTTAAAACTTTTTTTCCTCAAACTTAACATTTTTATTTTCTTGACATGTCTGCACTTTTCCTGAGTGTTAAGAGAAATAGCTTAGTCCTGGCTGGTGGCACAGTGGATAAAGCACTGGCCTGCCAACCCAAAGGTCGCTGGTTTGATTCCCCAGCCAGGGCACATAACCAGATTGCAAGCCAGGTCTCCAGCCAGGTCCTTAGCTGGAAGCAGGTGAAAGGCAATCATACATTCATGTTTCTCTCCCTCTCTGCCTCTCTCCCTTCCCCTCTCTCTAAAAATAATAAATAAAATTCTAAAAAAAAAAGAGAAATAGCATAATAATTTAGTTAATGATATATATGTTAACTAAACCTTTCAGAGATTTAAAGTTTTTGGTTAGTTAATCAATATTGTTTTCTCAGTGCCAGAATGAAAGCATGTCTTTTTGTGTTGAGTGTCTTCCTTATTCTTTTCTTCCAAAAATTATACAGTTCTGTTTAATGTTTGAAATTTAGTTTCTGGTAAGGGCAGTAGATCAAAAATTGAACCCATATTTGTAACAAATTTAGAGCAAAACTATCTACCCTTTCTTGTAAATAGAAAACTATAGTAATTTAGTAATTGACATACATATTTTGAATTCATGTCTAAACTGTTTGAATTTCATAAATTTAAAAAAATACTGGTCATGCTATAAGAGAAATTAAATGTCAAGTGTCATACTTGATACTCTGAAGGTAACATGAAAGGTAACATGTCATAGGATTAAGTAACATTAAAAATTATCTTTGTAATCTTTGTGTGTGTGCACATGTTTCTAAAAATGGCATTATGGTATACACACCTGTTTTTTAAAGTACTTAACATGCGGTGTTTTTCTATAGTGAAGAATATACTTCTATATTATTATTTTTGCCTTTAAGGTTTTCCTATACAAGGTAGTGTTTAAGAGGTCAGATCTGGGGATTTGAGTTATTTTTGGTTTGAGGTACAGTGTCATTTGTTGATCAACTTAGTCATTGACATATCTTTTACATTTGTTTTATGCATCCACTATTCCAGATTAAATTTTTTTTTTATTCCTCACGTGAGCAAGTGTTTTACTGACTCGAGGGAGAGGGAGACAGGAAAGAGAGAAAAAAAGAGAGATAGAGAGAAAATATAGAATATGCGAGAGTGCAAGTGCATGAGAGCGTGACATCAATGTGAGAGAGAAATGTTGATTGGTTGCCTCCCATATGTACCCCAACTGGGGACTGAACTTGCAGCCTTTTAGTGTATGAGACAATACGCCGTCCAATTGAGCCATCGGCCAGGGCTCTAAATAAGTTTTTTTCGGAAGAAGTAAAATAGTTTATTTCTCAATGTTTGTGGTTTTTAAAGATTTTTTAATTTTAATTTTTTTGTATTGTCATTTTATTGTTCATATTTTTTATCTTTTCTTCTTCTTGAAGATGCTTTAACATTTCATGTAATGCTGGTTTGGCAGTGATGAACTTTTTTAGCTTTTTCTTGTTTGGGAAGCTCTTTATATGTCCTTGGATTCTAAATGATAGCTTTGCTCAGTAGAGTAACCTTGGTTGTTGGTCCTTGCTTTTCATACTTTGAATACTTCTCACCACTCCCTTCTGGCTTGCAAAGTTAATGTTGAGAAACCAACTGACAGTCTTGGGGAGCTTGCACATAGGTAACTAACTGCTTTTTTCTTGCTGTTTTTAGGATTCTGTCTTTGTCTTTAACCTTTTGCATTTTAATTATGATAGTCCTTGGTGTGGGCTTCTTTTAGTCCATCTTGGTTGTGACTTTTTGCCAAGTCCTACACTTGTATGTCTGTTTCCTTTACCAAGTTAGGGAAGTTTTCTGTCATTTTTTCAAACAGGTTTTTCAATTTGGTACTCTTTTCTCCTTCCAGTGTTCTCATGATGTCAATGTTGGTATGCTTGAAGTTGTTCCAGAAGCTCCTTTTACTATGTTCATTTTTTTTTTATTCTTTTTCCTTTGTGCTGTTCCGATTGGGTGTTTTTAACTTCCTTATATTCTAAATCATTGATTTAATTCCTGCTTCATCGGTTCTACTGTTGAAGCCCTGTAAATTATTCTTTTTTATTTTTTTTAAGATTTTATTATTTTTGAAGAGAGGGGAAGGGAGAGAGGCAGAGAGGGAGAGAGACATCAATGTATGGTTGTCTTTCACCTGCCTCCAGCTACAGACCTGGCTGGAGACCTGGCTTGCAACCTGATTATGTACCCTGGCTGGGAATCGAACCAGTGACCTTTGGGTTCGCAGGCTGACCTGCTGGTTTTTAACAGCTGGAAGTTATGGGGACTTTTCTTGTCACTGGAAACCCCTTGTTTCTCAGGGGAGACCTCCATACACAAGATGACCCTCTCGATTTTAAACCATCACGTTTGGGTGTGGGACCAAGCCCGTTCCACGTCTCTGCCCCTCTTACCAGTTTCAGTGTGGCTTCTTTAAATCCCTAGTTGTGGAACTTCCATTCAGCTAGATTATAGACAGATGGTTCTGAATGTTTGTTCCATTATGTAGTTGTAATTTTAATGTGGTGGTGGGAGGACCTGAGTATTGAAGACATTTACCTACTCTGCTATCTTGATCAGAAGTCCTGTGATGTTTTAAATTTCATTGTAAATATTAGTTTTACTGTTCTATTTTTTTTTTAAGATTTTATTTATTTTTTTTTTAGAGAGAGGGGAAGGGAGAGAGGCAGAGAGGGAGAGAGACATCGATGTGTGGTTGCCTTTCACCTGCCTCCAGCTACGGACCTGGCTGGAGACCTGGCTTGCAGCCTGGTTACATGCTCTGACTGGGAATCAAACCAGCAACCTTTGGGTTTGCAGGCTGGAGCCTTATCCACTGAGCCACCAGCCAGAGCCCTACTGTTCTATTTTTAATATATATTTATAGCTCAGTTATACATTTTTGATAATTTGAATAAAATTCTTGATAAAAATTTTAAAGATCACAGAACAGTTGTGATTTTCTTTGAGATTATTAAGATTATGTTGCATGGTTTTGCCTGCATAATCATTTTTATGGTCTCCCATTACTGTGCAAAATGAGGATTACCTATATTAACACGGTGAGTAAATATTTTGAGTAATGATTAATTTTGAGTTGAAATTATTCACATCACATCTGCATTATGTAACTTAGAGCTGTTCTGCTATCAAACTTAATGGTAAGCATACTTGTGTTAATGAAAATACTTTGACATAATTCATTTCATAGCATGTATTAATAACCCATGGGCTTTGGATCCTTAGAATCTTTGAATATGTGCTATGATGGATGTATTTTTATTTAATTTAGATGATCAGTTTTGTGTGTGTGCAGGTTGTGTAATATAATGAAGTTAATTTTATTTTATGTTTATTAGGAAAATTTTCAAACATAATTAAAACTAGAATAAAGTAATGAATCTTCACCTATGCATTACTCAGACAATTAACATTCTACTGAATGGATATACAATACTTGCTTATATGAATTGTAGAGCTATAGGTATTTAGAAAATAGTAATGTGGTGTTATAATTTAAATGAAATATTCAACTTAAAAATTTATTTGTATTTTATTGTGGGTATATTAATTATACTTTAAACTTAAATGCTTATTCTCATACTATGTTTTTTATTTACAGAATATTTTCACAAATCACACTTTGGATATAAATGTAAGGTGGCTTGCTGTGCTGTATTTTAAAAATGGAATTGATCGTTACTGGAGACGTGTAGCACCTCAGTAAGTTTTATCACCTTCCCCTCCCAGTAGTAATCCTGTCCAAATTCAGGAAATATTGGAATGTACCTGTTAATCTTCATTCTTTATGTGAAAGAATGAGACTGTGTTTACTTAAGCAACACATATACTAAGATTGGAACAATGTAGAGAAGATTAGCATGGTTCCTGTGCTCAGATGACATGCAGATTTGTGACATGTTTGATGTTTAGAAGGAAAAAAGTGGTTTACTTATTAAAGAAGAAAAGTGTTCTGCATAGGTAATTACAAATCAGTATCCTTATTATTGCTTTTTTCCATGATTATTACTATTTCGTTAATTCCAGGGAGGAGCAGTGTGTAGGTTTTTTGTTGCCTTGCTTTTGAGGCTCTCTAATTTTATGGGCATAAAACAAAGGCTGAGTTGAGTGAGTCATGTTGAAAAGTCTTTTTTTAAGAAGTCTGATGCTAGGATTTTGCAAAAAAATAATTGAGAAGGAAATCAGGTCTTTTCTGAGCCAGCTGGTTATTACTCCTGGTGTCTTCTGCCCAGTTTCCTTTGTGGTGGGAATGGGATAATGTACAGTTGTAATCTCATCAGATTCAGCTGTAACTGCTCTCTATAGGTGGTTAAGTGAACATATTCTCTTGATAATTAATTACATGTTACATAATGGACAGAACGGCAATGCAGACAGGACTCTGGAATTTATTTGATAGGAAATAGTGGATCTTGCTGTAGAAGTAACATAGCTCTCCAGTAGATGGCTGCATAGTTCTTCTACTCACAGGGCCTTCAAAATGAACAAACAAAAAATTAAATACTTTAAAGCGCTTTTGAATAATATTGGAAGCAATTAGAATAATTTAAGGCTATACGTCACATTCTGTAGTATAATGCAAACCCATCTCTTTTATTTTAAAATAATTATTGAGAGAGAGTAGTGATAAGAAACTGTGAGTACTATTGCGTGATTGGAAATGATGCCACAGCACAAACTTTTCTGCTGCTCTGTCCAATTAAATTTCAGGTGCTTCCTAAAATTAATTTCTAAAAATTTATTTCTTTTATTGATTTGAGAGAAAGAGCAACATTGATTTGTTGTTCCACCCATCTGTACATTCACTGGTTGATTCTTGTTATATGCCTTGACTGGGATTGAATCCACAAACTTGGCTTATTGGGATAATGCTCCAACCAACTGAGCTACCTGATTCGAGCCCAAAATTGATTTGTTACTAGTTGTAAGAAGAATATGGTTAAAATTAGTGTAAATAGTCATGCACAATGACTAAAAGGGAGAGTAAATTATGATGATTTCTGATTTTAATTTCACATAAAGAGTTAAAAACTGGAAATTACTTGAAATTTAAAAAATTAATGGTATTATTATATGGTATTAGGAAGTTAAACTTGAAGATACCTCTTTTATTATCTACTGAGATACAAGCTGGAAGGGAAATGAATGTACATAGAAGGAGAAGATGTTAAGAATGTACTGAGAAAGAGAACAGATTAATAATCAAACTGATATTCAAATTGACACTTAAAATATGCTTGTTTGTATACTTTATTCATTATTTTTATTTATTTTAATTCTATTTTATTAATTGTGCTATTATTGTTGTTCTCATTCCCCCCCTTTGACCCCCTTCACCCAGCTACCCCCATACCCTCAGGCAATCCCCTCAGCATTGTTCATGACTATGGGTTATGTGTTTAAGTTCTTTCTCTATTTTTTCTATACTGTGGTTATTCTGTAACTACCTATTTGTCCTTCTTAATCCCCACACCTCTTTCCTGTCTGGCATACATCAAAACAGTCTCTAGATCCATGATTTTTGTCTCTGTTCTTATGGTTTGCTTAGTTGGGTTTTTTTTTTTTTTTTTTTTTTTTTTTTTTTTTTTTTTTTTTTTTTTTTTTTTTTTTTTTTTTTTTTTTTTTTTTTTTTTTTTTTTTTTTTTTTTTTTTTTTTTTAATTATTATTTTCATAGAGAGGGGAAGGGAGAAAGGCAGACAGGGAGAGAGACATGAATGTATGGTTGCCTTTCACCTGCCTCCAGCTACAGACCTGGCTGGAGACCTGGCTTGCAACCTGGTTATGTGCCCTGGCTGGGGAATCAAACCAGCGACCTTTGGGTTCGCAGGCCGGCGCCTTATCGATTGTGCTACCATCCAGGTTAGTTGGGTTGTAAGATTCATTTATCGACAGATATGTTTGAGTAATTTTACCACTTATGTTGTTCATAGTTTGATGTTTTTCTTTTCTTTTTTTTTTTAATTTAATTTTATTGTTGTATTACATCCATGCCCTTTTTGCTCCCCTCTGTCCCCCTCCCCACCCACCCATTTCCCCCAGAAGTTAATCCCACCTGTTGTCCATGTCCATGGTTCCTTTATACAATCTTTTTCTTAAATAAGTCCCTTTAACATTTCATATAATAATGGTTTGGTGATGATGAACTCCTTTAGTTTTTTATTGTGTGGGAAACTATCTGCCTTACCATTCTAAATGATGTCTTTGCTGGGTAGAGCAATCTTGGCTATAGGTATCTGTTTTTTATGACTTTGAATATTTCTTGCCAGTTTCTTCTAGTCTACAAAGTTTCTTTTGTTTATTTGTTTTTTGAGAAATCAGCTGACCATCTTATGGGAACTTTCCTGTAGTTAACTAACTGCTTTTCTCTGGCTGCTTTTAAAATTCTCTCTTTGTCTTTAACCTTTGGAATCTTTATTATGATGTGTCTTGGGGTGGGTCATTTCGTGCTTTCTGGACTGCATGTCTATTTCCTTTACCAAATTAGGGAAGTTTTCGTTCATTATTTTTTCAAATAAATTTACAATTTCTTGCTCTTCTTCTGGCACTGCTGTGATGCAAATGTTGGACCTCTTGAAGTTGTGCCGGGGGCTGCTTATATTCTAACTTTTTAAATTCTTTTTTCTTGTTCTGATTGGTTGACTTTTACTTTCTTATATTGTAGATTATTGATTTGATTCTTGGCTTCATCTACATTACTCTTGTTTTCTGGTAAATTGTTCTTTATTTCAGTCAGTGCATCCATCAATTCTGACTGGAATCTTTTTCATGCTGTCCTAAGTTCCTTCAGCATTCCTATAACCGTTGTTTTAAACTTTGTGTCTTCATTTCATTTAAACTCTGCTTATTTCCATTTTGTTTAGCTCTTTTTCTGGAATTTTGGCCTATTCTTCATTTGGGCCATCTTTCTTTGTCTCCTCATTTTAGCAGCCTCCCTGTGCTTGTTTCTATGTATTAGATAGAATTGCTGTGACTCCCTGCCTTGGTAGTTGTGGCCTATGTGGTAGGTGTCCTATAGAGTCCAGTGGCACCGCCTTTCCTGTTACCCAAGCTGTGTACTCAACGTGTGTCTAGTGTGTGGTCTGAGTACTTGTACTTGAGCCTTGCTTGCTGTTGTCAGGTCAATAGAAGGGATTTACCCAGGTCATTCAACTATAAGAACTGGCTGTGACTACTGACCACCAACATCCACCCTCCATGGAGGAAACTTTGTGCAGGGGAAGGGTGGTGGTGCTTTGATATGGTCTAAAGCTGTCCACTGGGTGTGCAGGCTCTGGGGTTTCCTGGTTGATGCCGGTCAAGGTCAGCCCCCACCTGTGTTCTGCCTGGGGCCACCTTGCAGAGCTCTAAAGCAACCTGCAGATGGCTGTGACTTGTGCTGGGCTTGGAGGTTCTCGGATGAAGCCGAGCTGTGAACCTAGGTTGGCTGCTGCTAGTGCCAGACCTGTGGCCACTTAGGAAGAGGTCTCGGGACCTGGTGGCTCACTGAGGTCGGTTGTTGCTTGTTTGAGAGGATTTAGGAAGTTGTGATGCGTTAGCCACGGCCAGCCAATAATAGTTTGGGTGGGCCTGCATGTTGGGTAGAATGGAGCCTCAGTGGATCTCTAGGGTGGGGCAAATAGTGTTACCTAGGTTGATGGAGTCTCAGATTTGGCAGCTGCCTGCAGGCTCTGTGGCTCTGTGGGAGAGGGTACAGAAGAGAGACAGTGGCTTCTATCTTTCTGTCTGAGGGAGAGCTGTCCCCCAACTCCCGCCCTGATGTAAGACACTTTAGTTCTTCCCTGTATTTCACTGGTACCTTTCAATCTACTACCTTGGTGCTAGAGCTCAGAAGGATTTAGTTTGAGTAAATCTTTGTGTGGGTTCCTTAAGAGGAACTGCTTGGGTTTCCAGCAGTTTCTTTCAATGACTCAATCCCCACTGGCTTTTGCACCCAGAAGTTGTAGGACTTATCTTTCTGGCTTTAGAGTCCTGGGCTGGGGACCCTGGTGTGGGGCTGGGACTCCTCGCTTTTGACATACTCCTCCCGAACTTTTATCTGCCACATGTACATGTGGGACCAGACCATTCCGCATCTGCGCCCCTTCTACTATTGTGGATAGATGTGTGATATGTCTAATTCTGTAGTTGTCAGGCTTTAGCCTTCATTCAATGTGATTTCTGATGGTTCTGAGTGATGGTGATTCTATATTTTAGTTGCAATTTTGATTTAGTTGTGGGAATAGGTGAGCCATATTTGCCTGTGCTGCCCATCTTGGCTGAAAGTTGCTTGTTTGTATTCTTATCTAAATTTCATGTTATATAGTTTGTACTCTTAACTCTATTTTCACAGAATGAACATTATCAGAAATTTAAATATCATTATATACAATGCAACTTTAATTGGGTCCTAATTAATGAGATACTATCCAATTTCTGCTTGTGATAATTGTCTGAATACGTCGAATGATAGCATGTGCATGAAATCAAAGATGGACTATTAACTATTATTGGAGAATTGCTGAAGTTTTTTGCATGTTAATGGTCTGTTTTCTTTAATAGGTGTATATGTTTTATATTCTCTTTCTTTTGGTAGCTAATTATTATGTTATATTCTGTTAACTAAAGTGATGAAAACTGTTGAACCTGGCTCTTTGGCATAAAAGAAAACTTGAATTTCAATTTCGAAGTAAAACATTATAGCAGAAACCATTTCATAGGTTTGATAATAGAGAGCAAGCTATTAAAGTTGGGAAATACAACAGAATTATGACAGGATTAGAGTTTTTTTTCCTAATGGAAGAGCATAGGCTTTCATTGGGCTTTGACTCTTCACCCAGATGTGCTTTGTAACCTTGTTTTCTCATTTGTGGACTAACCTTGAGCACATTACTGGTTTGAAAGCTTCTGTTGAAGTATTAGGAATTGGCAAAAGTAGGTTTCCACTTTATTCTTGTATTATTTTCTAATTAATGTATTATTTATTTGTATTATTTGTCTTTTTCTGTTAAACAACTGTAGTCCTACTTTTGCCAACCCCCCATGTAACTTACTTAAAAGTGTACAAATGATAGGTATAGTTTGAATGTTTTTAATGTGAATACATGCATGTAACTACCATTTAGAACTAGATAGAACATTCCCACCTGCCCTGTCACAGTTCCACCAAGTGAGTACAGTCTGATTATCTCTCACTCACCAAAGATTAGTTTATTTCTGTTTCCAAACTTTATATAAGTGGAAATCATATAGTATATTCTCTTTTGTATATGGCCTTTTTTTCAGTATTATATTTGTAAAATTAAACCATGCAGTTACATGGAGCAGTAGTGTACTCTTATGTAGGAGTATACCATTCCATTTTAGGAACATACTGCAACTATCTACTTGTTCTCTTGTTGATGGGCATGATGGCTTATTCTGGTTATTAACTGTTAAAAATAACGCTTCCTTGAAAACTCTTTGGCATATCTCATTGCACATAGTAACCTAGATGTATACTCAACTTTAGTAGATACTGTCACTTTTCCAAACGGACTGTACAGTTTACACCCCCACCAGCAGCATGTGCGTTACAGCATTAATTCTACATGGTCATCAGCACTTAGTCTTTCATTTAATCAGGCTGATGTGTTTTGTAATTTTCTGCATTTTCCTAATGACAAATGAGTACTGTTTTCATTTGGATGTCCTCTTGTGAAGGGCCTGTCATTTGCACATTAAAAAAATTGAGTTATCTTATTGACTTGTGTTACTGTATATATTTTGTCTATACATTAGTTGTTGAATATGCATATTGAAAATATCTTCTTCCACTTTGTCTTTTCACTTTCTCCGTAGTGTTTTGATGAAGAAAATTTCTTAATATTAATTTCAATGTAGCTACCTTTCTTTTATAATGAATTATTTTGGGGCCTGTTTATAAAATTTTTGTTCTTCCTAAAGCCATTGAAAATATTCTGTGGTCTCTGCCAGAAGCCAGTTTTTAAATGTTGCACATTTACGTGTATGATCTATCTGGAAGTGATATCTGTGTAAGATTTGTATTGAAATAGAGGCAGCACTATGGAGCCTTTTTTCTTTCACATTTCAATTATACCTTTGTTATAATTGAATATATAAATCAGGTGCTTTATATGCATGGATCTGTTTTGGATTCCCTGTTTTGTCATGTTGGCTTATTTGGCTATTCTTGATTTAGTTACTGTACCTCACAAAGTTTGATGTTTTCTCTGTTACTTTTTGAATTTAATTTGCTATTCTTTGTGTAGCTTTTTGAGATGAAAGTTTAGATAATTGATTTTCAATTTTTCTTCTTAAATATGCAAAAATTGAGGATTTTCTTTGTTAATCATGGCTTTAGTTCAGTTTTGCAAGCCTTGATATATAGTATTTTCATTACCATTCAGTTAAAAATACTCAATTAGGGAAGTATATCACCTGATTTTCAAATAATTGGGGCATTTTACTTACTGTGTCAGAAATATCCCCACTCGTCTAAAGCTCAAGAAGTGGACATAGAAACAAAAGTACAGCGGAAGCGAGGCTTTAAAGACAGTCCTGGAAGATCGGGTGTCTCTGGTGGGCAGGCACACCCAACAGAGGTACAGTGAGGCTTGGACATCTTAGTGCATAGGTGTCTTCCCCAGTTCCTCACTAGCTGATTACTCTGGGAAGTACAAGCTTCCCGATGGTGTAAAAGATGATTGGCTATCCTCCCAGCTCCATGTCCCAGAGGCTTTGGTGGGAGTCCCCCCATCCTACCCATAGCTCTTTATCCTGTTTCCTCAGGGACCCTCCAACCAATATTTTGTGGTTTGTTAGTTTGTTACACTGCTTGTGCACACTGGCCCCCAATAATTTCCTACTAGACTCTCTAATAATTTTCCACTAGTCCTATAGGCTGTACTATTCTGAAAATAAACCATCAATGTCCTTGTTCCTTATAGTGTTTAGTTACTGATTTCATTCCTTGAAATTGAAATGTGCTGTCTTATGATCCCTGCATATGGTGTATTAGTAAACATTTTGTGTGCATTTGAAAGGAAAGTGGGTTTTGCCATTGTGAATTACAATGTATTATATATGCCAATTAGGTCAGACTTGTGAATCATGCTATAGATCTTCTATGTCCTTATTGATTTTTGCAGTGCTTTTCCCATCATTTACTGAGAGATGTGTTCATCTTCAGATATAAGTATGGGCTCACCTATTTTTTCTTTTCATTCTTTTTTTGCTTTCTATAAATTGAGGATGTTTTATGGGATCATATAAGTTCAGGCTTATTTAAGTCCTGTAGAATTGAACCTTGTTCTACTTATGAAATGTTACTCTTACCTCTAGTGTTTTGGCTTAAAGTCTACCATTCACTATTTGGTTCTGTCCCTCCACCATGTTTTCTTTCTTTGAATTAGTTGTTACTCAGTATTTCTCTACAAGATTCTTATTACACTTTCATTATTCAAATGATTTTCATATTAATTATTATGTGTGTCTTTGTCTTACTAGAGACTGTCCTTAGATTAGTGTTTTACTTTTTCCAGATAATGCAAGGACTTTATAATACTTAACTTCATTTATGCCTTCCTGTCTTTTATGCTTTTATTGAATACTTTAATTCTGCATCTATTTTAAACTCCGTAAGATACACTTTTATATTATTTTGGCAGCAGTAGTCATTTAAATTTAACTTTCTAATGTTCTTCATTCCTTTCAGTGTTACCAGGCATCCATCTGGATCTATTTGTCTTTTGCCTGAAAAAATGTCTTCAGTATTTTTTTTAAGGTTTTTTTTTTTTTTTTTTTTTTTTAAGACTTTATCCATCATTCTTAGAGAGGGGGGAAGGAAGAAAGACAGAGAGGGAGAGGGATATCTATGTATGGTTGGCTTTACCTGCCTCCAGCTACGTACTTGGCTGGAGACCTGGCTTGCAACCTGGTTATGTGTCCTGGCTGGGAATCGAAACTTTGGGTTTGCAGACCGGCTCCTTATCCACAGTGCCACCAGCCAAGGCTTGTCTTCAGTATTATTTTAGTGCTCATTTTAAGTGAACTCTCTTAAAAGCAAACTTTTCTCATTATGCTTCAGTTTGTTTTATTTTTCCCACTGAACTATCTTTCATTTAACTATTTTATTTAAAATGTGTTTATCATTTCTAGGCTTTTCCTTTAGTGTTTTTTAAAGATCAGATTCCAGTTTTCTGGTGAAGTTCATCTTTTACTTTCTTGAATGTAATCATCCTAAGTATAGGTATTTTAAGTTTTTCTTACTGATTTTAGAAAAACATTGATTTGTCGTTTTACTCATATATGCATTTGCTGGTTGACACTTGCATGTGCCCCAACTGGCAACTGAACCCATAACCTTGGTACATTGGGACGGCACTCCAACCAGCTAGTTACCTGGCCAGGGCTAATCATCATAAATATTTTAAGTGTGATTTTGGTAATTACAATGTTTATGTTATCAGTGTCTATTTATTTGTATTTTGATTTCAATCATTTTTTTCCTGTTTTTTAATATACCTGATAAATTTTGATCAGATGCTGACTGAGCATTGTGTAGGGAAAATTGTAGAGCCTTGAATCCTGTTATCTTTCTTCAGAGAGAATTATTTTACCCAGACAAGCAAATAGAGTACGACTTCAGCTGTGATCTAGTTGAGGCTGGTTTACTCCGA
Organism: Noctilio leporinus; assembly: GCA_004026585.1. NCBI lineage: Eukaryota > Metazoa > Chordata > Mammalia > Chiroptera > Noctilionidae > Noctilio > Noctilio leporinus. Next base: position 72,683 of record PVIW01003007.1, on the reverse strand, counting down.
ATCTCCTTACCTTTAGCCTTCCTGGGCTTTCAACTGCAAGCCTTGGGTGTTTGCCAAAGTACCGCCCTTTTGGTGAGCTCAGAACTTTAATTTTTGTCTTTCAGGCTCTGTGAGAATTCTCCTTAGCTCGTTTAGCTACTACTTTCAGGCTGATTTCTTGTGGACAAACACCTCACAGGGAAACTAAGTCCTGGCTGCCTTCGTTGCTTTTAGATGCTGTATTTGTTTTCTAGGGCTTAGTAACAGACTCCCACAAACTGGATTGGTTAAAACAATAGAAATGTATTCTAGCACAATTCCGTAGAGCTCACTCACTCTGAGGGATTCAGGGAGGAATTTTTCCTTCTATATTTTTAGTATCTGGTTGTGGTCTGCAATCCCAGGCTTGCAGCTGCATCACTCGGATGTCTTATCTCCATCACCGCATAGATTTCTTTTCACATGTCTCCTTTGTGTCTCATTTTTCTTTCCTTATAATAAAGGACACTGTCATTGGATTGGGGCCCACCCTAATCCAGTATGACCTCATTTTTACTTGATTAGCATCTGCAAAACCCCAGATTTCAAATAAGATCACTATCAGGTTCTTGAGGTTAACACTTAAACATGTCTTTTTGCAGGGACAGTTCACCTCTGCAGGCGCTTTAAAACTTGTTTTTAGTTCTCCCCAACTATTACAGCTTATTTTATTGGGATGATTCATCTGCCAGAATGAAAAACCTGAAAATGAGGGCTTTAAAATTTAATTTTTAAATAAACAGTACACTTATATTGAGTTCAAAAACAAAATGTATACAATTTTATATAGTGAATATTATCTATCCCTCTCCTTTTGCTATCTAGTTTCCTTCCTCATTTTGCAGTCAAAAATTATTAGTATTGTGTTTATTCTTTCCAGATAATGTAAACTAAAAGATTTAAAACTACTTGGTTTCCAATAAGTCTTCCATCCCAGAATTCTCTGATTCCGGATTCCTTTCCCTGTAGAATAACTTCACTCAGATTTTACTTAGAAAGTCAGTGGAAGACTGATTTTTACTCACAGATCTTTTTAGTCAGTCATTAATGTTTTTGTCCAAAACCATTTTTACATCAATAAAGGCAAACATCAAAATGTCACATTCATTACTATGGATTTGTCTTATTTGCCATGGCTTACTGTTTTGTGCCTCCTATATGTTCAATTGTGAGGGAATTTTATGCTTTATAATTACTGAGTGTGTCAGTGTACAAGTAATGGAAATAATTATATTTACCAAAAACAATTAGGAACACCTTGTTTAAAAGTCTTTTTTTTTGTTGTTAACATTCACAGTAGTGCTTACCTGCATTTGTTGTTAGGTAGCATTCTCTTGCATAGTAAATATATCTTTTTTATTTGTTCAGTGCTCTCTCAGAGGAGGAAAAATCTACACTGCGTGCAGGGCTAATCACTAACTTCAATGAACCAATAAACCAGGTTAGTAGGAAAATGAATGCTAATTACTCTTTCCTTAGTTATTGCTTCTTTTCCAAGTTAATTTTGTTTATTGGCATTAAAATATTATGTAATATCCATAGGTGATATTTATACATACATCTCTGTTGGTTTGGTTTTTCTTTTCTTTTTTCAATATACGGTTGCCTTTCACCTGCCTCCAGCTATGGACCTGGCTGGAGACCTGGCTTGCAACCTGGTTATGTGCCCTGGCTGGGGAATTGAACCAGCGACCTTTGGGTTTGCAGGCCAGCACCTTATCCACTGTGCTACCAGCCAGGGTAGTTTTTTAATTATGAGTGCTAAGTGTTAAGACTTTTGGTTAGATTTGGCTATTAATTATTTAAAATTCTGAAGTCATTTTAAGATATACTTAAATACTTTTTAAGCTTCCTCAGTTTTTGAGCTTACATTGAAAGCAAATTTCTCTGTATTTGTAGTTCTACTGCATAGCAATTAATATTAATGATTTAGATGATCTCTCCCCTCTGTTTGTAAACCACAGGATGATTTCAGCTTTTTGTCTTTTCCTCCATCACATTTTCAGTTCTTACTATGTGGGGGATAGATAGCAAACTATGTATTCCCTTTCACCCACCTTATAGTGGATTTTTTTTTTAAAGATTTATTTATTATATTTAGAGGGAAGGGAAAGGAGCAAGGCAGAGAGACATCAATGTATGTTGCCTTTCACCTGCCTCCAGCTATGTCCCTGGCTGGAGACCTGGCCTGCAACCTGGTTATGTGCCCTTGCTAGGAATCGAACCAGCAACCTTTGAGTTTGCGAGCTGGTGCCTTATCCACTGTGCCACCAGCCAAGGTGGATTTTTTTTTTCTAAGAATAAGTTTTGCTATGGATACAAACTATATTGTACTGTATTTGGTCATGTATCCAATGTAGCTTTATCTCAACCTATTTAAATGATGTCCATTTTTTAAGGAAAACTCAGTTACCTTATAGTTTCTTAAGGAAATGATAAAGATAAAAGATAAATGATAAAGATCAAAAGGAATAGAGTAACTCTCACTGGGGTAGGAGGTGATTAGGAAGAGTTTCAGTGATTTGAGAGGTAAACCATGGGGTCGATGTTCTGTCAGCCAGCATTTGAGAAACACTGATCTGAACAGGTGGTATTATTTAAGTATCTAATATTTGATGTTCATTTCTATGCTTAGGTCAGTGTTTCTCAAAGTTTGTGATCTTAGAATCTCCTTGTACTTCCAAAATAAAACCCTAAAGGGTTATATCTGTTGAGATTTGCTGTATTAGAAATTAAAACTGAAAAAGTTTTAAATATTAATTAAAAATAATAAAATCATTACTTGTTAACATAACAGGGCTAAAAAATGAACAATAGCTATTCTGAGAACAATAGGTAATTTAATGAGAAGAGTTGTATTGTTATGCATGTTTATGTATAACTTTAGTATTTGACTCTGAAAAGACATTACAGTGTCATAGCTGCTTCTTCATTTACTCTGTTGCAAAATAATTATTATATGAGGATAATACGTTATTGGGAAAGGGAGGCCCTCAAAGAAAGGATTTTAGGCCCCCACCCTGAGATCTATATACCACACTTTGAAAACCACTGTCTTAAACTGTTATTTTGTGAAAATTTTATTCATTTTGGTCAAGTGTATAATTAACCATAAAGGTAACTTTCAACTATGAACGCACTTCTTATCCATTGCTTTGATTACATATATTTATTTCTGATGATTAATTTTCTTTCTCCAGATTGCAACTCAGATTGCAGTGCTGATTGCAAAAGTTGCTCGATTGGACTGTCCCAGACAGTGGCCTGAACTGATTCCCACTCTCATAGAATCTGTGAAAGTCCAAGATGATCTTCGGCAGCATAGAGCGTTACTTACCTTCTATCATGTTACCAAGACTCTAGCCTCTAAACGTCTGGCTGCTGATAGGAAACTGTTTTATGATGTAAGTGATATAACATAATTTGATTATGAAAACTGTGCTACTTATATAAAAATTGTAATTTTACCTATTTTACTGATAGATTATGAATTTTTTCTACTTGACCTCAAATTTCAGAATAGTAGGTAATATCTGAAAGACTTTTAAGCTGGATAGTGATCTGACCATAAGATCACCTCACTTGCAGTTAGGGGGATTGGAAGGTAGACTGGTGTGAAGGCTATTGAGGTAGTTCAGATGAGACCATAAAGCTCTTAAATGAAGCAGTGGTAAAGGGAACATTTAGGAGAGTATAGAGGGTTTAAATTTAGGAAGTTAAAATTGGCATGCCTGGGTACTAGATGTACATGGGGCAGATGTAGGAAGGAGCCTTATTGGGTGTTTTAGCACCATTTATTGAAAAGACTTTCATCATTCAGTTGCTATGGTGCTTTTGTATTTGTTGACTTTCCTAAGCAGCAGTTTTCCCATTGTTTAATCTAACATTTTGGACTGTACCATGTAACACTGGTGAATCTGAAAGTATTTTGAACAGTGTTCTTGCTTTTCTTTGGAATCTTCATTGGGCTCTCCAGGTGATTCTTAAATACACTAGATTTAATCCACAACCATATTATGTCCTCTTTATTTTTAACCCAGTAGGTCAAATCAATCTTACGTTTACTGATGATGCTGAACATAAGAAAAGTTCTTTTTATTAAAGGTTGCTTTTAAAAATCTTGTCACTTTTGCTTGACATCTAACTAGGACTGTAGAAATGGGCAGCCCCTGGTGGTGGTTTAGTTAGTTGGATTGTCATCCTGTACAGCAAAAAAGTTGTTCGTTCGATTCATGTTTAGGGCACATACCTAACCATGTTGCGTGTTTGATCTCTGGTTGGGGCTTGTGCTGGAGGCTGCCAATTGATGTTTTGCTCTCACATCTCTCTCTCTCTCTCTCTCTCTCTCTCTCTCAAATCAATAAACATATCCTTCAGTGAGGATTTAAAAAAAACAGATAGTTTATCCTCACAAGTCTTTCTATGAATTTCTTGTTAATTTTTCTCTTCTTTATCCCTTTGGTGTGTCCCCAACCCCCAAGCACCACCAGGTGCAGTACATCTTTAATCCTGTGATTTCATTGTTATTAAAATCTGTAGGACCTTGATGTTTCAAATATACAAGGTCGTTCTCAAAAGTATCGCCTATGCACACTGTTTTAATTGTATTGATATTGGCTCAGTACTTTCGGGACAGACCTCTTAAGGCATACTAACAAAAACAAAGTATTTTTGGAAGAAATTGTTCTTGATGGCACCTTTCACTTTTCACTGTTACAACTTCTTCCTTTGTGTGGTAGAGAAGAGTTTTGGTTATCTCTAGCTCATTTTCTGCAGGGTTAATTCTTTTTTATGTTTTCTTGCCTTTTGCAGTCAGTTCTTTCTGTAAAGTTTTATATACTTATTGACAAGCTATTAAAAAGTCCTCTTTCTCTTGAAGCAATTTGGTGTGCCTTGATCCAGAAATAATAGATTCAGACATTAGGTTTCTAAGTTCTTTTTTTTTTTTTTTTTTTTTTTTTAAGATTTTATTTCATTATACTTTTACAAAGAGGGGAGGGGAGAGAGGCAGAGAGGGAGAGAGACATCAATATATGGTTGCGTTTCACCTGCCTCCAGCCACAGACCTGACTGGAGACCTGGTTTGCAACCTGGTTATGTGCCCTGGCTGGGGAATCGAACCTGTGACCTTTTGGGTTCGCAGGCCGGCACCTTATCCACTGTGCTACCAGCCAGGGTAGGTTTCTAAGTTCTTTTTGATAGTCATCAGCTTCATTAGATTTATTTTGTTCTAAAGTCAAAAGTCCCAAAATGAAGCTGTCATAATGGCTTTGTTCCCTCTGGCAGCTCCAAGGGGAGAATCTGTTTCCTTACCTTTCTGGCTTCTAGAGATCACTTGTATTCCTTGGCTTGTGGCCCTTTCCATCAAATCGCATCTGTCCAACCCCTGTTTTCACCCTCACATCTACGTGTGTCCGTTTGTTTTTATATTGGAAGTTTTTTATATGAAAGTCCTATCTAGAAGAGTCTGTGCAACAGTTACTCTTTATTACCCTTCTATAGAAGTCTTAATTCTTAGTTTGGTTTTCTGAAATTTTACACTACTTGGTTTTCAGTATAATTTATATTTAGCCTAGGCAATCTCTATAGACTTTCTCTAATCAGAGACTTATCATGTACAGTTTGTTGGAGTTCGCTTTCTGACCACTTCAGCTTTCTTTCTATGTTTTCTTGTAGTGTGAGGTTATTTCCTTTCCATATACAGTGGAATGAAATATGCCCCTATTCAACATCTTATACTTATTCCAGCACAACATTTATTAAATTGAGCTGAGTTATAATTGTTAACTTTTTTTGTTAAGAATGTACGGGTGTTTAAAAAATTCATTATGAAATTATAAAAACACAGAAAAATAAAGGACAAATGTAAGTTGCCATATGTATAGTACACATGACCTAGATTTAGCAGTTACCATTTTATTTTTGCTTTATTGCTTTTTTCCTAATGTATTTTAAAGTAATTAAAAGATTACATGATATTTTATTGCTAAATACTTCATAATTCAGCTGTAAAAGATAGGTGGTTTTGAGAGGGAAAATATTTAATATATGAAATGCCAGAAGAAATAAAACTTCTTGAAATGAATGGTTTCCTTTTGATATTCATGGAGTCAAGTCTGTGTATTTCTCAGCTAAAGTCACCCAGCAGTCAGTGGGTGGCACTGTTCTGGCTTAGAAAAAGGAAATACCAGTATTTGGACTTTTCCTGCACCACTATTTAAAAAGTTTCATTCAATGCCTTATTTTTATGTTCTTGAACTGAATATATCCTTCCCGCTCTGCATTTTTGAGAAGAAATGGAGAAGGAATGTTTTTATTCTATTTGCTTCTTCATTACTTGCTCTTTTCCAGCTGAGACTTATATAAGTGTACATCAGCTGGTGTTTTCTGGAGCAGATAGGAGCTTGTGCAAAGCTTGTGTGTATAGGGTAGTTGGCACTGTTCCCCAAATTCCTGTAATTTTTCTTTGTTTCTCTCCTTTCACCGTTGGGCTGAAAACTAGTTTTTATTGCAGCTTCTTCATTTCAATCATCCCTATTTGTGTAGACACCTTTTGTAGGCTAGCTAAAAGGAATCTTGAATTGGAGCTTTAATAAATGTCTAATGTCCTTACCCAGGTGCTTAACTCCAGAATTGGAAGATGAATCAAAGGAGAATATTACGAAACATTTTTTTCTATACTACCGATCCTTTTTCTCTTTCTTTCTCTCTCTCACTTTCTTTCTTTAGTTCTTTTCTTTATTTTTCTTGTTCTTTTTTTCTTTTAGTTCTTTGTTTCTTTAGCTTTTCCATCCATCCTTCCTTCCTTCCCTCCTTTTTCTTTGTCCTTTAGTTCCTTAAGAACCAACCCCTTACCCACAGTGGGCCCCTCTAAACTGAGAGGAAGGTTGCTATTAGTCCTGCCAGAACCCCTATCATAGCTGAACAAACAGGGCAGAGAAAGCATATGCCAGGACAACTGTTTATTTCTTTATTTCTGTTTCAGATGCTGTATGCCTCCAGTCAGAAATACTTGCTGTTTGCCAACCCACTTTTGTGGTTTTAGATTTATATTCTTAATTTAAAGTACCTTTATACGGTTACTTTTTTGGACTAGAAAGAGGGAAGAATTAATAAAGTTCTAACTTTTGCCATTAATATCTGTAAATGATACTATATTATTCATTAAAGAAGTGGGGGTGGAAATGTTAGACATTAATGATAGTAGTTTAGGATGGAATGGAGTAAAACTTGATTATCTGAGTTACTGAACTTTCTCACATTAGAGTCATTATAAATGAAAAAGAATGATTTTATGGCACAAAATACAATTTTATACTCTTTCTCAAGCTTAATCATAGTCTTAATTGAGGAACTAAGGAATGGTTACCATTGTTATCTTTATTGAGTCTGACATATAGTGATAATGATAGTTGTATATGTGAAAAACAGTTTATATTGGTTACATCTTCCATAGATATTCTATGCAAATAATAGAACAAAAGGATACAGTTTTCTGTTGAGTAGGGCACAAAAGAGGTGGGATTTAGGTGAGATTCTGATTCCACAATTCATTGCATCTGTATTAGCATCAGTGTTGGCCTCAGTGAGCATGTGCAAAAATATTCTTTATGTAGTTACGAAAATTCTACCATTATTGAATTATAATTTTTGGAGACCAGGAGTTACTATATTGATTCCGTGTGTATGGGATAGTATCTGCTTAGTATTAATTTATATTTTGATGTTGTAAAGTTTAAGTAGAACTTACTTATAAAATTAATACATATTTCTTTTACTAAATTACTATGTAGTGAATTCTAGTTACTATACTAAGAGGCATTAGAACATACAGATTAGAAATGCAGGCTCTGAGCACATTTCCTTATTTAAATCTTATCTCTTCTTATTAGTTTTACTGTTTGCTTTTGGACAAGTTACTTAACCTTTCTATACCTCGGTATGTTCTTTTTTTAAGTATATTTTATTGCTTATGCTATTATAGTTGTCCCAGTTTCTTTTTCCTTTGCTCCCCTCTCCCCAGGACCTCATGTTCTTCCTGCAATACTACTCTCTTTAGTTTATGTCCAAGATTTGTGCTCATGTTCCCTAATTTTGCCCTTTCCTATATTATTCTTAACATCCCACATCTCTATCTTGTACCCACCAATTATGTTTCCTAATTCCTTCCCCTTTTCCCCATTTCTCACCTTTCCCCTTCCTAGCTGATAACCCTCCCATTGATCCTCATACCTATGATTCTGATCTTATTCTGGTTGTTTAGTTTGTTTTTGTTTTTATTATTTTTAAAATTCTGTTGTTGGTAGTTGTGAATTGTTGCCATTGTAATGTTTGTAGTTTTGATCTTCTTTTTCTTAAGTAAGTCCCTTTAGCATTTGATATAATAATGGCTTGGTGATGATGAACTCCTTTCGCTTTGCTTTGTCTGGGAAGCAGTTTATCTGCCCTTCTATTCTGAATGGTAGCCTTGCTGGATAGAGTAATCTTGGTCGTAGGTCCTTGGTTTTCATCCCTTTGCATACTTCTTGCCTGCAAAGTTTCTTTTGAGAAATCAGCTAATAATCTTATAGGAACCCCTTTGTTGGTAACTCTCTTGTTTTCTCTTGTTGCTTTTACGATTCTCTCTTTCATCTTTGGCATTTTAACTATAATATGTCTTGGTGTGGTCCTCTTTGGGTCTAGTTTGTTTGGAACTATCTGTGCTCCTGGACGTGAATGTCTATTTCCTTCACCAAATTAGAGAGGTTTTCCTTTATTATTTTTTTCACAGAAGTTTTCAATTTCTTACTCTTTCTCTTTTCTTCTGGCACCCCTATGATTTGGATGTTGGCATGTTTAAAGTTGTCCCAGAGGTTCCTAGGCCTCTCCTTATTTTTTAAAATTCTCGTTTCTTCATTCTTTACTGGTTGACTATTTCTTCCTTATGTTCCAAATCATTGATTTGAACTCCAGTTTCCTTCCCTTCACCATTGTTTTTATGTGGATTTTTCTTCGTTTCACTTAGCCTGGCCTTCACTTCCTTTCTGCATTTGCTATATTTAAGCATATTTGTCAAGTTTGTGAGCATCTTAATCACCAGCATTATGAACTCTGCATCTGTTAGGTTGGCTGTCTCCTCATGGCTTAGTTCTCTGACAGGAACCTTGATCTGTTCCCTCTTTTGGGCCATACTTCTCTGTCTCCTCAACTTGAGGGGCTCCTTTGTTTGCCTCTTTGTCTTAGGTAGAGCTTTTGCACATGTTACATTGTAATGGGTGGAGCCTTAGTTATTCATCACTACAGGTGATCTGTTTCACCATACTGTGGCACTGTATGTGGGGGAGGGGTCTGAGAGGGAACAATGATGCTTGTTCAGCACTCACCCCTTTTCCAAGCACCTTTTCCATTTTCTGTATGGGACTGGTGCCTCTCTAGCTGTTGCCCTGGCTGTGGTTCCCAGAGTGGGTGGGTCTGAGGATGTTCAGGGATGGTGAGGGCCCTCTAAACAAACAAATTCTACTGTAAAAGGGGAATAATTATATCTACTTTTTATTTTTTAATTTTTATTTAAGAGGGGAAGAGAGGAAGAGAAATATCCATGTGAGAGAAACATTGACTGGTCACCTCTTGGACTGGTCACTTCTTACAAACCCACAACTGGGATTTGGTCCATAACCCAGGCATGGGCCTTAACCAGGAATCAAACCAGTGACCTTTCCATTCACAGGCTGGCACTCAATCTCCTGAGCCACAACAGACAGGGCAGTATCTACTTTTTAGATTGTGACGATTAAATAAATTGATACAGGTGAAATACTGAGAGCAGTGCCTATAACAAAGTAGAGTTCAGTAACTGTATTACTATTATTATAATAAATATTATTCTGTTGTTCATATTGTTATTTTTATCTTGGAATTTATAATTATCTGCTTAATCATTTGTGTCCTGAAAATACCTTTTGAAAGACATCAAGTAATTTTATGTAACCCAAATTTTTATATAGAGAATCCTTCTGAACAATTTTAATTGACTCTGTATATATATAGAAAGTAATATTAATTAAACAAGTAGTTTTAAGAAGGGGATGTGAAGAATAGCTATAAAGTAATTCAGGCTTTCATTGTGTTGTAAGTAAGGGAATGTTTCAGAATATAATAGTTGTCTATTATTAAAATTTGGATATGCCACCATTTTTCCCATTTTTAATACTATTATTTTTCATTTTAGAGTATGTTTATTTAAGCTGGGGATAGTGAAACAGGGAAGGACTTAGAATTGAAGAAACACTAGGAGAGATCCTAGATAGGCCTACTTTGGCTGTCTAGAAATGTTACAGGAAATAAATGATCCAAGGCGGGTTGCTCTGGCTTGCTGAGAGGCCAGAGAGAAAGGAGCCTTGGAGATAGGGTCAGGGGCTTAGCCAGGATAAGCTGTTGCTGCCTATTGCTTCCCCTAGTTGCAAGTCTCGTGGAGTCCCTTAGAGTTTAGGAGTTGCCTGCTTGTGGGAGAAGAAGAGGAGGAAGGGAAAGGTGCTGGCATGCTCCTGGGAGGGAGAACAAGCCTAGGTTTTATTTACCACATAAAGAGAGAGTATAAAATGTTTCTAAAAATTGTAGGCAAGGCTGTTGATTTGTTTTTATTGGTTGAAATACTTGCTACAATAAGAAGTTATATTCTAGTTTAAAAACTGAACTTTAGACCCTGGCTAGTGGCACAGTGGATGAGGTGCTGTCCTGCAAACCTGAAGGTTGCTGGTTCGATTCCCAGCCAGGGCACATAACCAGGTTGCAAGCCAGGTCTCCAGCCAGGTCTGTAGCTGGAGGCAGGTTAAAGGCAACCATACATTGCTATTTTTCTCCCTTTCTTCCTCCCTCCCTGCCCTTCTCTCTAAAAATAAGTAAATAAATAAAAACTGAACTTTATTTAAGTCTCAAGTGTAATTTGTACTGTTCCCTGGCTCTAAATCCTTCTATTTCTATTCTTAACACTTTATTCTGGCTGACAAATGTCTTTATGATTGATATGCTTTGAAAAGTATAGGATGCCCTGACTTAAACTTACATATTAAATGTAATAAAAGTTAGAATGATGAATGGCTTTTCTGACTCCAGACATATTTTAGCCTCATATTCTCAGAAAAGGCTGAGAAATATATTAACATTTATTGTAACTATAAATGTTACAATAAATAAACTATAAATGTAACTATTAACTATAACTAAAGCTTACACATTTCTTGAGCTAAATCTCCTTTTTTTTTACCCGTCAGATTATATTCCTTCTTTTTTTAAAAATTTATTTTATTGATTATGCTATTACAGTTGTCTCAGTTTTTCCCCTTTTGCCCTCCTCCACCCACTACCCACCATTCCCTTCAGCAATCCCCACCCTTAGTTCAGGTCTATGGGTTGTGCATATAAATTCTTTGACTACTCCATTTCCTATACTGTTCTTAATATCCCCCTGTCTAGTATTTTGTACCCACCAATTTGTACTTCTTAGTCTCTCTGCACCTTTTCCCCAATTCTCTCCCTTGCCTCTCCCAACTGATAATCCTCCAAAGTGATTTATATGTCTATGATTTTCTGTTCTGCTTGTTTGCTTGGAGTTTTGGATTCTATTGTTGATAGTTGTGAATTTATTGCCATTTTAATGTTCATAGTTTTGATCTTCTTTTTCGTAAGTAAGTCCCTTTAATATTTCGTATAGTAAGGACTTGAAGATGATGAACTCCTTTAGCTTTAACTTGTCTGGGAAGCATTTTATCTGCCCTTTGATTCTAAATAATAGTCTTGTTGGATAGAGTAAGGCTAGGTCCTTGGTTTTCATTACTTTGAATACTTCTTGCCAGTCTCTTCTAGCCTGCAAAGTTTCTTAATGAGAAATCAGCTGACAGTCTTATGATAACTCTTGGTAGGTGACTATCTGCTTTCTTTTGCTGCTCTTAAAACTTTCCCTTTATCTTTAACTTTGGCATTTTAATTATGATATATCTTGGTGTGGTCCTCTTTGTGTCTATCTTATTTGGGACTCTCTGTGCTCCTGGACTTAATCTATTTTCTTTACCAAATTAGGGAAGTTTTCTTTCATTATTTTTTCAAATAAGTTTTTAATTTCTTATCCTTTCTTTTCTCCTTGCGGATGTTGGTAGGTTTACAATTGTTCTAGAGGTTCCTTACCCTGTCCTCATTAAAAAAAAATTTTTTTTCTTGCTGTTTGGATTAAATGTTATTTTCTTAAATCTCATTGATTTGATTCTCAGCTTCATGTACTCCACTGTTGAATCTCTGTAAATTTTTCTTTATTTCGCTTTGTGTAACCTTCATTTCTCCATGGATTTTTGAAAAAAAGATTTTTATTCATTATTTTTAGAGAGAGGAAAAGGGAAGGAGGTGAAAAGGGGGAGAAACATCAATGTATGGTTGCCTTTCACCTGCCTTCAGCTGGAGATCTGGCTTGCAACCTGGGCATGTGCCCTGATTGGGAATTGAACCAGTGATACTTGGGTTCGCAGGCCGGTGCTCAATTCACACCAGCCAGGGCCTGAATGGATTTTTTTTATGTCATTGAAGTACCCAGTGAGTTCCTTGAACATTGTAATAACCAGTGTTTTGAACTCTGTATCTGTTAGATTATCCGTTTTTTTTAGTAATTTTTTTGGGGTTTTGTTCTGTTCTTTCATTTAGGCCTTATTTCTTAGTCTCCTCACTTTGGCAGACTTTCTGTTTGTTTCTATGTTGTAGGTTCAGCTGCTTTGACTCCCTGTCTTAGCGTGGCCTAATACAGAAAAATGCTTGGATAAGTTGGGTTGAGCAGAGCCTTAGGTAATTGCCAGGGTGGGGCAACCTATGTGAACCAGGTTGATGGAACTTCAGATATGGTGTTGCACTCTGTGACTCTGGGTTGGGGAGAGCTCAGAAATGTCACAATGGCCACTGCCTGGCCTCTGGAATTTTGTTCCCTAGTACTCATCCTGATGCCACACAGTTCAGTTTCTCCGTTTGCCACTGTTGCCTGTCCAGCTGCTGCCCCAGTGCTGGAGCCCAGAGGGAGAGAGTGCTCAAGTGCATCGCAGGCACTTTTAGAGGAGATGCCTGAGAATCCCAGTGTCCTCTGCTGCCTCACCCCCCACTGGCTTTTACAGCCAAAAGTTATAGGAACTTACCTTCCTAGCACTGGGACTCTGGGCTGCGTGGTTTGGTGTGGGGCTGGGATTCCTAGCTCCCTAAGTGTCTGTCCCTATGTTTATCCACCACACATGGGTGTGGGACTGCCCATTTTGCAACTCCATGTGTCTGCCCCTCCTCCCCCACCTGTATAAATGTGACTTCTTTAGTTCCTTAATTGGAGTTCCATACAGCCTGATTTTCTGATGATTCTAGGTGCTTTTTTTTATTTCAGTTTTAATTTTTGCTGTGGTTGTGCAAGGAGGTGAGCTGGAACGCCTCCATCTTGACTGGAAGTTCTCCATGCATTTTATTTATTTATTTATTTATTTATTTATTTATTTAATCATTATCCTCATTTTAATAAGCAGAAAATTGAGGCTCTGAGAGAGTACTAAATACTCCCATTAGGACGCTGGTAGTAAAGAAAGAACTGAATCTGAACGCACTATATCCAAACTTGAGTTATGATACTTGTAAGATTGTGTACTTTGACTTAACACATACCCCGCTATTTGTATACAAGTAAGGTAGAGAGAACATCATGCCTTATCAGCAACACACGTACAAAATAGGCATTATTACTTTATAGCTATTTTAAATATTGCTAACCAGGGTAAGGAATAGTGTTCTGCTCTACCATGGTCAGGCCATACCTGGGGGCACTGAGTGCAAAGGATTCACCTCCGACATTGGATTCTAATGGTCAGATTATAATGGTGAGAGGAGTTGTCTGCTTACCTACTGTCATGGTGGTTTCTGCACCAAAATGACAGAGCTGAATACTTGCAACAGAACCACAAACACTGATTATCTGGACCTTTACAGAAGAAGTGTTTTGACCCCTGGTCTAAACCAGTATTTCTTTTTTTTTTTTTTATCTTGAACAGAAGTATACTTCCATTTACACAACATTAACAACTGATATAACATTCACTGCCTCACTCACAGATTTTTTTTTCCCCTCCCCAGCCCCTGATTCCCCCCAAAGTCAATCCCACCTGTTGTCCATGGTTCCTTTATACTAGGTTCTTGTCTAAGCTGCTCCCCTTTCTTGCATCTGCCTCCCCCCTCCCCCCTTTCCCCCTGACCACTGAAGGCCTATTCCTTGTATTCATATACTTGGTTCTGTTTTGCTTGTTGTTAGTTTTGCTCATTATTGTCCCGTAATGGGTGAGATCATATGATGTTTGTCCTTCACTGACTGGCTTATTTCACTAAGCATAATACTCTCCATTTCCATCTCCATGCATTTATTTTAAAAGAGGTGACTGTATATTCTAATATGAATTAGCTGTAAGATACACTGGGCTCCATGCCTGCAACCTCTTGCTCTTTGAGGTCCTGCTGGCTCAGCTTGGCCTGAGCCTGCGGGGGTAAGGGCAGGAGTTCAGATTATATTCTTTCTAATTAGATTACTTGCTTCTGTGTTACAACAGTACTTCATGGGATAATGTCAGTTTTGTGCCTTTAACTTTTTATGATGTTGCTGCTTGTGCTGTTGTATCACTTGAGATAATTGTCACTGTTTTGGCTGTAGTGAAACATTAGGATTAAATAATTTGATATGACCTTTGAAATATTGTATGCATGCTTGAGAATATGCTAAAGTAACTTAATAAGTAAGTAGTTATTGCACCTGTTGTCAAGTGTGCATGCAGGACAAGAGAGGGACTAGGTCTAGCTAGTCCCTACTGATTGGTTAGTGAAGATAGGAGCCACTCTTAAATTGAGACAGTTTATTAATTATTTTGGACAGAGAAAAGAAGTTAGCCATTGGTGGCAACGCCCTGTGATCTTCATCAGCACCCAGATTAGCTGGGGTTCAGGCCTTTGCCTGTGTGGACTGTAGAGACATGCAGTCTCCAGGGGATGGTGCAATGCAGTTGTTTCCTGACACATGTAAGCACAGACTATTAAAATTCCTGAATTTGAGTAATAAAAATAGAATTAATTTTTCCATAGAAATACTCTTATATTTACAGAATTGCATTTCTGCCTGGCTTCTGATGTCTAACCTTATTATAAATAAAATGTCTTATTAGTTGAAAAGATATGCTTATATCTCAAATAAGAACATTTTTTGGAAATATACAAATAATAACTAGTCATATGCATTTTCATCTTTTTTAAAATTTAAATAAGATGGCCATCCACGTAGGCTCAGGTAGGTTGGTCTTAGACCTTGTGGAAGAAAACTGAAGATACCACTGCAAGATGATTCTGCATCAACCCAGAAGGCAGAAGTTAACTGCACCTTGTGTGAGAGTTGGGTTTTTTAAAAGCGGTACATACTAGAAAAACAGCCTGACGAACAATGTGGTTTGTAAATTCCTGGTAAATGCTCAAAAACCATATGGGTAAAACTGGTAGGAAGACACAGAAATTTGACTTTTTTGTTAAAATTGACTTATCTGATGTATTCAGTGACAGTTTATAAATCAGTGTTTTATAAACAGAAGATAAAAAATATAAATGGAAATTTCAGACTAATGTAGGCATTAATTATGCTCAGTATTGTTTCAAGAAACTGGTATTTTAGGGAGTGTGTGTATATTTTGTGTGTGTTCATAGCAGAAGCCAATGTAAACTGTATTTATGCATTTTGGTTTAAAATACTTGAAGTGTTGTGGTAAATGACTCTTGACTATTAAATCGTACAGAAAATGTGTGCTCAATTTAAAAACCTAAAATGTGTTACTGTATAAGTCTAATTGGTTACTGAAATTATAATGTGAACAAATTTGTTGGTATTTCTTTACAGTTAGCTTCTGGAATTTATAATTTTGCCTGCTCTCTGTGGAATCACCACACAGACACATTCCTTCAACAAGTTTCTTCTGGCAATGGAGCTGCAGTTCTAAGTTCATTAGAACGAACTCTACTCTCATTGAAAGGTACTGTTAACCCTGATGTGTTTACTTTTGAAATGACGTACCTCAGAACAGTAGTTCTCACTGAGCGAATAGGCGTTGATTTCTCCTTTAGAGACAAGGGCTTATTTGTAGTTTGAATAGCTCCTCCTTTACTCTTTATTGAAGAAAATGTGCAGTAGTTTTGTGTTACGTTCAAGATACTATCGTCGCATGGCTCTAAATACATTCCTTTTAAATACCTATACTTTTACTTTACATTTCTCATGTATGTAATATTAAAGGGGTCTACCCTTATTGTCATGCTGACTGTCCTATCAACAAGGTTTAGTTGAGCTTTTATCTTCCAGTTTTTTCTCCAGAGAACTCAGATTCCATCTTACTTACTTGTACCTCAGGTTCACTTAGATTTGAGACCGTACCGGGAGAGGTATTGTCTTGGCCTGTGTTTTCCTTATGCTTTGCATGTAGGCATTCTGTTAGCATAAATCTCCATTTTCACCTTCCCTGAGCTGAGTTATATATCTTGAATGTATTTTGAGATTCCTTTTCTTTTTAAAATACTGGTTTGGCTTAATCTGTTTATCTTCTAGTCTCTCCTTTTTTGTTTGCTAAGACTCTTTTAGTTTGTGTTTCTTTCTTTTTTTTTTTTTTAAGATTTTATTATTTTTAGAAAGAGGGGAAGGGAGAGAGGCAGAGAGGGAGAAAGACATCAATGTATGGTTGCGTTTCACCTGCCTCCAGGCACAGACCTGGCTGGAGACCTGGTTTGCAACCTGGTTATGTGCCCTGGCTGGGGAATCGAACCTGCAACCTTTGGGTTCGCAGGCCAGTGCCTTATCCACTGTGCTACCAGCCAGGGCCTAGTTTGTGTTTCTTAGTTTGAGCTCAAGGAGGTTTCAGTGTTCTCTTTACAGCTCATTTAGCATTCCTTCTGTTTTATTCATAAACTCTTATACTCACTCTGGTACCTTAAGATGCCATCATATTCTCTTGACACTATTCTGTCATTTATATTAAACAGACAGTGGATGCACAAAATCCAAACTGTCAGCATATTTAGGTGAACCTCATACATAAAAGTGAATGGTTTTAAAGGACCATTGACAAGTAAAATCTATTGCTCAGGTGGTTATCCAGTGAGTGGAAATGGTTTGTCATCATCCTTGAGGAAGAAATTCAAAGGCTCTAAAGATGTATGTTGAAAAAACTAGAAACTGGTATAAGGTTATATACTTAAAACTGTGTATAAATACTGAATTTAATGATGGAGGGATCTTAATGAATTCTTTTGGTGGTAGACTTTTCTTGCTTTACTAATTTCAGAGTTTAATTCCTCACATTAAGGATGTAGCTCTGCTCCATATTAGTCTGCTTTAAGCTTTTCAGTACCTCCACATTTTAAGGTCTTACATGCACATTAGCATTTCTAAGTCATTATTTGACCTGGAAAAAAAATTCATAGCATTTTTTCTTTAAAATACTTATTCTGTCCAGCTATAAATTTCTATCTTGTTATGACTTAAGAAAATCTTAGGACTGGAGTTTTTTTTTACATGTAATCTGAGTTTACACCTGTTTGTATTTAGTGTCTTTTAGATGTTCATTATTTCATTCAACAAATTTATATGAAAGTGGTTGGCACTGGGGAGACAGACATACTAAAATGACCACATAAATACATGTGAAATAACATCTATGTCAGGGGCTTTACTGATGTTATGATAACTGATCATATGGTCAGAGAAGGCTTCCCTGAGAAAGTGATGTTTGAATCTAAACCATAAAGCCAAAATTAACTAGGAAATGAAGGCAAAAAGAAAGGACCCTCCCAAGTACTGTGGAAATGAGCACACCTAGAATAAGGGATCAGTTTGAACCCAGTTTACTTCTATTATTATATAGTAACTTTTGAATGTATATTTTCATTAATATAAGCTAAAACTGAATGAAGCTTTCTGGTCACTTTTGAGGCAGAGTTTAAAGTTTATGGACTAGAGCTAACCTCAATTTCAACCAATGTGTTATTGCTGGTGAGAAGTACTAACAAATATAGAAATTAAGTGAAAACATGAATAGTTCAGATGAGAAGAGCACTGCTTTTGAGTCACAGGGACTTGGCATTAGTTCCATCTTTCCCACTTAGAAAACCAAGCAATGACTAGATTATCTTTTTGTATATTAAATATAAGGATTATAATCTCAGAGCTTGATGAGGTTTTGTGATTCTGAGTTTTATCATTATGATCATGAATTTAGTAGGATAAAATATGAAAAAATAAGATGCAAATAAAACTTGATTTTACTTTTTAGTGCTGCGTAAGTTAACTGTTAATGGATTTGTGGAGCCTCATAAGAATATGGAAGTGATGGTAAGTGAAAGAAGTAACGGACTTATTAGGACTTTGGGAAAATGCTTGGTGGGTTCCTGAAAATTTTGAAACTTAATATTTTTTCACTTGACAATCATTTAAAAGTTTTCATTATGTGACAGCCTAAGTGTTTTTTCGGGCGGGGGGAGGGGGCAGGGTGCCTAAGTTTTAAAAAATTTTTTAATTATTTTTTTGTATTAATTATACTTTCAGACTTTTGGTTTGTCTTTACACATCAAAGCAGCTATTGTGTGAAAGAGGTAACATTGAGAGTGTATATTTGAATTTGAGTTCATTGAACTGTGAATTTGATTGCTATTATACAAAATAATAAACAAGAGGGGAAAACCATATTGATAAGCCCAAAAGGTTGTAATGTATATTCCTTGTTAGTATAGTGTTCTCTACTGTTCTGTGTGCAAAAATACATAGCTACATTTATTTTATCCCAGGAAAAATGGAATTGTATTATACTTACTGAAACATACAGTAGTTTTCACAGTGAGGTTAGGTCAGCTAAAATGTTGCTTTCTGTGGATTGTTTTGGGGAACCACACATAAATTTTGGAAAAAGTGCATCTAATTGGGTCATTGGGGTGGGGGGTACTAGATTTGAGCAAAGCCACTCTTTTTTTTTTATTATTTTGTTTTATTTTTTGGTGTATTGGTAAGATTTTGATTGAAATAATGGTTCTATTAAGAGAAGTTGAACACTGCTAACATACATTATTATAATCTGGTGGCTACTTTGTTCTAGAAAAGTATTATATGCTTAGTTTTTTAAAAGTTAATCAGAGAAAAGGAAATAGGAGATTTAAAAAAACATGTAAAAACTCATCAGAGCCCCTGGCTAGTGTGGCTCAGCAGGTTGAGTGCCGGCCTGTGAACCCAGGTGTCGTTAGTTAGACTCCCAGATTGTGGGCCAGGTCTCCAGCTGGCCCAGGCGCAAGGCAACCAACCACACATTGATGTTTCTTTCCCTTTCTTCCTCCCTCCCTTCCCCTCTCTAAGAATAATAAAATCGTTAAAAAAGGTTCATCAGAGATTTTGCTAAAATTTGTAAGTATCCTTGAAGACATCTTATTCATATTCTTTTAGATACACTTTCCTTCTTCCTTGATACTATATAAAGAGGACCTACCTGCTATTTTGTTACTTTTTAAAAAAGATTTTTTTATTTTTAGAGAGAGGAGAAGGAAGGGAGGAAGAAAAGGAGAGAAACATCAATGTATGGTTGCCTTTCACCTGCCTCCAGCTATGGACCTGGCTGGAGACCTGGCTTGCATCCTGGGAGTATACCCTGACTGGGAGTGGAACCAGCAACCCTTGGGTTCACAGGCCAGTGCTCAATCCACTGAGCCACACTATGTTACTTGCTTTTTAAAAACTTAGTGTTTTGTGAATATTCTTTCTTATGTCAGCAATATATTTATAGTTGCTATTGGTGGACCAGTTTTTTCATTAAATCATGAAATTATTATTGGCTTTTTGTAAATTGCTTGCTCAAATTACCTATTGACAGGACAAATAGGTTTTTCCAGTTTTTTAATTGCCAATAGGTGATGTTGGAACAAATATTTTGGGTACATTTGTTATTGTGTACTTTTTTAATGATCTCCTTAGGATAAAATTCTAGAAATTGAACATTTACAATATTGATGTTTATTACCCAGTTTCCAGAAAATATGTCAAAAACCAACCACAATTTTATTTTCAATTTTTATTTTTATTATGTTTTATTGATTATACTATTACAGTTGTCTGAATTTCTTTTCCCTTTGCTCCCCTCTGGCCCCCACTTCCTCCAACAGTCCCATTCCCCTTAGTTCATGTCCATGGGTTATATCAGTATGTTTTTTGGCTTCCCCCTTTCCTGTACTATATTCTTAACATCCCTCTGTCTATTTTGTACCTACCAGTTATGCTTCCTAATCCTTGTACCATTTCCTCATATCTCCTCCTTCCCCCTCCCAACTGATAACCCTCCTAATGATCCCCATACCTATGATTCTGTTCCTATTCTGGTTGTTTGCTTAGTTTGTTTTCATTTTTGTTTTTATTTTTCTAGGTTCTGTTGTTGTTGTGAAGTTTGTTATTATTTTAATGTTCATAGTTTGGATCTTCTTTTTCTCAAAAAAGTCCCTTTAACATCTTATATAATAAGGGCTTGGTGATAATGAACTACTTTACGCTGTCAGGGAAGCACTTTGCCTGGAAGATATGCTATGATATCTTTGCTGGATAGAGTAATCTTGGTTGTAGGCCCTTGCTTTTCATTACTTTGAATACTTCTTGTCAGACCCAACCTGTCTGGTAAGTTTCTTTTGAGAAATCAAAAGTCTTAACAGGGACCCTTTCGTAGGTAATTCTCTTCTGTTGCTGCTTTTACACTTCTTTATCTTTAACTTTTGGCATCTTAATTATGATGTGTCTTGTGTGGTCCTCCTTGGGTCTAGCTTGTTTGGGACTTTCTATGCTTCCTGGACTTGTATGTCTATTGCCATTACCAAATTTAGAAAGTTTTTCTTCATTATTTTTTCAAATAAATTTTCAGTTTCTTACTCTTCCTCTTTTCCTTCTGACGTACTTTTGATTCAGATTTTGGCATGTTTAAAGTTGTCCCAGAGGTTTCTAAGCCTCTCCTGTTTTTTTTCAATTCTTGTTTCTTCATTCTGTACTGGTTGACTTTTTATTTTTTCCTTATGTTTCTAATAATTGACATGAATCCTGGCTTCCTTCCTGTCATCATTGGTTTCATGTGGATTTTCCTTTATCTCACTTAGCTTAATCTACCTTCATTTCTTCCCTTATGCATTTGTCGTACTTAATTTTGTCTGTCAAGTCTGTGAGCATCATTATCACGAGCATCTGAACTCTGCATCTGTCAGGTTGGCTGACTCCTTGTCACTTAGTTGTCCTGCTGGAACCTTGATCTGCTCCCACTTTTGGGCCATGCTTCTCTGCCTCCTCAACTTGACTGCCTCCTGTGTTTGCCTGTGTCTTAGAGCTGTTACACCTATTATGCTATAAAGTGCAGAGCCTTAGTTATTTGTTAGTGCAGGGCAACCCGTTTCCCCACGCTGTGGCGCTGCTGTAGGGGAGGGGTCTGAGTGGGGACAATGCCACTTGCTTAGCACTCACCCCTTTTCCAGGCACTTCTACCACTTCCAGTATGGAATTGGCACCCCTCTAGCTTTTGCCCTGGTTGTGGTTCCCAGAGTGGGTGGGTTCCCAGATGTTCCAGGACCGTGGAGGTCTAACCAAACAGACTCTGATGAGAGATTGGCAGTTTCTTCCACTGCTCCAACCCCCACTGGTTTTCACAGTCAGAAGCAACGAGGCTTTATTTTCCAGGGTGCTAGAACTGTGAGCTGGGTGGCCTGGTTTGCTGTTGGGATTGCTCCCCAGGCATCCCTCCCAACTTTAATAATGTGTGACTGTGCTTTCTGTTGGCTGGCCACAGCCACGGCCTTGCTGTTGCCTTGCTGCCACTGCCGCTGCTGCTGCTGCTGCCGCCGCCACCACACTGTCCTCTTTGACCCATCTATCTCCACCCCCCTACCTGTCTGGATGAGTATTGCTTCTTTATATGTTTGTTGGACTTCCATGCAGTTCAATTTTCTGGTAGCTCTGGTTGTTTTTAGTTTAGTTTTTTTTTTTTTTTTTTTAAGATTTTATTATTTTTAGAAAGAGGAGAAGGGAGAGAGGCAGAGCGGGAGAGAGGCAGCAATATATGGTTGCCTTTCATCTGCCTCGAGCCATGGACCTGGCTGGAGACCTGGCTGGGAATAGAACCAGCGACCTTTGGGTTCTTAGGCCGGTGCCTTATCCACTGTGCCACCAGCCAGGGCAGTTTCCATTTTGAGGTAGCTTTATTTCTTCCTACTGTGTGGAGGGTGTCAAAGTGTGTCTACTTGTTCCCCCATCTTTCCCAGAATTCACATGGCAGGAACTTTACCTCTAGGTTAAGCCAACAGAGGTTCCATTGGGAAAGACCCAACCACAATTTTAAATACTGATGCATTTTAAATATATACAGTTATTGCCAAAAGACCCAAAATCAATCTCCATTAATCAATTTTACAGTTCCCATTAATTCCCTCACTAGAATGTAAGTTCCATTAAGGCAGAGACTTCGATAGGGCAGGCTGGTGCCTTATCCACTGTGCTACCAGCCAGGGCCCATTTCTATTAGTTTATTGCTGGCATATAAAAGTGCACCTGCTTTGAATACTTTTGTATTCTGCTACTTTGCCGAATTCATTTATCAGTTTTATCAGTTTCTTGGGGTTCTCTATGTACAGTATCATGTCATATGTAAATACAGTTTTATTTCTTCCTTTTCATTTTTGTGCCTTTTATTTATTTTTGTCTGATTACTCTGTCTATGACTCCCAGTATATATTGTATAAAAGAGGTGAAAGTGAACATCTCTGTCTTGTTCCCAGTCTTTGCCCATTGAGCATCTTGCTGGCAGTGGGTTTGTCATATATGGCCTTGATTATGTTTAGGTATGTTCCCTCTGTTCTCATTTTGGTGAAGACTTTTTATTGTAAATCGGTGCTGTATTTTGTCAAAAGCTTTTTCTGCATCTGTTGATATGATCATATGGTTTTTATCTTTCATTTTGTTTATGTGGTGAATTACATTTACTGATTTGCAAATCTACCTGCTTTGCATTCTTGGAATAAATCCCACTTGATCATGGTCTATGATATATATATTTTTTATTTTATTTATTATTATTTTTTAGAGAGAGGGGAAGGGGGAGAGGCAGTGAGGGAGAGAGACATCAATGTAAGGTTGCCTTTCACCTGCCTCCAGCTACAGACCTGGCTGGAGACCTGGCATGCAACCTGGTTATGTGCCCTGCCTGGGGAATTGAACCAGTGACCTTTGGGTTCGCAGATTGACACCTCATCCACTGTGCCATCAGTCAGGGCTGATCTTTTTGATTTATTGCTCTATTCAGTTTGCTAATATTTTGTTGAGGGATTTAGCATCTGTGTTCATGAGGGATATTGGCCTTTAATTTTCTTTTTTTGTAGTGTCTTTTTCCCCCCACAATTAACAATTTTTATTTTGAAAGGTTTTATTTATTTTTAGAGAGTAGAGAAGGGAGGGAGAAAGGAAGGGAGAGAAACATTGATGTGTGAGAGATATATTGACCAGTTGTCACTTGCAAGCCCCTAATCATGAACTTGGCCTGCAGCCCAGGCATGTGCCCTGGGAAGTGGTGACCATTTGGTTGGAGGCTGGTGCTGAATCCACTGAGCCACACTAGCAGGGTCTTTGTAGTGTTTTTATCTGGTTTTGGAATTAGCACAATGCTGGTTTCATAAAATGAGTTTGGGGTCGTTTCCTCCTCTTGACTTACATGAAATAGTTTGAGAAAGAGTAGTGTTAACTCTTCTTACAATGTTTGGTCAAATTTCTCTGTTAAGCCACCTAGTCCACAGCTTTTGTTTGTTGGGAGTTTTTTGATTGCTGCTTCAGTTTTATTTGATGTAATGTGTCTATTCAGATTCTCTGATTATTTCTGATTTATTTTTGGATGATTGTATGTTTCTAGGAATTCATCCATTCCATCTAGTTGTCCAGTTGGTTGGCATATGGTTGTTCATAATATTTTCTTACAATCCTTTATGTGTCTTTGGTGTCAGTTGTTATTTCTCCTCTTTCATTGGGTCCTTCTCTTTTTTTCTTGATGACTCTGATATTAATGGTTTGTCAGTCTGGTTTATCTTTTCAAAGAACTAGCTCTTGGATTCATTGATTTTTTTTGAATTGTTATTTTAGACTCTATTTCATTTACATTCAGTCTGTTTATTTGAGCTTTTATTTTTTAGAGATAGGCCTATAATGCTATAAATTCCCCTTGAAGGATTGCTTTCCCAGAGTGCCACCAATTTTGGATTGTTGTATCCTCATTTTCATTTGTTTAAGGTGTCTTGATTTTTTTCCCTTCATCTCATTGTTGACCATTCATTGTTTAATAACATATTAGTTAGCTTCCATGCCTTTGCTCCTCTGCCCCAATCAGATTCTCTGCCCCTCCTACCCATCTCGACAAATGTGTCTTTAAATCCTTGGTTGTCGGACTTCCATAGAGTCAATTTTCTGGCAGTGCTGAGTGTTATCTATTTTGAAGTTTAGTTGTAATTCTTGTGGTTGCGCAAGGAGGTGAAGTGTCTACATGTACTTCCATGTTGAACAGAAGTCTGAAAATTTTTCATAGTATGTTTTAAAATATCTATTAAAAAGTTGTGACTTTGGCCATGGCTGGTGGAGCCCAGTAGATTGGGCCCCGGCCTGTGACTGAAAGGTTGCTGGTTTGACGCCTGGGTTGTGGGCCAGGTCCTCAGCTGGGGTCAAGCGAGAGGCAATGAGCTGATATGCCTCTCACACACTTCAATGTTTCAGTCCCTCTCTTTGTTTCTTCTGCTTTCTCTAAAAATAAATAAACTTTAGTCCTGGCTGGTAGCACAGTGGATAAGGCACTGGCCTGCAAATCCAAAGGTTGCTGGTTCCATTCCCAGCCAGGGCACATAGCCAGGTTGCAAGCCAGGTCTCCAGCCAGGTCTGTAGCTGGAGGCAGGTGAAAGGCAACCATACATGGATGTCTCTCTCCCTCTCTGCCTCTCTCCCTTCCCCTCTCTCTAAAAATAATAAATAAAGTCTTTAAAAATAATAAATAAATAAACCTTAAGAAAATGTGTATAATGGTTTATTGAACTCATATGGTAAAAAATGATTTCCTTTTCTGATATAGGAGGCTAATATTTTTTAACACTTGAGATTAGGAA
Source organism: Noctilio leporinus (assembly GCA_004026585.1). Lineage (NCBI taxonomy): Eukaryota > Metazoa > Chordata > Mammalia > Chiroptera > Noctilionidae > Noctilio > Noctilio leporinus. Next base: position 47,468 of record PVIW01003007.1, on the reverse strand, counting down.
TCTTTAAAATATTTGCCACAATTTATTTATATATTGTACATATTATTGCTAAATGCTGTTCCTGGATTCTGGGGTAAAATAGTAAACAAAGTAATGCTTCACCTCTCAAAGAGTTTACGTTTTCGTGGGAGGAGACAGGTATGTCTGAGAGTTAGAAGGGCTGTGAAAAAAAGTAAAACCGAGGAGAATTGAGAGTTTTTGTGAATATGCTTAATAAATAATATTGCAAAGTCATTTAGGTAACTGTAATAATTTATTTGATACACTGAAGAGATGAAATACTGTACAGTACCTATGCCCGTATTCATGATTTCACTTTCCTTGGTTTCATTTACCCAACAAGTGTTGTGGTCCAGATACATTAAATGAAAAATTCAAACCTTCTGAATTGCACATTGTTCTGAGTAGTGTGATGAAATCTTATGCCTCCTGAGCCCCTTCCCTCTTCATCCAAGCCCACCATCCTCCAAGACCTGAGTCACCCCCACTTCCAGCATATTCATACTGTACAGTCACTTAGTAGCTGCCTGGTTATCAGAAAGAGAGAGGAAGATCACGTTTACATAACTTTATCACAATATATTGTTTTAATTGTTTTATTTTTAGTTATTGTTGTTAACCTCTTGTTGTACCTAACTAATATAAATTAAAGTTTACCATAGGTTTGTATATTTAGGAAGAAGCATAGTATATTCAGGGCTTTGTGGCTCTCCAAGACTTTATTAGGCATCCACTGAGTGTTGGGTCTTGGAACTTACCTCCTGCAGATAAGGGGGACTTAACTGTGGATACTTTCTTGTGTAAGACTTGTTTATAATAGTTTTTTACCTTGCTTAATTTTAACTTTTTAAAATGATTTGATAGATGTGTTTTAGTATTCCTGAGAAAATAAAAGGTAAATGTTTATTACAGAATAAATTGAGACACCTCCTAAAAATATTTTTTTCTAGGGTTTTTTACATGGAATATTTGACCGTCTAAAGCAATTTCTGGAATGCAGTAAGTACTTTCATGATAGTATTTTTACTGTAGAACCCTTACTTGTTAATAGCTTCTGTTCTGCATTTGCAGATCTGGAGAAAGACTAAAATCTTGTGTCTTGATAATTGATTCTCTGAGGTTGAATTGGAAGCTCAGCTTTGTTTTTGTATACAAGTCTTGAGTATTGAGGAAACCTTTTTTTAAAAAAGGTTGTGATCATTCTTTCATTATTTCTACTGCCATGTGGACATCCACAAGTCATATTTTAACAGATAATCATAGTGTAGACTCCATGCACATATTTAGACTTCGTATAGATTCTGTTGCTTTTAGTGCATTTTACATATCTGTAAAAGTTTCCTTTTTTTTTTAATGTTTATTGTTTATGCTATTACAGTTGGCCCCAATTTTTTCCCCTTTGCCCTCTTTAGCCCAGTGTGCCCTCCAGATTTCCTTAAATGATACTTTCATTTTGTAAATTTTAGTTCATTAACCTTAATTGGCTTACCTTAAGGACCCTTGCTACTCCACTGCTGCACAAAAGGGAATTTAGCATTTACTTTGTGTTTTGTGATACTGGTAGTCTGTTTATTATCCTTTTCCTAGGATTGTACGCATCTTTGCTTAGGATACACATACGTGTGTGCATGCACACATGCTAATAGGCATATGCTGTATGCACACACTGGTATGTGTGTACCCTGCATAAGGTGTGTTTTTATGTATATGTGTGTGTTTTGAGAACTCACTAACCCGAGAAGGTATCTTAGTATACTCAGTTTTAGAGAGTTACTGATTGTTTCATGTCAATCATTTTCAGTTTAGTAAAAAATTTTTGAGTCTATTGCCAGTCATTATTCTGAGTAACGTACATGCAAAGATGAATAAGACAGTTCATATAATGTAACTTATTCATCTAAAGATTGTTATTTTTCTTGGTTATACTATAGGGGAAGCAGAAGGAAAATGAAATAAACGAGACAGAATATGAAGAGTATGAGTAGAGAGCCGTATAGTTGATGGCCTGATGAATATTATTTTGAATGTACAAAAATTTAATTATGCTAGGGAAATTATCAGAAGAAAATCATTAGAGATAGAGGAAAAATAATGAGTATGTTAATCTTTGAATGTTTTGTTTATACTTAACAGTGTTTGAAAGTATTTCAACTATGACTAATTTAGATTTTGAAAATGAGACTCATTCATGTATAAAATTATTATCCTTTTACTTTAAAATGGGCTTAGTTTGTATTTTAGGATTAATTTTGTGAAGTATGGCACTGGGGATTACTGCACCTGTTAAATGCACATTTTGGTATTGCTTTATAAAAACTTTGTTTTTTATGGTTAATTTGTTTAGAATTGGGAATGCACCATGATGAATTCATAATGCAAAATATATGCTAAAAGAATTTAAGACATTATTTTTGTTAAAAGTTTTATAATTGTCTTAGTTGTGAATTTATAGAATATTATAAACTTTTACTAATATTGAAATTCTTTTTAATAGGTAGAAGTATAGGTAAAGATAATGTATGTAGAGATAGACTGGAAAAGACCATTATTCTTTTTACTAAAGTGGTAAGTTTTTTTTTAATCTTAATTATGTTATCTCAAATAAAATACACATACACAAATTTAGTAAGGAAAGTTATATTTTTATAAGTGTACATTTTGACTTCAGTGTAAAGTAGCTAACTTTCTGTTTATAGGAAAATAAAGAAAAACACTTTGTATCTTGATATTAATAATAATTAAATTTATATACTATTAAGTTATAGTGTATGAATCACTTTGATGTAAAAAAAAAAATCTGTCCTAATAAGTATTAGAGAAGGAGAGATAAAAAGATACCAGCGCAGGTGAGCAGGATGTAGATAAGATACAGCAGGCAGTATACTATCAGGAAGTTACATAAATCAGAATGACCAATTATTGTCCAATTAATCCTCTGTTGAATAGAATTATGTGGGTGCACTGTGCTAGGCGATGTGTCTAAATTTCTGACAAAATTAAGTGTTATAAAATTATTTTTATGGAATTTTGGGCTTCATGGGTTGGGAAAAATGCAAAGAATTGGGTCATCATTGAGGGCAGGAGACAATATCAAAATCTTTAGCCATTTTCCCATTTTTATGGAAGGCTCATTAATAGAGTTCAGGTTGTTTTTATACAGGTTGTATTCCTTTTCTCCTGTGAGAGGAGAAGAGGAGTACAAATGAACTGTTTTTATTTTTGTGGTTAGGTAGCAGTACCTGTAGTTTGAGTTGTCTTCATTTCCAGATATTAAATTCCAAATAGCCTCAATATCAAAAGCCTACCTAATCTTCCAAAATCCAGTGTAAAGTTGACTGAGATCCTTCTAATTAAAAACAAAAGTCACAAAGCAAAATAAAATATGACAACATGGTTAGTCAGTGGCGCTGTTCAGTGTTCATAAATAATTTCATTTATTAAATTCATATTTATGATTATGACTTTTTAAAAAGTTTTCAAAATTGGAACATTTCAAATATGCCCCCAAATAGAATTGAATAACTTCAGCTATAGCAATTATCAACATATAGTCATGGTCATTTCTGTTGAATCTATCTGCTCTCTCCTCTTTGCTGGTTATTTAAAAGCCAATCCAGATATTTGAATGTGCCTTTAAGTGGTAAGGGATTAAAAAAACAATAACACAGTCTTAACACTGTTACCACATTTAAAAATTAGCACTGACTTCTTAATATTAGCTAAATATTTAGTCAGTTTTCAGATTTCTCTCATGAATTTTTTCATAGCTGGTTCAATTCAAGATCAGGTTAGTGTCAGTTCTTCCATATTTTTTTTTTCTTTGTTAAGGTATCTGATTATTTTCTGTAGTTTTCTTCATGTTTTGGAATCAGCTGCATCCTGATGTGTTATTTAACATGTTTCTTTTTCTCCACTCCCCTTTTCTTCCCCCAGATTTCTTACAAATTTGTAGTTAGATGGAGCCTTGATCACATTCAGGTTCTTTTTAAATTCTTTTTAAATTCTGGTGCAGATAGGTAGGAATGGCATGAATACTTTACAGGTGGTGCTATGTACTATATTACATGTGAAATTGTATACACACATTCCCAGCAAAGATCAAAACTTGCCAAATATTTGCTAGCAAAGTTGTAAGATGTACTTATAGATGATTATATTCCTAAATTAATTTGGGTAAAATACATTTACTTTCTTTTTTTATAGCTTTTGGACTTCTTGGATCAACATCCCTTTTCATTTACTCCACTAATTCAGAGATCACTGGAATTTTCTGTAAGCTATGTATTTACAGAAGTTGGTGAAGGGGTTACATTTGAACGATTCATTGTCCAATGCATGAATCTTATTAAGATGATTGTCAAAAATTATGCTTATAAGCCATCCAAAAATTTTGAAGGTAATGCTTTTCAGATAGTTTTATTTTTTCATATTTTAATTTTGAATGAAGTGTGAAATAAATGTTGTTTTTATATAGTTCTTTTGTCTGAAAAATAAAATGTTGTTGCAACATGAAGTAGAGATAAGAATTAGGGTCTTATTGTGTGATTGCCATCTTTTAAAATACATACAAGACATTTAGTAAACTGTCTTTTATAGTACAATAGAGTATCAGTGGAAGCCTAGGGACTTTAAGATTAAAATACCACAATAGCCACTACAGCTCATGTTTAGGCTGTATTTGTATAATAAAAAGTTTTCTCTGATTTCATATAAAGTGAAGTTGCTCTAGACAAGTTAAACTGTTATATTACTTGAAATTCATTCATGGGCACTGTACCAAGATGAATGAGAAAATCTTGTAGGAGAAGGATAGAGGCGTATACAACTAAGTCACTCCAGTATGGTATGATAATGTAGTATGGAATCTATAGTGGTAAGAAGTAAGACTTGATATTTGTGTCGTATGAACAAAAGAAAGGGTATCTTTGTGGTTTGTTCATAATAAAAATGAAAATTTATACACCACTGTATCTTTTCCCCCAAGGATATGTTTTTAAATTTATTTGTTACAAAATCTAACTTGACCGGATGTTTGTTTGGAAATTAATTTTTCTAGATAGCAGTCCCGAAACCCTTGAAGCTCATAAGATTAAGATGGCATTCTTCACATATCCCACTTTGACAGAGATTTGTAGAAGATTAGTCTCTCATTATTTTCTACTAACTGAAGAAGAACTGACAATGTGGGAAGAAGATCCAGAAGGCTTTAGTAAGAATCAGTGTTTTAGTTTTCACATAACTATTCTCCCCTTCCATAAATAGATGTCATCTATTTGAATTGTAGATACAAGACTTTTTTTTGTTTTGTTTTGTCTTTTATCCTTACCCAAAGCCATATTTTCATTGCTTTTATAGAGAGAGAAAGGGTGAGAAAGAAACTTCGATGTGAGAGAAACATGGATCAGTTGTTTCCTGCACCGGCCCGGACCCAGGATCATACATACCTGGCTGGGGAGTGAACCCACAACCTAGGCATGCCACAGTCTAGGCATGTGCCCTGACTGGGAATTGAACCTGCTACCCTTCAATTAAGGGATCATGCTCCAACCAACTGAGCCACACTGGCCAGGGCTGGTATAAGATTGTTTTTTAATATAGTGCTTTTGATCTGAGAATCTTGGTTTTTAAAAATTAGCTTATCATTCATTCTTTGTTAATCATTAGAAGAAATTGAGAAGCAGGAAATGAGTTACTTGTTCAAATACAGAGTTTTCTCCAGAAAGAGACCTTTTTAATTTTTGGATATTATGGTTGAATCATGTAGTTTCAAACAAGAATATAAAATTAGCTGCCTGTCTTTATTATCAGGTCAGTTTCTACTTTGTGATTCATTCCATATTATTTTTTATTTGTAGAAATTTTAATGCTAGAAAGAAATTTGGAGATGAATATTTTTGAATTGCTGAATGGGTTTCCTGTTTAAATTTTAATTTTAAAATTAGGTTTTTGATGATTAAAATATTTTTAACAAATCTTTTATCTGTAGTAGTTGATAAAATAAACCTATCAGGGCCTTTACTACAGTAAATCAAGGAATTGTGTACCTAATGAAGTTCCTGCATGTGCATTACTTCAGTTAAGGTCAGACATAGGCAGATTTATAGCCTTTAGGCTGACTGTCTGTGTAATTATACACATCTCCTAATAGTTGAAGATTACTTTAAATGTTTTAGAAGACTCCTCTTTTTCCTTTGTCATTTAAAAAAGTTTTAGTTCATTAAATACAAGGTCTGTCCAGAAGGTGTTGAGCCATGTAATACAAAAAATAGAGACATTTATTGAAGAAGTTACAAGAAATGTACTTAGGGACAGTGACACCTCAGTCCTATTCATAGTAGACACCTTGGGACCTCACACAGTTCTCCTAATCACCATCAGCCATCCTGTTGTATTTTCCTGAATCTCATTGATGGTCTGAAATTTCTTTCCTTTCAAAGGTGATTTTAATTTTGGGAAAAGCCAGAATACACAGGGCATCATATTTGGGCTGTAGAGGGTCTGAGCCATCTGGATGATTTGACATTTTGCCAAAAAAACACTTCACTAGACATGATGCATGAGCTGGTGTGGTGTGGTGATGAAGCTGCCTGTCACCAGTTGCCCATAGCTGCAGCATTCTGAATCACCCGAATAGTTTCCGAGGAGGAATGTTCAAAATGACTTCAGAATTCGATGTAGATTCGTTGTTCTACTTGCTCAGTCATTTTGAATGGGGTGGCCATATAGTATACATGCTCACTCAACAGCGTCTACCACCCCCACTGATAAGTACAGTGAAGTCACCATTGTTCACATGTGTGCATTCCAGTCCTTGGCTGCCAGTTACATTGATATTGCACGAAACATTCTCATTAGATTAACAATGGCTGGAATTTTTCTCGACAGACCTCATATAAAATACTACACTGTACAATACATTGTTTTTTGGTTTTGATTTTTAGCTATAAAATCTTACTGTTTAATATTGCTTTCTTTATGCAGAATATTTAGTATTGTAACCTGAAACATTCAGTTCCCCAGATTTTTAAAAGTCCCTGAAGTACTGTATTTTAATTTAAATATAGGGAATTTATGAAAAATGTGACTAATTATTTTAACATTATCTCACTTTGCCAAAGTTACGGGTTCAATTCTCCCATCAGGGCACATCCAACAATTAACCAATGAATGCATAATAAGTGGAAACAAATAGATGTTTCTCTCTCATCCCCTTCCCTCCCTCTCCCCTTTCTCTCTTTCTCTAAAATAATACAGTTAAAAAATAAAACATTATTATATAAAATGAACTGATTCTTAGGTGTAGGTTAGTGTTTCAGGTGATACCAGATACTTTGAAAGTGACAACTACTTTGAGCATTCCTCTCTACAGAATTGTTAATGAAAGTGAGACTGCTTATGGATGAAAACACTTGATAGGTGACTGTAATGTACACAGTGATGATCTGTAGTATATAGGAAAGAAATGTGTTAGACCTTGTGTCCCCAAGGAAAAGCTTTCATTGTTATGTTTAAAACAATTAACAAAAAAAATAATACTGATATGATATTTAAAATCTGTTTTCCAAATTCAGATTTTTTTGAACATCATTATTGCATTTCTGAAGAGCATTATTTGTTATATTTTTAAGTTATTTTATTTATTTTATTTATTACTGTGGTATTACAGTTGTTTCAATTCGTTCCCCCTTTGCTCTCCCTGCCCCGCCCGCAGTCAGTCCACAGCCCGTTGTCCATGCCCATGGGTCCTCCTCGCTAGCTCCTCATCTGATCCTTCCCGTTTTCCCCTTCTCCCCTTCACTGCTAGTCACCATCATTCTGCTCCTCTTTTTTTTTTTTTAACACTGTCACTTGTTTCTTTCTGCTCGCCTGTATGTTTTGTTCTTTAGTCTCCTATATTGAGAACATATTGTCATATTTTTAATTGCAGCAGTGGAAGAAACAGGAGGAGATTCTTGGAAGTACAGTTTGAGGGTAAGTATTGACTGAAAGAAAAAGTGATAGGGAAAAGCTTAATGCTTCTATAATTGTTAATAGAGAATGATACTCTATTCAAGATTCCAAGCATTAAGTCAGAATAGGAAACTTCATAATTATAATACCCTACATTTGAAAGGAAAGTACTTAATAAAGTGATGAATTTTAATCTGAAAAAATTTTTTTATTAAAGCAGTGGTTTGCAAACTGAATATTTCTTCATTTTGCAGTCAGATTGATTTGGAAATAATTCTCATTACAGAAATAGAAAATGCTTTTGAAAGCGAAAGCCATGTCTTTTGGGTTAGAATCATTTTTTATCCCCACCAAAGTATTTCAGTTACTATAAAGTATCTGTTGATAGTGTTATTTTTACTACCATCTGGTATTCTCAGAAACCAGCATGTTACTTTTAGTTATAGAATGCTTTTTAAACGTGCACTTACCTATATGAACAACATATGAAGAAGATTTATCAAATGTGGTCTTTGAACTATTCTTATTATGAAAACTTGTATTTACAAAATTTGCCATTTTTCTAAAAATACATGCTCATATTTTAAGTTTCATAAGCTTACATAGAAAATCAGAAAGCTTGTAAATCTATGAAATCATTAGAGCTGTAATTTTTTTTTTTAATTTACTACTATATTATTTTTTTAAACTTTCTCTTATGGGAACTTTTATGTTAAAAATATAATAATATCAAGAACCCTCTGTATCCAAAACCTAGTTTGTCATTTATCAACTCAGAGATAGTCGTGTTTCATATAAATACATCCTCTCTTCCCACCTGGATTATTTTGAAGCAAAGATCGGAGATGACATCATTTTATCTGTCATGTTTTAGTGTATATATGGTTGTAAGATTTCTTTTTAAACATAAAGCATAATGCCTTCAACATTTAATTATGATTTTCTTTATCTTATGAAACATCTCTAGTGATTCAGTGCTTTTAAGAACTGAAATGAGGCATTCTTATTATGTAGGTAACACTGTGACTTCTGTTAATATTTTATCTATTAAAAGAAATATTCCACCCCCTGAAAATGGGCAAGGACACACCTGATTGGTGGTGTGGCTCTTATATCAGTCAGGGGCAAAGCAGTTGTATAGCCCTTAGTTCATCCTAGCTTGTTGCCTGTATTCGTGGCCAGAGCTGTTTCATGCTTGGGGCACATAAAAAAAAAAAACAGAAAAAGGAATATTCTGTGTGGTGAATTGAACTCATGAATTGCTGTTGTTTCTTATGTCATTGTTAAGAAAATTATAACTTTTAACATATTAATTCCTATATATTTATTTATAGTACTGAATATATAAATGAATGTGGCAACAGATTGCTTTTCTTAATTAAAATTATTAATTAAAAATGTAAATTATTTCTTTTGTGTAGTTTTACATTTTGAATGCATAATGCCCAATGATTTAATTGGTGAAATAAGCTTTTTATATGTTCTGTATTAAATTTTTAAAATTTGATTTTATTTCCCACTATGTTTATAAACAATAGAATTTAATTAAAAAACAAGAATTGGAAACATTTTCAGAGTTTTGGGATCTTAAGAATGAATATTCTTTGCTTTATTATAGAATTAATCAGTGTAATATACCATTGTTTTTATTAGAAATTTTTTTCCCTTTAGCCTTGCACTGAAGTACTATTTATAGATATATTCCATGAATATAATCAGACTCTTACTCCTGTACTTCTAGAAATGATGCAAACACTTCAAGGTGAGGTATATTTTTTGCTATTTTGAATTATCTGTTAATTATTGTTTAATTAAAATAGTTTGTGAATGCCTACTATGTACATTTCCTACTTTTTGTCTCTGTTTTGTGGCAGGTGTGATGCTGGGAATTAGGATGTAGGGGTACCTAAAATTCAGGAACTGTCATGGGGAGATAACCAAGCAAGCAGGCAAATGATTATAACATAGTACCAATTAATTAATGCTAAAGTATTATATACATCATATAAAGATGGGAACTTGAAAAAGACCAAATGTACTTTTTTCTGAAGGGATGGCCTTCATGATATGGAACAAGACTGGACAATTCAGAAAGGAAGGTCTTGAGATAGGCCTTTAATCTGATAGGTTTTGTTCTTGTAAGCATAGTGAGATAAGCAAAATAGCAGGCAGTCACGTATGTTGTGACAGGTAGAGTGAGGAAAGGTTAACATAATTAATGTTAGCCTCAGAATTCTGGCAGTGAGACTTGAAAGAAGGTAGGGGTTTAAGAGAGAATGATGAAGTGACATTTTTACCACTTGGTCATTATCCTACTTTATACACAAAAGTTAATTATTTAGATATAACAGTGATTTATCATTTTTTACTTTTCTGTATGTTCTAGGTTCCAGGGGGCAGTGATCACATCTGTTTGTTCACACATTATTCCCAGTGTCTGGTACACTCAGTAACTACTTGTTGATTGATTGCCTTTTGGGCCAAGGGAAAGTGATCACAATGATCCCAAACTTTAGTCTTTATGACAGAGAAAGCAGATATTAGTCGTGGTTGGAGATAGGACTTTACTTTTGGAGTGTGTATATAAGAAGTCTTGGGAGAAGAAAAGAAGTTCAAGGATAGAACTTGAAACTTTCATCTTGAAGGATATGAGGATGTGCTGGCCCTGCAGGAAAAAAAAAAAAAAAAAGTAGGAAATTGTCTCTCAGGTATGAAGAGAGTAGTATGGATGGGGGTGAATCCTGGAGAGGAGCATGCTGTCAGAAGTGCTGGAACAGGAAAGACAGCAGCAGAATCATCTGAGACAATAGACTATTTGATTGATTGGGCTGGGGGTCACATTTTAAAGTATCAAGGATTGAGTAGGTGGTGAGGCAAGGAAGTAACATTAAGAGAATCTCTGTAGGGAAGGAGATTCCTGATCTTTTATGTAGTAGTTTGAGGATAGCTTTTTTTTAGGCTTTTGTTACCCACCAAAAATTAGTAGAGTGTTCCTGCTTAAATTATAAATGAAGGGGAAAGATGAGCTATTAGCCAAGTTTTAATGTAATTTTTCAAGATAATTTGAATATTGTATTTTCATATGAAAATGAAAATTTGATTTCTAGTATACACTTAGTTACTAGTTTCTTAATGTACGATTTCATATTAAATTTGATATCTATACTGCTTCAGTTACCTGTTTGTTGAGTGTAGAACATTCTTTTTTTACAATCTATTTATTTTTTTTAAAACCGCCATAGGAAAGTGGATAAAACTATTTAAGTTATACTCTGATAAGTTGATGTATGCTAGTAAGTTTTTTAGTGATTTCAGAATTTGGCTCTCTTTAGTTCTGGAGCAGTTTGCTTATTTAGGGTTGTATGTGAGCTTATTAGGCTGGTAAGCTTAAGAATTCATATTTAACAGCAATAGAGTGCTTTAATAAACTTGCTAGAAATCTTTCTATTCTAAAGAAATGTACTTAAGTAAAATGTTTTTTTTTTTTATGTCCCAACCATGATATTCTTCTTTCTGGATAGTGGTACAGAGATTGCTAGCTTTTTTTTTTTTTAATCTCATTATTTTAAGAAAGAGGGGAAGAGAGAGAGGCAGAGAGGGAAAGAGACATCAATGTATGGTTGCTTTTCACCTGCCTCCAGCCACAGACCTGACTGGAGACCTGGTTTGCAACCTTGTTATGTGCCCTGGCTGGGAATCGAACCTGCAACCTTTGGGTTCACAGGCCTGCGCCTTATCCACTGTGCTACCAGCCAGGGCTTAAGTTTTTTAAAAAGACTATTCATTATCCTTAGAGAGAGGGGAAGTGGGGAGGAAGAAAGGGAGAGAGACATCAATGTATGGTTGCCTTTTACCTGCCTCCCGCTATGAGCCTGGCTGGAGACCTGGCTTGCAACCTGTGCTAGTTTTTTATTCTAAAGTTTCCACATTTGCAATTTTTATTTTGTTGCACTTTTTTTCTTTTTTTGTCACTTTTTAATGTACTTTCATAACCTGGTTTATTTTTCATGTTTAGAGCATATTTTGTGAATGGCTTGTTCTTGTTCTTTTTGTTGTTGTAAGATTCATTATTTTTTCTTTCATTAAGACTTTTATAATCAGTATAATACAATGGTGAGCAATTTGTGGCATGTGTTTTTCTAGAATGTTGCTTGGTATAACATTTTACAGATACTCCGTATTATTTATTTATTTATAATTTTTTTCATCCATTCTTCTCTTTTTTTTTTAATTGTTGTTGTATTACATCCATCCCCTTTTTGCTCCCCGCTGTCCCCC